>BGNK01000820.1:0-157078 GCA_003297005.1 Symbiodinium sp. clade A Y106 | reverse complement strand
AAGATGTTATAAGTAGGGTTCTAAGTAGGGTAACTATACTTATAACCCATATGAAGGGACTTATAACCCTACTTCTATAAGATGTTATAAGTAGGGTTCTAAGTAGGGTAACTATACTTCTAACCCATATTAGGGGACTTATAACCCTACTTCTATAAGATGTTATAAGTAGGGTTCTAAGTAGGGTAACTATACTTATAACCCATATGAAGGGACTTATAACCCTACTTCTATAAGATGTTATAAGTAGGGNAGTAGGGTTCTAAGTAGGGTAACTATACTTATAACCCATATGAAGGGACTTATAACCCTACTTCTATAAGATGTTATAAGTAGGGTTCTAAGTAGGGTAACTATACTTATAACCCATATTAGGGGACTTATAACCCTACTTCTATAAGATGTTATAAGTAGGGTTCTAAGTAGGGTAACTATACTTATAACCCATATTAGGGGACTTATAACCCTACTTATAACTACCCCTGAACCTCCAAGTAGGGACCCTTGACGACTCTCGAAGAACTTCACTGTAAGCCTATAGTCAGGCTTTGGGTTTCGAGCCTACGGTGAGTTCCATTCAGTCCAGGTTGCGATTTCTTAGGGTTCTTTGGATCCTCATGGTGTTGGGGTTTATAGGGCCAGGCTTTCTTAATCAGCCCTAAACCCTAAACCCCTAAACCCTAAACCCTAAACCCTAAACCCTAAACCCTAAACCCTAACCCTGAAGCTTAATCAGCTTCCCTACATTACCCAGAGGGTCCATATATACTCCTATTATGGAATTAGGTCCCAAAAGACCATCCCTATTATGGTTTTGGGGGCCTAATTCCATAATGGTAGTGTAGATGGACCCTCTGGGTTAGGCTATCCACACCCTGAAGCTCCAAAGAAACCAAAAGCCTCAAACCTTAACCTCAACACTCTACACCCCCAATCCCATAAACTGCGAAACCCCTGAAGCCTGTAGCCTGCAAAGTCCTGAAACCGCCTCAAGACCCAGAAGCTCTGAAATCCTAAAAGCCAAAATATCCTAAAACCTGTAAAGCCTCGAAGCCCTTATTCTCATAAAACCAACCCTGAAACCCTGAAATCCAGATAAATCCACGGCCTTGGACCGCAGGATATCCGTGGCGCCGCCGGCACTGCCGATGTAGAGGATCCCATACTCCTGCGCTTTAGAGTTTGGGGCTTGAAACAGTCATGTCGAAAGCAGAAACTAAGGCTCAAAAGCTTTGCGGTCGAATGCTGCGCCTTGAACGCATAATTATCCCTAAATAAGGGCTTAGGTTGAAGGCAACATGCCAGCATTGGGCTTAATGGGGTTTAGAAGGCTGCCAGCTGACCCCCGGGCCCAAAACCTTAAGCCCTACATCCTTAAACCCCTAAAACCCTAAACCCTGTGAGCCCAAAGCCCCGAGCTTATTCATCTTAAGGGATCCTTCAGGAGTTCCTTACGGGGTAAGGGTTTAGGGCTTAGGGAATAGGCGTTTATGAAGTAGCAACTGCTATACCGGAGCTCTACGCCCAAAGTCCTGAACCGCTTCTTTCGA
The DNA here is from genome assembly GCA_003297005.1 of Symbiodinium sp. clade A Y106. Taxonomy (NCBI): domain Eukaryota; class Dinophyceae; order Suessiales; family Symbiodiniaceae; genus Symbiodinium; species Symbiodinium sp. clade A. Next base: position 155,528 of record BGNK01000820.1, on the reverse strand, counting down.
CGATTCTCTCCTCCAATACACTGCGAAACCTCTGACTAAATAAAGGAATAGATTAGATCTCAGATTGTAGAGGGATTCCTAGCATGATGTAAATAAAGTGCATGTCTCGTATACAGGGTGGAATCTCCGTCTCCTCGCTGTCCAGATTTAGCAGCCAGCGTCTCGGCAGGACGCTCGGGAACAATGCCCTCGCGCCGTCCAAGGAAACTTCCTATGGCAGCGGGATGAGATAGGTCGTCTAGACTTGGAGTTTGGGTGCTTATGAGGTTTAGGGTTGAGGGTTTGGTGTTGACAAGGCTTGTTATGTTTTAGGAGGTCAGTGCTTAAAAAGTTTGGGCTTGGGTTACAGGCTTCGGGGTTTAAAGTTAAAGTGTGTCAAACCTTTCGAAGGCTACGGTGGAGTATTTAGGTCGACATGTTTAGGGTCCAGGGTTTACATAGGTAGAATTTAGGGCTTGCAGAGTTGAGGGTCTGGGGTTTAGGATTTAAAAAAGTTGGGGTCTAGGGTTTCGCGTTTAAAACGTTTAGTGTTTGGGGTTTAGGGCTCTTTCTCGATTAGATATTTCTGAGTCCTCGTTTGGGGCTATACGAGGCTTGGCGTTGTTCAGGGTTGAAGGTTTAGTGTTTGGGGTTTGATGACAATGCAAACAAGACTTGGAACAAAAGTATGAACATGGAAAGCCCAATTCCAGGGGGCTGTCAGGTATGTCCGCAGCAGGGGTCTGAAACTTTCTCGCAGAGTGCTTAAAGTTTAAAGCGTGCGAGAGGCTGGCCCTAGCCCTAGCATCTGTGAAGCATTTTTGCCGAGTCTTGGCTCTAGCTTTCTATGAGACTCTATGGCACTTAGGGTTCAGGGCGAGATTTACCCAAGTCCTCCAAGTATACACATAGTACCTACTTTGGGGTCTAAAGTCTATAAATATTACCTACTTTGGACTATTTGGAGCCCCAGGGTTATAGTCTATACATGTACGCACTTTGCGGCATTATGAAGGCTTTCACGCTCAAACTGTACCGGGACACAAGACGAGCGGCTCACAAACTCCAAACCCGCAGAGCTGCAAAATGTTGGAACCCCACGCTCCAGTCTTGGCAGACCAGAAACTTCCCTAAACCCTAAACCGTTTCAACATTCAAACCCCACCTCCACCCCCAACCAGCATCCCTCGACTGGAGCGCTTTGGAATTGTAATATAGGAACAGGGTTTTGGGGGCCCATTATACTATAGTTATAGTAAGGAACCCTCAAAATACGGTTGATGGACAAAATCCTGCATGACCCTAAGGACCCTAAACTATGGGAATTATGGTATATTCCTTATAATGGGTAGTGCAGGATTTTGTCCATCAACCGTAGTATAGGTAATTGTTGAGGCCCCTACAGTACAGATTTCGTGTTTAGGGTTTGGAGGACACTACTAAGAAGAAGCTGAGAGAATCTCGGAACACTCAAAGATGGATCACCAACTCAGACTCTGTCTTCAAGGTTTCGGGTTTTGGAGTTTTTTTGAACCCCTCTTTTCCACCGGCAGAGTCTGAAGCAGAAAGGTCGAATTGACCAGGGGACCGGAGCACTCAAGGGGATTGAGGGTTCAGGGTTTGGGACGACAGCTTTTAAGCCTCGAAGCACACATGATGGCGCCTAAACACCGGAGCTGACGAAGTTGCGGCCAAGAACCCTCAATGCTACACCGAAACAGTAGAGCCCTACCTGGACCCCGAACAACCTACGTACCTTTTTGAGGAATTATGTCAGGCAATCATAATCAAGAACCCTAAAAAGTATGTTGTATAGGGTCCAGGTAAACTGCAAAAACCCCACGCCCTAGCCTCCTTGACCGTGAAGACCAGCACCAGCGTTGGCGCTGGGCTGGGCATGGGACCAAATAGTGCCTCTCAAAGAGGAAAAGGAGGGACCCTTAATAAGGACCCCTAGGTATAGAACCTTAATATAGCTATCATATACCCATTATATAGCCCATTATAGTGTAGGGGCCTCAGAGCCCTAAACCCTAAAGCCTAAACCTTACGACCTCTTTCCTAAAACCTAAAAAATAAACCCCAAAACCTGAACCCTAAAATCTCTGCCCGGCCCCAAACCTCAACGTGGACTCACTCACTGATAGGCAGCTCCGTAAGTGGGCACTGAACCCCGGAACCTAAACCGAAACTCCGAAGGCTTGGAGCTGAAGGACCTAAGGGGTGAGGGGCATGGGCTTTTCCCATAGGCCCCAAAGTAGTTGCTTTTGGGGGTTCATATTTAGAATGGTTTAGGGTTTAAGGTTTAGGGTTTAGGGTTTAGGGTATAAGGTAATCCCAAAAGGGAACTACTTTGGGGCCTATGGGTAAGGTTCCGTGGCTTGAGGTTTAGGGTTTAAGCGCTTAGGGCTCTGGCAGCTTGGAGGCTTAAGGCTTGGGGCAAAAGGGGGTCTATGAGGCTTCATGAGAGTTTCGGGCCAAAGGCTAGAGTTTAGGGCTCAGGGTTAGAAGGTTTTTGACTTCATGGCCACCTTAAGCCCTAAATTAGGCCTTAAACCCAAGACCCTGAACAGTGCAAACACACCACACAAACATCAAATGCATGGAAACGCTGAAACCCACTGAAGCCCGCCTAAAAATCTTGCAACACGAAAACTACTACTGCTTTCTGAAAAGAAAGAACCTAGCCGCTAACCCGTAAACTTTAAACCCTAAACCCTAACGACTGGCACAAGGGGCCATGGCCGTGGCGACCCCCCGCCCTCAGCCCAGGGGTCGAGCTTTTGGGCGGGGGGGGGGGGGCAAGGGGGTTGGGTTTATGGGGGTTTCCGGCGATTAGGGATCCCTTATTTTGGGGCTTTTTTAATGGAAATCACNCCTACCGTCTGGGCGGAGGGGCCATCGGCGTGGCGACCCCCCGCCCTCAGGTGTGGGTTTGAGGTTTGGGGGGGGGGGGGGGGTGCAAGGGCTTTGGCTGTATGGGAGTTTCCGAATATTAGGGATACCTTATTTTGGGTCCTTATAATACGGATCCTACTATTTAGGGTACTATATCCTGTATGGGGCTTCGGGCTTTTATAGGGCTTGCTGGCTTTTGTTGCGGGGTGCACTGGACTTGCGCTTAGGGCTTTCAGGGTTTAGGGTTTGGGGATGCTTTTGATGTGGACTTTGGGTATCCAGGGTATTTAATATGAATTTGCTCAATGAAGGGTATCAGGGGTCTTGAAGGCATTCGGTATTTGGGGTATTTAGGGTGCTTAGGGCACTTGGGGCACCCTAAATCACAGCCTGCAAATCAATCGTTGGATGAACCCCATCCCTGATCCCTCAAGCTCAAACAACTCACCAATACAACCAAAACAAACGAAAGGTTGAAGGCCTGAGCAAGCCAATGCCCTTGACCCAAAATCATCCGAGACCTTAAAACACGTGACGCCCCAGAAATTAGCTGTTAAGTTGACCCCCAAACCCGAAAACACTGTAAGTATCCTCAAGTCCAACACAAAGGCAGCCGAGTAAGATCCCGAATCCCTGAACCAAAATGATTGGAAGCGAATTGGGGCGTTTCAGCCATTATCGTAACCCTTTTCGAAACAGTTTGAGTAACCCTGTATAAGATAAAAATTTTCGGAACAGTTAATGCTAACGCCAAGCTTCCATTGTCTGCGCCCAGCGTAGTGTTGCGAGCAAGGATCCAGCCAGCTACCAGCTCGGCCAGGATGCCTCAGCCGTCGTCTTCAGCTTAGGGTCTCAGGTTTAGGGTTCAGGGTTTAGGGGTCAGGAATTTAAGGTCAAGCTTGAAGGGTTTAGGATGTAGAGACTCCCCTTTAGGGTTTGGGGTTTCGGGTCTGAAGTTTGGGATTCAGGATTCGTGGGCCTAAGGTTCAAAGAGATCGAATCCACACGACTGCAAGGCCTCCCAAACCCCTTTCACGCTTTGATCCGAGACCTTAAACCCTGAACCTGTGACCGATTTGTTCGGATGTAAAGCGGTTTAGGGTTTAGGGTCAGGACGAGGGCTGGTGTAACGTAGGGATCAGGCACGGTTCCAGGTGGTAGAACTGAGTGTCATAGTCTATAGTTCTGAAACATAAGTCATCAAACAGGCTACCCCCAAGAAACGCAAGAACAAACATGACGAGACAATACGACCGAGTGTCTTCTGTTAGCAAAGCTAAACCCTACACCCCAAACCGACTTATGGTATCTTATGGTCATAATATAGGAGCCTTAGTAATTAGAACAGGGTTTATTTTGTAAATGTTGAAGCCCCAAAATAGTATAGGTAATTATTCAGCCTCCTACACTACTCGCCTTCCTCGGATGCAGGGTTTGCGGCTGTAGATTCGAAGGTTTTCTGGGTTTAGGGTTTAGGGTTTAGGGTTTAGGTGGGGGCTGCGGCGATAAATTTGGCCTTAGCCTTGGCAGACCTGCGACTTAGGACCTTTGCAAGATCGCAGGGCCCCAGGGTGCAGGGTTTAGGGTTTAAGGTCACAACACGAGGCTGAAGCTGAGTTTCAAAACCTGACCTCGGCTGTAGGACGGCAGGCTAAACCCCTAAACCCTGGGCCCTAAACCTTAAATTCGGCAAGCACGCTACCCGGTCAGCAACAGCTAAAGTCAGACACGGTACTGCCCATGAGAAACAGCAAAAAGAGTGAGTATACCGGCAACGGCGATGCGATTGAGAGTTGTAGCATGCAGCAGCCCTGATCGTCTTTATTACAAAACAAAAGCTCGTGACAACACTCACCTTCGTCACAAGCAGCTATTCAATAATACTTGTCCTCACCACCGTCGAAAACACAACAGCCATCACCATCATCATCATAATCATTGTCACCAAAGCAGCAGTCGTCACCATAATCGTCATCCTCCAAAGAATGAGACTCTCATACCTCCGGTGCTCGCGCAGTTCAGGCGGCGCGCGTGCTGAAAATGCCACGTGGCACAGATGTGAGTTTGAAGCGAAAGTGAAATGTCCGCCTTTATTTTGTTGTTCAGCATTGTCCAAACCTTGGGGTTTGGGGTTTAGGGATTAAGGATCGGAGCTTCGGTGGCCATACCGTGGTTTGCTCGTCGAAGTCATCCGTCTTGCTAATCTCGCATCTTGAAAGAGGGTTCATTTGGGCAGTTCTCTAAATGTAGATCTCGATTTGGGTCCCGGAAGAATGCCTCACTTTTTCAATAAGGACTCTCATCTGGACCTTAAACTAGACTCGAGAATCTCCTACCCGCCTTACATTGAAAACGCAGCTATCGTGCACCGCGGCAACCCGGCTATGCCGCGGAAAACTAGAAACGTCTGAGAAGGATTGCTGCACCCTGCTCCAAAAGAGCTCCAAATCCTTAACACAAAGCCTTCAAAAGACCTATGGCCTCGCTGTTGCGCTAGTAAGGGCCTTTATAATTAGAATAGAATATTTTGGGGCATATCATGCTATAATAACATACTGGATTTGTAGTAAGGGACCACCAAAACAGTATAGGTAATTATTAAGGCCCCAAAACAACCACGCTTCATCCCTGAACCCTCAACCCTAACAGCTGAGCCTCAAAAGCGAATTACCAGTCATTCAAACTCGAAGCTTTTCCTGGGCCCACTGCATCCAACGCAAACCATCTCGTATTCCCAAATGTCCCTTCAGTAAACGAGCTTTAGAACCAACCTCAAAGGAGCACGTGCATGCGCCTGGCCACGCCACTGTTTGTTGTATGTTATTCGACTGTGCTGCCGCATTGCTGAGTAACTATGACCGTCGAAAGTTTGCTGTGGCTACCGCAATGGTTCTGTGTAACCGTCCGAATTGCTAGCATGATACGACATCATTACCTCATATCGGCAGCTGTGTTGCGATATGCAAAACATTACAGAACCGTGTCCATTCTTTCGGTCTGCGGTTACCTGCTGTTTACGCCATGGTGCTGTATTCTCAGTGTTCGGTTTTGTGTCGTCATTAGTCTGCTCATTGAGGCCGCTACCATGCACGCCTACAAAGCACTAGAACGTCGAATAAAACTCTTAACCCCAAACCCTAAACCATACCCTCAACCCTAAAATCTATCCTGACATTCCGATGTCGGTATGCGGCTATTTTTGGGGGGTCCCGGCTGTGGGATCGGAGTTGGTGGTTCGGCTTTCAGGATAGGTTAGGGTCACGGAGGAAGGGTTTGGGAACCAGAAACCCAACATTCACTTCGATCTCCTGCAGGCGAAGCTTTAAACCCGACATTTTGAGAGTCTGAAAAGAGTAAAGCTCCGTGATCTTGACCCTAAGAAGAAGGATTCTGTTTTTAAGAACCCCCAAAACAAGGGAAACACCTGTTTCGATTGAGGATGTCGGGTTTCAGGACGTGTCCAGTTACCTTGCTTCTCGAAGTCGTGCAGGGAGTCTGCATTCTTCTCACAGACCATATCGACGTGCGTCTGGATGATGACGGGGTCTGCAAATGCCTCCGTAAGCTATGCTGGCATCTCCGTACAATGAAGTCTATTCCCAATGGTCGCTCTTTTAGCTTTAGAACAGCACCCATCCGTCGGGCTGGAGAAGGGTTGACCATGCTAGGGTCACCTTAATTTCTTCGCCCTAACCCTAAACCCTAGTTTAGGGTTTAGGGCTTTGGGCTTTTGAGTTTTTGGCTCAGGGTCGAACAAGCCCCAACGAACCCATGGCGTTTTGGCGCTTGCGGTTCAAGGTTCCGGAGTAGCCCCTTTATAATAAGCGCACCCGTTTTCCTACCCTTCGGTTTTAGTAGGGGTACCCTAAAATAAAAGGGCAAAAGGGTACTCCTCAGGAACCTAGTAGACCCTAAACCCCCATAGATCCCTTTAAGGAACCCCTCAAGGAGCCCTCTAAGGAACCATAAACCCTAAAACAACAAAGGACAAGAGGATACTACTCAGGAACCTAGGGAACACGGGCTCAGGGCTTTCCACGATGAGGACTGCGTTGCAGGGTTCGAGGTTTAGGGCTGGTAGGCCTGGAAGGAAACGCAATGCATATGCGAACCGCCGAAATCCTCTGTTCTACGGTTTAAGATTGATGCTATAGTTTACGGTCTACGGATAAGTGTTTACATAAATTCGGCAATCACACTGCTGATCCCGGGACCCCTGCATGCATCCAGTGCGACCGAGTACTCACAGTGTGTGATTACATCTGCTTGGGCTCTGTTGACTTGAACTCAACGGCACACTGAGTTTGTGGTTGAATTCGGCATTTAGGGCCGGGTTTAGGGTTTTTTCGTAGCCTTAATCTCAAGGTTCAGCTGGAAGAGAGCTGCATAGCTGCTGGCAAGATGCTGCCGAGCTCGTAGATGCTGGCTTATGCACGATCCTTCGGCGGAAGCTTGCCCCATAAACCCCAAATCCTAAAACCCAAACCCTAATTCCAAAACCCCATAGGCCTCAACTCCTCAAACCTACTTCCTGATCCACAAACCCCTAGCCCCGAACCCTAAACCCCAAAGACAACCTAACCTCTCCCAGAAATTCTTAAAGCCTCAAACCCTCAAACCCTTAAAACCCAAGCCCCCGAAGAGTCCTAAAACCCCTGAAACCCGGTAACCCTGGGCCTTTAAGCTGGATGCCTCGGCTCCGCAGAGCTCGGCTTAAAAGACAAACTTGATGTAGGGCTTTTTAAGTTGAAATGCACTCCCTTTGCGAAGATCCGAAGCTGATGTAGGGTTTAGGGTAAAGGGGTTTGGGTGTTAAGGTTTTTTTGGTGGGTTTAGGGTTAGGGCGATAAGGTTGGGGCTTGGGGGTTAGGGTTTAGGGTTTAGAGGTTTAGGGTGCAAGGTTAAAGGTGTGCCTTAACCCCTAATAGCCTACCCATTTAAGTTATAAGGACTTGTATAATTCGTATATAGATAGGGAAATCAAAATACGGAACCCTCAAAAGGTAGGCCTTGGCGGGGTCAGGTAGGGCTTATAGACTAGAGTTTACGAAAAGTTTTGGGCGTAGGCGTTAGGTATGGCAGGGGTTTCGACATGCAGATAGGAGCAAAGGGTCTTAAACCTTAACCCGCAAGCGCAAAGCCCCTAAACCCTAAGCCCCCGATGTTCGGACGTTTCGTCCTATGGTTTTCAAGTTTGAGTGGGGTCTTTCGGATGGGCTCTGTACTCATACAGCGACACTTAAGAAAGGAAGAACTGCTGAAATTGGGAATACGACTGGTTGTTGTTGAGAATGCAAATTGAAGCCTTGCAGATCCTACAATCGATTTCGTCAACATCCTTCCTACATGCCGGGAACAGCGATAAAGATAACTTAGTCTCATGAAGATAGCTTTCCTGCCGAGGGGGAAGCTTCCCTACAACCCTAACCCCAGAGACGCCAATATCCCTTAATTAAGGAATATACCTGAAGTATAGTAGGACCCTTAATATGATTTAAGGAATCTTCCCTAATGAAGGGCTATTGGAGTCTCTGGGATTCAACCCCCAACCCTGAACCCTAAAGTCTAAAGCCTAAAACCTAAGCACTAGCCGAGGGGCAAATTTCCATGATCACGCTCTGTTTTCAGCCCCAGGTCAACCGCCGCACGATGGATGAGGTCCAGCACAAGTGCCTCGTTGCCTTCACAAGTTGCAAATACCCAAGTTAGAACAGGGTTAGTGCATTGTTTACGTTGCAGTTGTTGCATAAGAGATTAGCGCCGTAGTTCCTTAAAGGGTTCCTGCTACCGGGGTCTATCAGGGTTGCTACAGAGTCCTAGGATCGAGGGGCCTTAGTGATCGAAAAGCACTTTGGGGTACAGGAACGTTAATATAGGGGCCGAAATAATTGCAACCCTAAACCCTAAACCCTAAACCCTTGCCAATACTATTTTGGGGTTAGTATAGTTATAGTATATTGAGCCCCTGAGGCCCCTATGTTATGTCCTTATGCCGACCCCTAAACTGCCCTACCTGTAGTCTCCATTGTAGTTCCTTTTTGGGGGTACCTTATAGGATCCTTATTATATATTTGGTTAAACCACAAAAAGGAACTACAATGGAGACTATAGGTAAGCCCTAAACCCTAAACCCCTAAAACCCCTAAAAACCCTAAAACCCCTAAAACCCCTAAACCCTAAACTACCCTACACTCCAAGTCGGGGGTTGAAACCAGCTGGCAATGACCCCATTCCCACTCGTCTGCTGCATGGGGCCATTGCTGTTACTGTTGATGGACAAAATCCTGCATTACCCATTATAAGGAATATACCATAATTCCCATAGTTTAGGGTCCTTAGGGTCATGCAGGATTTTGTCCATCAACCGTATCAAGGTTTGGTCAAAGGGTTTAGGGATGTCTAGGGCTTAGGGGGCGGCTGCCGCAGTCTTCGTAACTGTACCTCGGGTTTCAGCCCATGCGCGAACCAAGCAAGCTCAATAACCGATCCAGACAATGCAGGGGAGGGGCCTTATACCGATTAGAATAGGGTTTTGGGGCATGTTATTCAATATATTAGGGCTGGGAGGTATATTATACAATATACCTTCAATCAAGAACCCTAAGGAATGACATTGGAAATTATCGCATCTTCGTGCGATGAACACAGGATGGAAACACGCGAAAGGGCTTGCGAGATTGGATGAAGCCTGCGCATGTTCTTGGCCCCGAACCTTCAATTGTTGAGGGTTTCCGGTCGATGTACAGTAAAGCCCATAAAGTTGGAAACCGGATTAAGGCCAAATAGTGCTGAGATTCCCTATACATTACTCTTAAGCCCTAAACCCTAAACCCTAAACCGCTTAAGGATTGAGGCTATTGGGTTTCCAACTTTTGGGTTTCTTGAAGCTTAGAGCCCAGGTCCTTAAAGCCAAGAGGTAGATCCGTGGCTATGTGAACCCCTGACTGCTTGACCCCCAGTTGAAGGACCGTAAACTTGGGTTCCTTGTTCCGGTCTAGATTCACACCTCAGAATAGTGTCACGATCCGCGGCTAGACCCTGAACCCTAAATCCCCAGTCACGCCCCTTAAAAAGAACCACATAGGGACCCTTTTTGGGATGCTGCTGCCCGCCTGAGCACCGAGGGATCTCCAAGATTTGGCGGAAGAAATCTGAGATCAGAAAAGGGTGCCTAAACCGAAAATATCCTAAGGCCTAAACCCTACGGGCCCGAAGCCCTAAATCCTAAGGGCGCTAAGGGCCCCTACACCCCGAGGACCCGAAATCCTAAACCCTACGGACCCTAAGGAAACACTGACTAAACATCCATAAACCCCCGTAAACCCAAAACCATTCATTTGCAGCACTGTACAAAGGTTTCGTAAAGAGTTAAGACTCCGACTCCGGTTTCTTAAGGTTGCTATACGCTCTGTTGAAGAGCTTTGCTAGAGATGCTTAGAAGGGAGGTGCGGCTTAGGGGTTGGTGCATTTGTGCACGCTATCTGGGGCTGCAAGATTATGTATGTAAACAGATTTTCGACTTTTCCTTGCTTTTGGAGTAAGCCCTCAAGCCTTACCGCACATCCCTAAACCTGAAATCTCAACACCCTAAACCTCCAAACCCCAAAACCCCAAACCCGAACAAAAAATAAACTTCTATAGACCCGGTGTAGAGTGGGTCTCCTGGCACATTGGGGAATCAAGGTGTGGGGTGTCTAGCTAGGCACGCCCTAAAAGTTTGGCAGCGTGGCTCCGCTCCGGACGGACCACCTGCCGGAGGTGCAGGCGATTACGTAGAGCGGTGTAATCGGGGTTCTCACTGGTGCTCATCGAACTCGACCCCACCTTGATCATCGTCGCAGTGCGGAGGATATGTACGACGCCCAGAGTCTGGTGGCCATGCGTGGCGTTGAACATGTTCATCTGCTGCAGGGCCGCTGTCGTGACGTCTCGGAAAGCCAAGCCTAAACCAGGTAGCGAGCGACCCAGCCAACATGCGAGGTCAGCGCGCAGCTCGGCCCAGCAGGCGCGAGCGCGGGCGTCGCGATCTGCCTTCTGCAGGAGCTTAGCGGTCTCCTTTCGGAGCCTGGCTACTCGAGCCACCTCTTCCGCCGCTGGGTCGAAGATGCTGGTCGGAGGACCACAATTTGGCGTCTTTGAGAAGGGGCTTCAGCTCTTCTCGCTTCATGTAGAATTGCTGGCCCTCAACAGCCAATCGCACAGGGCGCAGAATTCAGTACTTACGACTTGCAGCGACTCCGCTGATGCTTCCATTCAGGTATCCAATCGGCGCTGCTGTCTGGAGGGATCTAGCGGGCCACGGTGCCGGCCAAATCATTGTGTCCCCGACAGCATTCAATCTGTCTGGTGCTTAGTAGGGAATGGGGGAATGGGTTATGGGGACTATTCTTTGGGAGTATATAGGGACTACTATAGGGATCCATTCCCCCATTCCCTACTAAGCACCAGACAGCAATATCAAATGCCACCATGTCGACTTGAGGATGAAAATGAGTTTACAAAAGGAACTTAGTGGATTTTGGCAAGTTCGATTGAATTTCAAGACCGCCTAATCTAGAAAACGTGGCTTAGTATGAACATGCGCGTCGGGCTTCTAATTATGCTTTATTCAGTTTGCTATACACTCCATAGTTACTGGATGACGGGCCCTGTCGGTGGCCTTGACCTCTACACCCCTGCATTTACCCTAAACCCTCCACCCTCAACCGCAAAAATCCTCAAACCTAAACCCTAAAGTCCAAACCATAAGCTCCTGAACCCTAAACCCTAAACCCTAAAGTCTAAACCATAAGCTCCTGAACCGTATAGCCTAAACATCCCTAAGCTCCAAAACCCCGAACTCCTAAACCCTAAACATCCCTAAACTAGGTGTCGATTCCAGCAGTCCCAGCATTATTTATAAAGCTCTATAGTAAAAAACAAGGGGAATTAAACCCTAAACCCTACACATCAAACGTCCCTAAACCCTAAATGTCCCTAAACCCTAAACCCTAAACCCTGAACACCAAACGGTCCTAAAGCCTTGGTATCCTTAGCCTCCCAGAGCCGTCCGCAAAGACAAGGAGCCCCACACTGCAGGTGGTCCTTCAACATCCTGAAGGGTTTAGGGTTTAAGGCTCAGGGTTCAGGATCTTGGGATTTAGGGCTTACCTTAACCCCAAATAACCTACCTTTTTAAAGGACTCATTAAAAGAAATCATACTGGGGAACCCTAAAAAGGTAGGTTCTTCAGGGGAAAGATAGGGTTTAGGATGGTTTAGGATGTAGGACTTTAGGTTTAGGGGTCTTGAGCTTCAGGGCTTAGGATTTGGGGTTTAGAGTTCAGGGCTTGGGGTTTAGGGGCTCAACATCCTGAAGCTGCGCTCTTTCTTGGAACGTAGTCTCATGTACCATAATGCGGAAATGAGGAAACCATAACAGTTGAACCACAAGAATTCATTCCTTTGCACGGTTTCCAAAAACACTTACGCTGCAAAGGTCAGGGCCTGATGGCCTATGCCAATATGATCCCTACACCCCGAAACCCTGCACCCCTAAAGCCTCCCTAAACCCTAAACACATGCAAGAAGCTGTGATGTCCGTCCCCAACCAGCCCTAAGAGCCCGAAGCGCCTCAAGACCCATCCGCAGTGATTCCGAAACCAGATACTTTCCTCGAAACAAAGCCTCTTTCGCTGCCTCAACAGTACACCGCAAGCCCCATGGGCTATTGAGATAGTTTGCATAAGCCTGAAAACCCTAACCTTAAACCCTAAACCCTAAACCCAGCGACCCAGGTGCAGGAAGAAGCCTAACTTCTGTGAGAGAATCCCCAGATCCTTATATACCTACTATACAACCCCGGTTTAGGGTTTAGGGTTTAGGGGTTTAGGGTTTAGGGTTTAGGGAACCCTGAACCCTAAACCCCTAAACACCTAAACCCTAAACCCTAGACCCTGAACCCCTAAACCCCGAAACCCAGGAAGAAGCCCCCCAACCACCCCCCCCCNCCCCAACACTCCTGCCAGTCCAAAGCTAAAGCTTGGCTGGCCAGTAGCAGCCCAAACACGAGGAATTTCCGCATGGTTGGCTCAGGGTTCAGGGTTTATTAGGGTGTAGGGTTTAAGGTTTAGGGTTTAGGAGTGTGCAAGGTTAATAAAGGCTTTGGGCTTGAGGTCCAGGGTCTTTGAGGCATAAGGGGTCTGTGGGGTGTCAGGGTGAAGGGTCCGAGGAAGTAGGGTTACATGTATCGTGGGCCTTTCGAAGCATATCTACCTTTACCCCCAGTTAAGTACCCGTAAACCTACCTACTAACTCCCCTGATGTTTGAAGCACAAAAATTTTGCAAAAAGCTGTGTTAAGTGTTCCGTTGACAGGGCGCTGTATGCCACCTAAAACCACAGCACAACATAAGTTACCTGGATCTTTCTTGTTACAGCCTTATGCTTAAAGGAATACAGTCCCTAATTACGGGCGTGGGGAAGCCAGTACGCTGAAGCCGGCATCGTCAGTCGAATTGAGTCCTTACTGGCACAAAGCCAATCACCCGAAACCAAAACTCAAAACCTTAAATCCCAACAGCCCTAAACCCCAAACCCTAACTGCCCTAAACCCCCGAATAGCCGTGAATCCTCAACCTAAAGCCCCCAATCCCGCAACCCTACATCCTCCCCCGCCAACTGCAGAATGACCCACCCCGAATCTCTTCTGACCCTACTGACAGGGGCCATTTCAGGCTCCCTATGTAGTATTCATTTAATAACCGGAATAAGGCTTTGGGGTACTTACAGTGCAGTACAAGTCTGAGAAGGAGCCCTAGTGTTGGTGTAACTTTCTACATTAGAATACAAAGTCCCTCTTTAATACGGCCTTCTTGAAACTCTAGTACTGACTGTAGATCATCTGGCTTCTAAGACGCGTGTTCCTGGAAGATAGATTCGGCCTTCTCGCAGTCTAGGCTGAAATTTAATGGCCTAAAACTGCCGAAAACCCTGAACCGAAACCCTAAAATCCTGAACCCCGAACCTTAAGTTGCAATCCTTAGGCCGAGGCCCTAAACCCCAAAATGCTAAACCCTAAACCCGAAAGCCTAAGACATGAACCGAACCTATATAAGAGCCTTAATAATTAGAATAGGGGTTCCCTTTAAAGGGATCCTTAAAGGGGCAGGGGCCCATAAGGGATCTATAAGGCTACTATAATATAGGGGCCTTAATAATTGTACTATAATTATAATAAGGAACCCCCAAAACATTATCGGTGATTATTTAGGCCCCTATACTAATGGCTCACGGTTAAGGCTCAGGGTTTCGGGTTTAGAGTGTAGGGCGTTTTTCGCCTAAGGGTTTAGGGTTTAGGTTACAAGTAAGGTTATAGTTTTGATAACTCTACTTAGGGCACTTCTCACACCAAATATAGCCCGACTTACTCGGTCCCTCGGGCTTCAGGTATTTTCACCTGCCTTAGGGTTTACCTGGACCCCTAAAAAACCCCGCTTTTTGGGGTGCCTTGTTCTGAAGTTTTATATACGTCCTTAGAAAGGGTAGGTTGATTGGGTGGGTAAGGTAGGGCTTTAAGTTTAAGGTCTGGGGTTTAAGGTTTAGGGTTAAGGGTTTAAGCACTCACGTTGAAGGATTGGGGTTTAGGATTAAGGCTTAGGGGAAACATGAATCCCACCTCTTCATGGAAAAGAACAGCCCTGTTTTTTCGGACGCGCACTCCGCAAAGAGCCCTAAGAATAGATTTTGCTAGCTGCTAGAGCCTAAACCCTTAACCCTCAAATCCTGACATTCCTTACACGAACAACCCCGAACTTCTCCAATCCCGGATCAACCACAGGCCTTCCCCATCCTAGCGGCCTGGCGGCAGCGCTGGGCTTTGCGGAGATTCGTCGGAGATCGGAGTTCCGGGGGCAGGGTTCAGGGTTTAGGGTTTAGGGTTCAGGGTTTAGGGTTTAGGGTTTAGGTTAAGGGTCCAGGGTTCAGGGTTTAGGTTTAGGATTTTGGGGGGTTTCGGTTTCGAGGCTCAGTGCACAGCCTTCGAAGATCTAGGTTTAGGATTGCGGGAGGGTTTAGGGTTTAGGATCTCGGATGTCAGGGTTGACCTAGGACGGAAGCCCTGAGCCCCGGAACCCTGAACCCTGAAGCCCTAAACCCTAATGTAGGAACCTGATTAAGAAACCTTGGGCCTTTATTATGGTTCCTTATATGAATCCTAGTATTTTGGGGGTTATAGGCCCAGGGTTTCTTAATCAGGTTCCTACATTAAGCCTAAAGCTGTAAACCCTAACAAGTCATGGGTCAGGCCTGCAGATGGGTCAATGGGCTCTCTCGGTGCGCCCTCAGCTCCGCACGAAGCTCCGTGACTCCGTCAGGACGCTTAGGACTTGCGTGGTGGTCGTGCTGAGTATGATTCCGATTTCGGATTAAGGCTGCTGGGACATGCCACTTTCCTTTTCTTTAAAGGGGGTTTGGACCCTAAAGCCTATTTTGATTTCCAAGACATTGGCCTTCAGAGTCATGGAAGACTTGGAGGTTTGGGACTTCGGCCTCAAAGGAATTTTCAGGGATCTATGGGGTGTTGTGGTCCTGACGTGACGATACAAATTCAGGGCTCATGGGGCCTGGACAGTGTCAGGTTAGCCTGGGTTCTGTTAAGGAACTTGACTTAAGTTATACCAAACAAGCCAAGAGAAATAGTAGGCTGTGTGTGTGTGCGCTAATTTGTCAATATCTCTCACCCTATTCGGGCAAGTGTATCTAAAGAAGCTTCCTGACAACAACTGCTTGAAATCTCATAAAATCTGGTAAGACCTTATAATTTGTAAAACCCATTAAAACCCTGCTAAAGCACTTAGCAAGAACCCCGCAGCTACTGAACTTGAGCAAGATCGCTCCGGAAGTAGAGAAAGATTGGAACCAAAGACAGATCCTTCAAGCATGCCTCATTTGGTGTTCCCATCAAGAGGGACCGTACTCTATTAAGAGGGAATGCGCCATGCATATGTATGTAAACAATGTACTATATTATAACTATACCTTTGTGCATACATGTAATACAGTAGCGGCGGCTATCTGCTAGAATAGATGTGCATACTGCAGGCAGTAGTAGCAACAGATGCAGAAGTACTAGTTGTTGTTGCTGTTTCTGCGTACAGGGTGTAGCCGCAGTAGTGGTAGCCGAAGAACTAGAAGTACTCGCTACTAGTAGGAGTGGAGTCGTCGCTGGTTTTTCGTGGCATTAGCAGCAGAAACAGCCAACACATGCTGCATCTGTAGAAGCAGCGTAGCGGTAGTCGTGTAGTGGTCATCGTGGCAGTGGCAGTAGCAGGAGTGTCTGTTGTCGGCCCAGATCTGGCACCAGTACTTCTGCAAGTGGTCGCAGATTTAGTCGAGGTAGTCAGTCATCGTCATATATAGCAGTAGGAGGAAAAGGAGACGAAAAAGAAGAGGGAGAGTAGCACCAGCAGCAGAAGCAGGAGGAGAAGGAGGAGGAGGAGGAGGCGGACGAGCTGCAGTAGTCGCAGTCGTAGTCGCAGTCGTAGCCATAGTCGTCGTCGTCGTCGTTGTCTTCGTAGTCTTCGTCGTCGTAGTCGTCGTAGTCGTCGTAGTCGTCGTCGTCGTAGTAGTAGTAGTAGTAGTAGCAGTGGCGCCGTAGCCGGGCACCGGCAGTAGCAGTAGTAGTAGCAAGTAGTAGTAGTAGTAGTAGTAGTAGTAGTAGTAGTAGTAGTAATAGCAGCAGCAGCCGCAGTAGTTGTCGTTGTAGCAGCAGTAGCGGTAAGCTCGTAATCGTAAGAGTAAGTACTCGTACGAGTACGTGTGCCGGTACTAGCACCTGTACTGGTACTTGTCGTCGTCGGATTCCTAGTAGCCGTAGTATCATCGGCTTCAGATTACTTGGAGGCCCTTTTGACTTAGTAAGTCTACTTAGTATCCCCTAGAAACCATATTATAATCCCCCATAACCCACCTTACTAACCCTACTTACTAAGTCAAAAGGGCCTCCAAGTNTTGGAGGCCCTTTTGACTTAGTAAGTCTACTTAGTATCCCCTAGAAACCATATTATAATCCCCCATAACCCACCTTACTAACCCTACTTACTAAGTCAAAAGGGCCTCCAAGTAAGGAATAGCTGTCGAACTCATAGCTTCCTCGACTGGCAGACACCGTTTTTGCTCCTAAGCTGGCAACCATAAGTCCTAAAGAGCTATCGCCGTAGCGTGCCGGGCACTCAAGAAACAAGACCTGAACCCCCAACCCTAACCCCCAAACCCTACACTCTAAACCCTGAACCCTTAACCCTAAACCCACACTCTAAACCCTAAACCCTGAACCCTGAACCCTTAACCCTAAACCCACACTCTAAAGCCTAAACCCTGAACTCTAAACCCTAAAGCCTAAACCCTGAACTCTAAACCCGAAACCCGAAACCCGAAACCCTGTTGGACTTGGAGCTCCGGGGTCCAAGGCTTCGGGTCCAATAAAGGGGCCTGAATAATTTGAGTATGGCTTCAGGGTTTAGGAGTTTAGGGTTTAGGTTTCAGGGTTTAGGAGTTTAGGGTTTAGGTTTCAGGGTTTAGGAGTTTAGGGTTTAGGTTTCAGGGTTTAGGAGTTTAGGGTTTAGGTTTCAGGGTTTAGGAGTTTAGGGTTTAGGTTTCAGGGTTTAGGAGTTTAGGGTTTAGGTTTCAGGGTTTAGGAGTTTAGGGTTTAGGTTTCAGGGTTTAGGGTTTAGGGATTAGAATAGGGTTTCAGGGTATACTACACTGCCAGTACAACAGGGGGTAGATTTATTACTGCAAGTATAATTAGGACTATAAGGGGATACGATTAGAAATTATTCCGAGCCATACATTATTATGAGAGGTTTAAGCCCTTATGGCCCAATAACCTGAATAAAAGAGAATTCCCCCAGTCACTCTCAGAATCCCAGTAGAAACTCTGGTTTAGGGTTCAGGGTTAAGGGTTAAAGGTCTCACCGCTGGGGCTCGAGTTTCGGGAACCTCAGAGAACAAGATACAATTAAGAATCAGACAGGGCCCCACATACAAGATCCTTATCACAGCGACACTTATGGCTTTCTCTTGGGTTCAAGGTTTCGGGTTCCGTTCCGACTTCCTCTAAGGGTTCCTTTGAAGAGAGGGAGCCCTCAATCTTCAAGATGGGGGGGAGTAGGGCTCACCCGGTCACCCTAAAACTCAGACTCCAAACCCCGCAAGCCTCAAAGTCCCGGCACCCTAAACCGCTCTAGAAACCTTACTAAGACCGCTAGAACACCCTAACATAGGGGTCGAAATGAGTGCCAACATTGCTCCTTATCAGGGCTCCTTATTGAAATTAGAAGAAGAATGCAACCCAAAACCCTACTCCTCCCATTAAGGTCCCTGCATTGTAGAACCTCGTAGACCACTGTAAGCCCTTGAGCAAGCCTATTCTAATTGTAAAGCCCCTTCATAGCCGTAACAGCCCGATAGGGCCTTCGAAAAATTCTTATAGAGACCCTTTCTAAAAGCCGGATGAACTCTTTAGTCGCCTGGCACACTCTGGTGGTGTGATTTCACCTACGACCTCATAGGGCCCGGGCCATATTTCTCCTCGAGCTCTGAAACTGAATAGCGGCTTAGGGTTTAGGGATTGTTCTTGCTTTCAGGTTCAGGGTTTACGTGCTTCAGGTTTTGGAGTTTGGGTTTAGGGTTTAGGGGTATAGGGATTGTTTACGCATGTTAGACTCTGGGGTTTAGGGTATAGTGCCTCTCGAGGGGTTCGATTAGGGTCTAGGGTTTAGGATTTGGGACGTATGGTAATGGTCGCATAGCGTCGTAGTATTTACACGAGGTGTATGGGTGTAGGCTTTAGGGCTTTAGGGTTATACGGACAATGCTAGTCACTCCGAAACCCTGAACAGCATCTCTCCTCCCTACGTGCGAAAGCTCTGTGACGCTAAGCTCATGATACCCAAGTGCGAACAGCAAAGTGCATCCGCAAAACGGAACAGCTGCTTAAACAAACTGAAAATTAAGCATCAAGCTCAGATCGACGTAGATCTTCTAAACATGGGAGTAGTGCGGAAGTCTTAATGATTGCAAATGGTTCCTTACTACAAGTATAGCATAGCAGACCCTAAAAACCGAATCTAGTGATTTAAGGCCCTTACATGGATCAAGAAACCAGTACAAATGGGCTACTGCTGCCAGTACCGACTTCCTCGCGGTGTCATTTGTCAATGTTGTTTGAGAGAGCCTAGCTTCGTGAGTAGCCCCTTTGTAATAAGGGTACCCGTTTTCCTAATATTCAGTTTAAAGAAGGGGACCCTAAAACAAAAAGGGCAAAAGGGTACTACTCAGGAACCTAGTCAATGTTGTTTGAGGGAGCCGAGCCTGAGGCTTGCTTGCATCATAGGGACCCTTAAGGGGTAGGGGGGCGGGGTTAGGGGGATACCTATAATAAGGACGTAATAAGGCCTATTTAAGGAAGTATAGTCCCCTACCCCCCTCCCCCCTAACCCCCTAAGGGTCCCTATGATTGCAGGTTCCATTGTCCAGAATTTCCTTTGGATTTTCGCCTCAGACCGCCATAGCTCCATATGCCGTGCCCCAAGAATTCTGTTGACATACAGCCATGCATCTCGCACCATACAACCTTAATCGCAACCCACAAAGTACAGATGCAAGCCTCGAAACACAAGAGCATTACTCCGCCCCAACTACTATTGAACCCCAGAAACCGCCCCTGATGCACAGGTGCCATACCCTACCTTGCAACACAACCTGCTCTTTAATCAAAGGCCACAAACTCAACCCTAAACCCTAAACCCTAAACCCCTAAACCCTGAACCCAAAACCCCAAGCTTTTCTACACCCTGAAACCCCCAAGCCCAAATCTTCAAGCTAGGTTGGCCCTTTAAAGCCTGAAAATTATTCGCCAATAAGATCCTCTCAGGCCCAATAAGCGAAGGGAGTTAAAAAAAAGTCCTAATGACCTACCTGGCAAGAAAACGATTCGCCAATAAGATCCTTTTAAGCCCGATAAGCGAAGGGATTTTTTAAAGTCCTAATGGCCTTCATTGCAAGTCTCTTCAACATACACACTGCTCGAGTTCAGGCCCGTCGCAGCCACGAGATCGCCACACGGCACAGTCGCTTCAAAACATCGTCTTGTTCATGGATACCTATGGATACCTAAACCCTGAACTCCCTATATACACCACAAAAAGCCTACTACGGCTCAGGGGAGTAGCTATCCTGCGCTTTCTCAAGAAAATTTACGCCCTGCACCTCACCCATCTACCCGACAGTCTGCAGGAAGTGGACTTGCGATTTTAGGGTCCTTGCGGGTTCAAAGCTTAGGTGTTCAGGAAAATGTGGCTTAGGGTTTAGGGGTTTCGAGCTTGAGATCTACGGTCTCGATATTCATAGGGACCCTTAGGGGGTAGGGGGAGGGGGGTAGGGGACTATACTTCCTTAAATAAGCCTTATTGGATCCTCATTATGGACATTAAGGCCCCCTACCCCCCTCCCCCCTACCCCCCTAAGGGTCCTTATGAGTTATGCTCTTACAGATATTTGGTGTAGCGTTCAGCCCTCACGGTTTCTTACTCCCCCAATAAACCCCTTTTAAACTCCTACTAAACCATAAGAACCCAAAAAGTTTAAAGGTTGGGTGGGGATCTAGGGTTCAACTTTCTTGAAAGGACAGGCCCCTTAACCTTTAACTCGCGCAACTAGGGGCATGGACTGTCGGGGATGCCAACCGAAACGCCTATGTAAACCCAACCCCAGCCAGAAACCCAACCCTAAAACCTGAAACCAAACTCCTAGATCTTAGATCCTAAACCTCTAGGCAAGCCTCCGCCACAAATAAGACAAGATACGCAGACAACATAACGCACAGCACTCAACGGCTGAAAACGGCGGGCCTTCAAGCCCCACCGTTTCGGTTCATTTGCGATTGACACGATCTTCCACAGAGCGCATTGGGATACCTACGGAACAAAGAGGTCCGTAAGCAGGGTGGCAACATGATAAACGTTTCGGAAATCGCAACAAAGACACCTCAGCACGTTGAAAGAGAGGGCTTGGGTTGCCTGACTTTGTAAACTTGAATCCCAAGACACGGTGAGCCTAAAATCTCGAACCTCTTTGGAGGTGTTGGAGTCTTGAATACGGGAATAAGCTTTAAGCTACGCCTCAGGATCCTAACCCCGAAAGCCATAAACTTAAACCCATGAAACCCTGATAGCTTCAGACCCTAAAGGCTTGAACCCCTTCGAGATTTAGGTGGCTCTCAAGAAACAGGGCACAGTTTTATTTAGGGGTCGTCCAGACCCAACATTGAGGTCCCTGCCCCATTTCCGATTGAGTTTGAGGTGTAAGGTTAGGATTGAGAGAAGTTTAGCGTGTTGTTTACGATTTTAAGCGGTCAGTCGAAACTCATGGAAGATCCCTCGTCAAATACGGCGGGCGGCGTGACTTCTTAGGTGGTAAGGTGTCACACTTAGGGTTTAGGGTTTCGTTTGGTGTTTCGGTAAGAGGCCACGCCCCGGCTGAAATAGCTTGTATTGCTGCCTCCCAGGAGTCGCGGAAAATCTCTGAGAGACGGGCAAAGGGATCGCTCAGGCTCTTGGCTTGGCATCACTTACTAAGTTCCCCAGCGTCCCCATGATAATACGGGTAACCTTCTCCTGGCTTTCAACTTTAATAAGCGCACCCTAAGATTAACAGGAAGGTAGCTTAAACTCTCTTCTTCAAAAACCGGGCCCAAGAAAGTTCAATCTTTCTAAGAAAGACCAATACTATAGGGGCCTAAATAATTACCAATACTATTTTGCGGGGGGTTCTTTATTATAATTATAGTATACTGGGCCCCAAACCCTATTCCAATTATTAAGGCCCTTATATTACATAAGGCCAAAAACCCTAAAACCCCAAACCCTGCACCAAACCCTAAACCCTAAACCCCCAAACCCTACTCCCTCCATCCCCATCCCTCCCAACTCCCCTGAAAGAACTTTTGCGGAACCACAAGAATCCATGAGCCCGAACAGCAGAGACCTTCATTTTATCGTCTTCCCCCAAACCCTAAACCCAAACCCCTAAACTCTAAACCCGAAACATTCAAAACCGAAACCCATAAACCCCAAATCCACGAGCCCGAAGACCTTCATTTTATCATCTTCCCGAAACCCCTCCTAAACCCCTAAGCCCCTAAACCTCTACATCCGAGAGCCCGAACGACCTGAGATCTTCGTTTCGCCATCTTCGCCCATTTCCGCTCCCTTCGGAGTCGCCAAGCGATGACCAGAGAGAGCGTAGGGTTCAGGGCCTGTTTTGGGCATCGGGCTTATGGTTCAGGGTTGAGGGGTTCAGGGTTTAGGGTTAAGGGTTGAGGGGTTCAGGGTTTAGGGTTAAGGGTTGAGGGGTTCAGGGTTTAGGGTTAAGGGTTGAGGGGTTTAGGGTTTAGGGTTAAGGGTTGAGGGGTTTAGGGTTGAGGGGTGAGGGGTTTACGGTTGAGGGGTTTAGGGGTTTAGGGTTTAGGATTTGGGGATGTTTGGGGATTATTTATCCCCTTCATACGCATTCTGCGGGCTTTCAGGCTTCTTGTAGTATAAGGGATTCGGAGCTCCTGAAAGCTTAGGGTTTTCTGGAGCTCGCGAAAAAGGATCCTACTATTCAGGATGGGTTTAGGGTTTAGGGTATATAGGATTTATATCACGGTCCCTTCTTGACTGAACCTCCGACATGCTGATAGCGTCGGGAGACTTTGCAAGCACTTTAAGGATGAGGGAACTTAGTAATGCAGATTATAACCAAGGTAAACATCGCTAAATGTATCACATGTTGTCATCACTTTGACTAAGGTACTTAACCCTAAACCCTAAACCCTAAACCCTTATCAGCCTCCCCGTCCGACCTGCTAACTCCCCTTACCTCTTAGCCCTAAACCCCCAAACCCTGAACTCCAGATCTCACCCCGCCAATCCTAAACCCCAAACTCTTCGCGTTGTAAGCTTGAGGCTTTCTGATTCACGATTTGGGAGTTTCCGAAAACAGGGGACCCTAATATAGTAGCCTAAATAGTAGGGCCCTTATTATAAGGACCCCAAATAATGTACCACTAATTTTTGGAAACTCCCATTTAGGGTTTGGAGATTGGACTTTAGGGTTTGGGTTCAGGGTTTGGGGCTTTAAGGGTTCGGAGTTTCCCGTTTAGCCAGGATGTTTGGATCCACTGCCTGATTTTCGGGCTTAGGAGTTAAGTAGCTTAGGGTAGGGAGGGTACCTAGACCAACCCTAAACCCGAAACTCTGCCACCGTTTTGCCGAAACCCTCAACCCTGCCCCCGAAACCCTAAACCCTAATATAGGGACCTTAATTTAAAATGAGAATAAGGTTTTGGGGTATATTTTATTCTATTCATAATAAGGAACCCCAAAATAGTATAGGAAATTATGAAGGCCCCTATATTAACAAACTCTCGACCCTTGGCCTAAAGCCTTCAATTCGAGCTCCAAGAACAGCCCCAACCCCAAACCTTTAGGGTGTAGTTCTGGGCTGTAGGGTGTAGAGTGTTGGGTTTTAAGGTTTAGAGTTTCGCATTTTAGGGTGTAGAGTTTCGGGTTGGGGGCTTGGATATTAGGGTTGAGGGTTTTGGGTTGTGGGTTGAGGGTTTAGGGTGAAGAGTTTTGGGGTTTAGGTTTAAAGAACTTTGGGTTGAAGTTTTGGGTGTAGGGTGTAGTGCTTTGTGGTGGTCTGTGCAGGGCTGGATATGGGAGTTTCCGAAAATAGGGGACCCTAATATAGCACCCTGGATAGTAGGATCCGTATTATAAGGACCCCAAAATAAGGTACCCCTATTTTCGGAAACCCTAAACCCTTATAGAGCCCTTTAAAGGAAGCCCTATTTGACCCTTATAGTATCCCTTTAAAGGAACCCTAAGGTACCCCTAATTTTCGGAAACTCCCATATAAGCTTGAGGTTTCACGGTTTTAGGGCTGTAGCCCGGAACTTCAGAGACCTGCTCTCGATACGAATCGCCTGGAGTGTGGCACCAGTTCCCTGCTCTCCGGTTTAGGGTTTAGGGTTTAGGGTTTAGGGTGCTGGTGGACAAAATCCATAGTCCACATCAAAGAATACACCGCATGTCGCATAGTAACAGGAAAGTCAGGCAGCGCCTGCTTTTTGTCCATCAACAAGCAGGATTACAACAGAAGGATTCAGTGATTACAACACAACTAAACAATTCCGGCCTGATGTGCCCCCAGGGAGCCCCAATGAAGACATGAGTCCTCGGGTCGATTTAAGGGTTTGCATTTAAGGTTTTGGGTTTAAGATTCAGGGTTTAGCATTTTTGGGAGCTTCGGGAAAAGGGAACTCATGGTGGGCGATGTTTTCACGATTGCGGCTCCCTTTTGGGCAGGCTTGCCTGAGCAAACTGGGTTCCTGAGGCTAATGTAGGAACCTGATTAAGAAATCTTGGGCCTTTATTAGGGTTCCTTATATGAATCCTACTATTTTGGGGGTTATAGGCCCAGGGTTTCTTAATCAGGTTCCTACATTACCCTTCTGCCTATTCGGTGTTGATAGGACCCTGAAATAGTCAGGAACCTCGCGAAACCCGGAGGCTCTATGGCTACATCGGCAAGCTGCTAAACCAAAGGAGTTCTCCGAGATCCCAAGACTTTCTTTTTTTGAGTGTCATCCTTGCGCAGGGCCCATGCTAATCCCAAGGCTAGGGTTTCAGGTTTCGGGTTTAGGGTTTAGGGTAAAAGTTGTTTAGGGTTTAGGGTTTGCCGCCTGGGCCAGCAAGAAGGGTAGGAGTTGGCTTCGCTGCTTTTTTGCACAAGGCTGACGAACTCAGCATGGTCTTGGGAAGCCCCTCAACCACACACTGTACTGCCATGGGACCCTCGACCCTAAACCCTAAACCCTAAACCCTAAACCCGAGGAGGTTTAGAGTTTAGAGTTACGGTTTAAGGTTCTGGAGTTTTGCCGGGCTTCAGCTAGGCAGCTAGGAGTACAACTACAGTGAACCCCAGAAAGTTGGAACATGGCTTTAGGAGGATTAGTGCTAGGATCCCTTATACTTTACCTTAAGGGCATGAGGAGAATGATGTTCCAACTTTCTGGCTTCTACTGTAGGTTCCTGAGTAGCCCCTTTATAATAAGGGTGCCGTTTTTCCTAATAGTCAGTTTTAATAAGGGGACCCAAAAACAAAAAGGGCGAAAGGGTACTCCTCAAAAACCTAGACAAGCACTGCTGTGGACTCGCGCCGAAGTCTTCTATGCCCTACTACGCGAGATGTGATATACCCTTTCACACCCAAGCCTGACGGTTTAGGGTTTAGGGTTTAGGGTCTAGGGGTTTTGGTTCCGGTAGTCGGTAGTATTATTTGTCCCTCACTTTAGCTCAACATTCTTCAGGCCACAGATGAAGACCTAAAGAAAACCCCGATATACCTTGAACCCAAACTAAAATGCAGCGCTCAATCTCGAAGGTCCGCGACACACAACTCTAGGACCTGAAGCTCTAAACCCCATGTCCTAAAACTTAAACAGCAGACCCGAAACTCACCCCACACTGGGCTGAAAGCCTCTATCTAGGATTCAGAACGTGTTTGCGGTGTAGGGATGATTAAAGCCTCAACCTTGAAGCCTTAACACGTCCAGCCTCCTCCAAACCCAGAAAGACCACATGCAACTCTCGGCTTGGCGCCCATAATGATCGTAGAATCCCACACATCCCCTGCTAAGGGCGCGAGTACTTTGGGGCCTAGGGATTTGGGGTTCGGGGTTTAGGCCTCACCGTAGTTTAGGCTTCTGGGTTTAGGCCCTACATGCAGAGCCCTTCACCGCCGGCCTGGGCTAGGACTGTCAGTGAGGCATACCCGGCAAGATTGCTTCGAAGTCCTGCATGGCTCTAGGGCGCTCATGGTCAAGATTCCGAGAAAAGGGGAGAAAACAGTCAAAACTGCTGGTGGATAAGGGTCCGCAGAAAAAGAAACATAATCTTTTGAAGAGGGATTTCAAGAGCCTTTACAAAAGAAAAGCTTGTAGCACTTGGCAACCCAATACTTGGCAGAAGCTTCCGGGGCTTCGGGCTTGACTTACTGTTGGTGGCTCGTTATCCAGAGCTAGGTTCCTGAGTAGCCCCTTTATAATAAGAGTGCCCTTTTTCCTACTATTCGTTTTTAATAAGGGGACCTTAAAACAAAAAGGGCAAAAGGGTACTACTCAGGAACCTAGAGAGACTCCAATATCTCTTCAGTAAGGAATATACCTTAAATCATTTTATGGACCCTACTATAACTTAAAGTGTATTCCTTACTTAAGGGATCTTGGAGTCTCTGGGTAAGGGGCACAAAGCGCATAAAACCCGCCCCCTCGGAAGCCACACCTTTTTAAGAGTTCCTCCGTAAATCCCTAAAACCATTTAAAAAAGCCTAACAAGAACCTTAAAATGCACTAAATACCCTGAAAATCCTAAAAATCAGAAAAACCGTAAACCCTAAAACCCTGAAGGTTCAAGGCTTGAAGGTCTCGAAAAGAGAGTGGTGTACTGTATGGCCTTAATAATGAGAATAGGGCTTTGGGGGTATATTAGGGGTTTATAGGGTTTAGGGTTTAGGGCTTTGGGGGTATATTAGGGGTTTAGGGTTTAGGGTTTAGGGCTTTGGGGGTATATTAGACTGACTATTTTTGCAATAAGGAACCAACACAAAACCATGTTAATTATTAATGCCCCGGAGCGTAGAGGCCCAGATCGAAGAATTAAGGCCTAGGGTGTGTTCGCTTAAGGCATTTAGGGTTTAGGGCTTCGGGGTTCAAAACTAAGAAGCCCTAGAACGCTTCATAGCTTGAAGGTTGGTTCTGGCCTCCACCAGAAAGACATCTCGGGTGTAGCTCACGGGCTTCCGGCTGTAGTCGGTTTAGGGTTTAGGGTTTAGGGGGTGCTTGGAACCGCCTTGGCGGCCGTGGCTGTTGAGGGCCAAGACGAAGGACGCCATGGAAGCTGGACTAACCTCGACCACCAGTTGGCACAGGAGTTCTAACCCTTGTGGTACGGCACTTTCGCCGCCGTCGCAGCAGTTACGGCTGCAAAGAACTGTGCAGTTGCCACCAGTAGCTCCAACAGTGCTCCGCGCTGTCCCATCTTCAAGCTACTGCTACGACTACGACTACGACTTCGCAAACGACTACTACTGCTACTACTACTACTACTACTTCTACTACGAAAGCAAAATCCGCTAAGCTTGCCAGTGTAGTGCCTCATGGGGGCGTGGGGTCTGTGCCACCATGATGTGCATCTCGACCCTCAACCCTAAACCCTGAATCCTAAACCCTGAATCTATGAACCCTAACCACCTAAACCTAAGCCCTGAACTTCTGAACCCTGAATCCTGGACCCCTTAACTTTAAACCCTAAAGGCACCAACCCTAAATTCTACAGAAGACGTTCGGATTCCCAGTAAGTCATGGGTTTCCTCAACCCTACTTGGAGGTTCAGGGGTAGTTATAAGTAAGGTTGTAAGTCCCCTAATATGGGTTATAAGTATAGCTACCCTACTTATAACCCTACTTATAACTACCCCTAAACCCTAACCCTAATCCCTGAACCCTATAATCCTAAACCCTATAACCCTATAGAGCCCTTTAAAGGTACCCTACTTATAACTACCCATGAACCTCCAAGTAAACCCTGAGGCTTGTCGAGCCCAGCTCTTAGCTTCCTCATCCCATAAGGGTTTAGGGTTTAGGGTTTAGGGTTTAGGGTTCAGGGATTTAGGGGTTAGGGTGTAGGGTTTAGGGTTTAGGGTTTAGGGAACTCTAAGTGGGCCCAAAGCCTACACCCTCAACGGTTTAGAGTTCAGGGTTTAGGGTGTAAGGTGTTTTAAGGTTTAGGGGGCTATGCGCCTATGAAACTATAAGGGTTGCTATGAAGGCTTGCTATAAGGGTTTACTATAAGGGTTGACTATAAGGTATCCATGAGCCTGTAAGGGATCCATGAGAGGGTTTGACCCTCAACCCGAGACTCCGAAGCAAGCGACCTGGACTTCCATGGACTGGACACCTGCAGCTCACGGCACGTCAAGTTTGGACAGCAGCCAACATGGGGTCACGATTTAGGGTTTAGGCTTTAGAGTTTAGCGTTTCGGCTGTAGGCCGTGGGCGCTAAGGTTCTGGGTTTAGGCCTTAGGGTTAGGGGTCAAGGGGTTTGGGGGTTTTGGGGCTTAGGGTTGCAGGGGGGGTGAAGGGTGATAAGGTCTTCGGGTTTACGACATTCGGGGTTTATGGCTTTGACCTTCGGGCTTTCAGGAGGTTACGGTGAAGGATATGCATCCCGAAACTCTAATCCCTAAACCTTACTGCTTTAACCCTAATCCCTAAACCCTAATGTAATCCTTAAACCTGAGCCCTAAACCCGAAACACTACACCCTGAGCCCGAATTATTCAATTAATCCCTAAACCCTAATCCCGAAACCCTAAGCCCTGATCCTGAGCCATAAACCAAAAGCCCTAAATCCGAAAACCTTAAACCCTAAAGTCAAAGGACCCGGAGTTCGTGGCCAAGTTGCGCTTGCGTCGGGTGGCCTCGCCGGCCGAGGGTTCAGGCGTTGATCCTGCAGCATAAACTTAGAAAAAGTGTCGATTTCAACAGTCTCCAAAATTATTTATAGTTAGCTTAGGGCTCTATAATATTAAACAATTAGGGAAATTAACAACTATCCCCAACCGATACCTAGTAGATGTCCAGGAGGCTGCAGGAACTAAAGGGTAACCGGGTAACCTTTACGATTATGTCGGAAGTAGAAGCTCGATGTCGATTTCCAAGATCCCGCCAAAATTATCGGCACCTAGAGCACTAAGCCCATGAGGCATCAAGGCATTATGGGCTTAAGGTCTTCGGGTCTAGGGTAAAGGGCTTTGAGTAACCGTCTACGGCCTGTTTGAAGAGCGGAAGACGTAATGTCTTGAGTTGGAAGAATGCGACGGAGTGTGAACCGTGAGAGCACGATGTGCACGTGTGTGTGTGTGTGCGTCGTCACTGTGCACATACTCATGCGTCTCAGCCGGCATGGCACCTTTGAAGCACCACAAGTAGGACTGGGGACAACTTACAGACACCATAAATAGTAGAATCCTCCTTAGAACGACCCTTGAAAACGGATATTTAATTCCTGCGACTCTCACCTACACCCTCCATCCTCAAACCTACTCTGCGGCATCCCCGATCGATGCCTGGGTGGTCTTCTGCGGAATCGCGGTCGCGGACGCCAATTCTAAAGGGCTCCTGCGTTGGCAATAACCCTTGAACGAACGAAGTTGGGTGGTTTTATACACAGGGTTTTAGAAGGCTTAAACACGAGGTGGATACCTTGAACCATAGTCAAAAGGCCTCTGCAATTTAAGCTAGATGCCGTACATACAGTGAACCCCAGAAAGTTGGAACATGGCTTTAGGAGGATTCGTGCTAGGATCCCTTATACTTTACCTTAAAGGCATGAGGAGAATGATGTTCCAACTTTCTGGCTTCTACTGTAAACATAAGCATTGTGTACGGATATCCCTACCTTATTGAGCCCAAAGTAGGTACTATTTATAGACTTTAGACCGCAAAGTAGGTGCTATTTGTCTACTTGGAGCCCTAGGGTAGTCAAAAGGCCTCTGCAATTTAAGCTAGATGCCGTACATACAGAAGCCAGAAAGTTGGAACATGACTATCCTCATGCCCTTAAGGTAAAGTATAAGGGATCCTAGCACTAATCCTCCTAAAGCCATGTTCCAACTTTCCGGGATTCACTGTAAGGTGTTTTGGGCCCCCCTGGTGCATCGGGAAAGGCCGGAGGTTCCTTTTGTTGAACTCGGGTTTCTGCTTTTTTTGGGGGGCTCAGGATTCAAAGAGCTGGGTGCGGAGTTTGGGTGCAGGGTTTAGAGTGCGGGTTGATGATTTTGGGTTCAGGATTCGGTTTGGGGTTTAGGGTTTAGGGTTTGGGGTTTAGGGGTTTTGGGTCGGGAGCGTCAGGTTTAATTGGATCTCGTAGTCTGATCAAACCGGGGCCCGTACTCACGTGGTTTTCGGTTTCCCGAGATCTGGAACCGTGGCTCGTGGCAGAATTCCGAAACCGCTCGACTTTTTCAGCAACAGAATAAAGACCCCAAACCTGAACCCTGAACTCCTACGTCCTGGAAGCCCTAAACCTAAACCCCTGTCTCGAAACCCTAAACCCTAAACTCTAGACCCTGCTAACCCGACAAGGCCCTGCCAACCCGACCCTATCGTACGCATCGTACCTCTGATTAGATTCAAGCCCTGAACCCCTGATGCCTGCGGGTGGCTCAAAAGCTCATGGAACTCTAGGTTCCTGAGTAGCCCCTTTTTTTATAAAGGGGTGCCCTTTTTGCCTACTATTCGGTGTTAATAAGGGGACCTTAAAACAAAAAGGGCAAAAGGGTACTACTTAGGAAGCTAGTAGACCGTAAACATGCAGCAGCACATGCTTCGGATGCTACGGTCGAAGATTGCTGCCGCTTTGCAGACAACCGTCAAAAAGAGCTTACAAGTTGGCGAATTAGCAACGTAACCTGGAATTACCGCACGGCATGTTCTTATTTTTTGGACTGGCTGGACTACTTGGTTGATGCAGCGGCGAGTGTTGCACCAGTGCACATCGGTGCACGCACAAGGCACAGGCATGGAACTGCATCGACAGATCGAGAATCGCTGTTTTGCTGCTTCCGGAAGAAAACAGAATGTTGTCATCCCCTCTGCACCCCATGGAATGGCTTGGGCCTTGAGGTTGGTACTCACATAGACTGTGCGCTGAAAGGGAGGATACCATGGCGGCATATACAGCAGTCGGGGATAAAAAGCGGCCAGTTCAGCGCGGAAGGGCCGCCGGCACGGGCTTGTACGGCTTGTAGATGACATACGCCGGCCCTGCGCAGTATTTGAAGACTCTTCCTCCCTTATAGAACCCCTTAAGGAATTCTTTAAGGAGACTCTTCCTCCCTTATAGAACCCCTGTTGGAATCCTTTCTGGAGTCCTTTAAGGGTACTACGCAGGAACCTCCAAAAGCCCTTAATTAAGGAATATACCTTAAATTATAATAGGATCCCTAGTATGATTTAAGGTATATTCCTTAATTAAGGGGTTTTGGAGGTTCTGGGTTGAAACCCAACAATCCTGAACAGCCCAGAAGATACGACACTAAACCTCGAATCCTAAATCCTGAGCCCGAAACCCTATAAAGATCCACAACAACCCTAAACTGGAGTCCTTTAAGGGTACTACGCAGGAACCGAGAAGCTCATAGAACCAGGACGCAGCGGAGCTCCTCAGCCCTCCCCTCGTCGGCCTCGGCCGCCTTCAATCCAAAGGGCACCGCAGAGTTTAGGGGCTTTTTTTTTAGGGGTTTAGGGTTAGGGTTCGGGGGTTTAAGGTTTTGAGGGTTTAGGGTTTAGGGTTCGGGGGTTTGAGGTGTTGAGGGTTTAAGGTTTAGGGTTTGGGGGTTTAAGGTTTTGAGGGTTTAGGGTTGAGGGTTTAGCGGTTCAGGGTTTGGGGTTTAGGATTTAGGGTTTGGCGGTTTAAGGTTTTGAGGGTCTAGGGTTGAGGGTTTCAGGGTTGGGGGTTTAGGATTTAGGGCTTGGGCTTAGGTTTCAGGGTTTCAGGGCCCTGTTTAAAGGATGCCTTTGTGGGCTCTACGGGGCTCTAGCGGGTTTTCAGGTATCGGATTAATAGTGTTACTGTGTTTCTTCGGGGCTCATCGGATGTTGAAAGGTTGTGTCGTTTCATAGGATTTTACGATTGCGTGGGTGTTGTAGGGTGCGACGGCTACGGCCAGGAACTTAGTGAAAAATATCACAGGAGGCTGAATAGCGCACAAGCAGCTTGTCTTTAGAGTGAGTTCCTTAACACTTGCTCCCCCAATAAGCCACAGAAATAAAAGGTTGAACTTTTATATTCCTAGTACACTATAAGAACCCAAAAACTTTAAAGGTTGGGTATTGGGGATCTAAGAACAAGCCGACAAAACAAAAAATCATGAAGGTCGGGGACTCAAAGGTCAGATAGCGTGTACCTGGAGGCCGTTTCCCTTCCTCCCCAAAGCCCAAGCCCACGGAAACAAGGGCTTAGCTAAACTTTCTGAGGAATGATATGAAGTTACAGGACCCCAACACCTAAAGATTGGGAATAATTGGCGGACTAACTTAGGGCTTAGTAATTTTAGGGGTTTAGGGTCCCAGCTTTTGAAGCCCTTGAACGAAGCTCCTCGAAACTCGGGGGATGCTTTGAAGTTTAGGATTTCAATGAAATGCCCGTAAAAACCAACCTTTTCAAGGGAACATTTTTCCGGTGTTTCGGGTTGAGGGTTGAGGAAAATTCCACCAAAATCGACGAAAGCATAGCCTTTCGAAAGTGGAATTTACGGAGCGATCTTCCTCACAGTAGTTCCAGGGAATCGGGCTGTCCGGGTAGAGGTTTGGATTTCAGAGTTATGAAAACCCCTCAAAACCGAAGACAAGGCCTGTGAATTACATACCCACAGAAACACTACCTGCTAAAACACACACGAACATAAAGCCAACACAAAGACTTGTTTCGAAAACCATATAAACTAGGTTCCTGAGTAGCCCCTTTATAATAAGGGTACCCTTTTTGCTAATATTCAGTTTTAAGAAGGGGACCCTAAAACAAAAATGGCAAAAGGGTACTACTCAGGAACCTAGTACACACAAACACACAATCAAACAAACAAACAAACCGACAGACAGACAAACAAACAAAACAAGCAAAAAAACGAACAAAACAAACAAAGTAAACAAAACACAAACAAAACACATAAAACACATAAAGCAAATAAACAAACACACACACACAAACAAAAAAAACAACTGCACAACTTCGCCCCGGACCTTGGCCGCGTCCTCGAGCCAACGCTTCTCGATACTCTCACGGGTGCGTCGGCTTCGCAGGGAGAGGCTCACCTTGCTGCTTCAAGAAGCCCTGGGGGTTCCTTTTGGCTTAAGGGATCCTTTAAGGGATCGCCCTAGGGGTTTAGGGGTTTAGGGGTTTATAGGGTTTAGAGTTCAGGGTTTTTATAGGGTTTAGGGTTCAGGGTCTATAAGAGATCGAAAGGGGAAAGGGGTTTAGGGGTTTAGGGTTTTAGAAGTTGAGGGTTAAGGGTTCAAGGTTTAGAGAACTCTGGGTTTAGAATTCTGGGTTTAGAACTCTGGGTTTAGAGAACTCTGGGTTTAGAATTCTGGGTTTAGAACTCTGGGTTTAGAGAACTCTGGGTTTAGAATTCTGGGTTTAGAACTCTGGGTGTAGGAACTCTGGGTTTAGAATTCTGGGTTTAGAACTCTGGGTTTAGAGTGTCCTTTCGGATATGGGTGTTTTGTTCTTTGGGCATCTTTTTTGGAAGGATCTGGGGCAGACTAGGGGTTCACGGCTTTACCGTTTGGGTTTGGGGGGCTCCGTGCAGATTGTTCTTCCTAAACCCTAAACCCTAAACCCTAAACCCCTAAACCCTAAACCCCTAAACCCTAAACTTTAAACCCCTAAACCCTAAACCCTAAACCCTAGACTAAACATCCCTAAGCTCGAAACCCTAAACTCCTAAAGCCTGAGCATCCCCAGATTAGGTGTCGATTTCAACAGTCCCCAAATGCTTGTATTGTTAGGGCTCTATATTTAACAACAAGCGCGAAATCAAAATTATCCAAAATCGATACCTAGTGCAAATGACTAAGAAGTAACCCTATTGGGTTCGGGGTTTAAGGCTCTACATCAAGGTCTCGGCTGTTCTCTTCAAGGACGGCTTTCAATTTCTAGCTTTCTGAGTAGCCCCCTTGTAATAAGGGTACCCTTTTTCCCAATATTCAGTTTTAGTAAGGGGACGACCTTTAAAACAAAAAAGGGCAAAAGGGTGCTACTCAGGAACCTAGTAGACCTAAACCCCCATAGATTCCTTTTAGAACCCCTTAAGGAGCCCTTTAAGGAACCCTTTAAGGAGCCCATTAAGGAACCCTAAGGTTCTAGATTTAAAGCACCGAAGCCCAGGTCTGGGTTTAGATTCAAGGGCTTGCAAACACCAAGCCCTAAGCACATCGTTTTGAAATTAGGGTTTGGGTTTAGGGTTTAGTTTAGGATTTAGTCCCCAGAGCAACCTAGGAATGAAAAGGGTGCCCTTTTTGGTTTCAAGCGGCTGATAAGGGAACCTGAACCCTACAAAAAGGGGATGAGGGCCTACTCCAGGTCCTAGTGGTGGAGGAGTTCAGAGGTTCAGAGTTTAGGGTTGACTTATGTCTTCAGGGTGTTCGGGTTGATGTAGGGCTCAGGGTTTAGATTGGATGTGCCCGCAGACTCCAAGCCCCCTCTGCCTAGGAGTTCTCTGTGTTGTTTCGGATGTGCGTCTTTCGTTGGGGGTGAGGTCAGGGTTTGTGGGTTACGGTTCGAGGCTTAGGGGCTTAAGGTTTAGTAATCAAGGCTCGCGCTTCTAGGGTTTAGGGGTGAGTTGAAGGTTTCGGGATTGATTTGATGTGTTTGCTTCTATATCTATGCCTGTTGTCTATCTATTTATAAGTTTGTAATTGTTGTCTATCTATTTATAAGCTTGTATTTTGTTGTACGTCAAACTTATAAAACCACACTCTCACGGCCAAGTCGCCACGGAAGCCAAGGCCAGGGCCATGATCAGGGGCCATAGAATCAAGGACTCGCAGGGCGGTTGAGGTTTAGGGTTTGTAACAATCGTAGGATTAGGATAGGGCTCAGGGCTTGAGTTTTTGTTTCAGTGAACCCCGAAAAGTTGGAACATGGGTTTAGGAGGATTGGTGCTAGGATCCCTTATACTTTACCTTAGGGGCATGAGGCTAATGATGTTCCAACTTTCTGGATCCTGCTCTAAGTGTACTACAAGGCGGATTTTGGTTGGAAAGACTGCTGCAAGGACAGGGGTATATGAGGATGTTATAAGGGTTCATCAGGCGAAAGTAAGGGCTTCTCGGACTTCTAGGGCTTCAGCAGGAGATTTGGGAGTTTCCGAAAATAGGGGACCCTAATATAGTACCCTAAATAGTAGGATCCTTAGTATAAGGACCCCAAAATAAGTTACCCCTAATTTTCGGAAACTCCCATTTATCCTTGGGACTTTAGGTGACTTTAGGCTTTAAGGTTCGGGGTGGCCGTCAACTCCAAAACTCCAAACCCCACACCCAAACCCCTAAACCCCAAAGCCTCACAACATTTCAAAGGCCTCTTCAGACCCTACGCCACAACATCCAAACCCCCTCAGAACTTATACACAAGACAACAAGGGTACACAAACGAACCCTAAACCCCGATAGAAACCTGAGAATACACAGCGCCTGGACAAGAGTCAAAGCCACGGTCTGCTGCCAAGTGGTGGCATCCTCGGTTGAAGGGAGTGGTGAAGGCGATCATGTTTGGGTTTCCGGAAAGAGGGTACCCTAATATAATACCCCGAACTGAGGCCCCTATATTGCTTCTTTGCATGACTCTCTCTATTCCTACTGCTGTTGTGAAGGTTTGTCTTTCTGCTGTTCTTGGTCATCTTCTTGTTGTTGAGCACGAAGAAACATAATAAGATCGAGAAGAGGAATATCATTGGTGTTGCTGCTGCTCCTCCTCCTCCTGCTGCTGCTGCTGGTGCTGGTGCTGGTGCTGGTGCTGGTGCTGGTGCTGGTGNACGGTGATGATGGTGATGATGATGATGATGATGATGGTAGTGGTCTGGCTCCGGGGATCACAACGTAAGGGCCTGAAAGATTGGAATGCGGCTTGCGGGTTTTTATCACATTTACTCTGATTAGAGAGACTACAAGAACATAACATTGACAATTATTCTGACCTCTATATTGGCCCAAAGTCTCCAGTAGTCCTACGTGAGTGCTGAAGGGGACATACTATATAGTATAAGTAGACTACGGAAACCTAACGAATGGTACTGCTGCTGCCATTGTTGTTAAGTCTGCTGTTCGTAGAAGCCTTCTTGTGTTTAGCACTTAGAACTTAGAACCATAATGATATTGGCGGTTGCAGTGGTCAGGCTAATGTGAGCTGAAAAGAGGGATAAGCCCCCGGCTCGACTTGTACAAGTGAGAGATACTTGAGCACTTGGAGTTTAGCAGAATACTAATCCTAGGGTTGCAGGGAATTTACTTGTATGATGGTGGGATTTATGAAGTTCTTTTACAAGCCTGTACAGATCTAATGAAAACACCCCAAAAGCACCCAAACCCTTACGGCGATATGTTGCAAGGCAGTCCAGAGGCTGTGCGTGTGTGAAAGGCTTCCCGCAAGGAAGGCAGTGCGTGGTTGAAAATTTGCTGTCACATTCGACAGCGCAGCAAGCGCGACCTTGATTGTCGCGGTATCACGGGCGCGCTTGGCGCGACCACCGGACGTCTGCCGGGGTGGGGTGCGATGCTTGCATGCCTGTGCCAGCCAAGCAATGCGGGCAGATGCCTTTCAGATGCCCCAAGTGGGCAAATGTCCGTGTCAGAGAGCCTGCCTTCGCCTGTGCAGGCGAATCTCCTTTCATTCCAATGCATACACCATAGTAGGTTTCGGAGCCACATACGACACCTTTGTAGAACAGATCCTTGCAGTCCGCAGGGATCTTGTCAAAAGCAGCTGCGCCAAAAGGACTTACAGACTAATGTCGACCCCTGGTGAAGAAAAGACTCTCTGCAAGGGCCCTATCAGGTTTTCAATACGGACAGAGGGATACCCTTAAACCCTACCTTAAACTACCAAACCCTACTTTTTTGTAGGTTCTTATTATAAACCCTAATATGGAATTTATAGGGACCCTACCAAAAAAGTTCCATACACTAAGCCTTAAAAGAGCCTGTATCGGAGCCCTCATCTGAAACCCTTATAGACCCCAAAACCCCTAAACCCTGCAAACCCTGAACTCCTAAACCTTAAACTCTGAAGCCTTAACCCTAAACCCTAAGCCCTTAACTCCGAATCTCAAACTTCGGGGAACCTCCGGGCTCACGTTGGCCAGGAAGACGACGATGTAGAACAAGCAGACAATCCTGAGCACCCACAGCTGGGTCTAGGGCTCTCAGCGCTACCAGGGTCTAGGGGTTACTGACTCCCCCAATAAGCCACAGAAATAGAAGGTTGAACTTTTAAATTCTTACTAAACTATAAGAACCCAAAAAGTTTAAAGGTTGGGTATTGGGGATCTAAGCTTAGGGGTTAAAATTGATTTTGTGTGTCCGGGGCTTGAGCCGTGAGGGTGTTGCCAAATTGGGCAAAAAAGCCGGGGATCTCATAGCTTCGGCGCCTAAACAGGATTGGGGTTTCGGGTTTGGTGATCCGGGTTTAGGGTTTCCATTTAGGGTTTGATGAATGCACTAGGCTTGAACCCTTCAGCAGAAAACCCTGAACCACACACCCTGAACGCCAAGATCCTAAACCCTGCATTCTAAACTCAAAACCGTAAAGCACTTGGCCCGGAACCCAAGGCGTCCCCCAACAGAAAACTCGACCCTAGGGTTTAGGTTTAGGGGTCTGCGGTTCAGGGCTCAGGTTTCGGATTCAGCGAGAAATAAGGAACCTCTCAGGAACGATAGGGAAGGCAAGCTGATCAAGAACAAAGCCCAAACTCACAAACCCCTGCCAGTGCTTGAAGGTTCATAGATAGCCAGAAATAGAGTTTTGAGTAACAGAATACTTAGGACTGCCGCTTGGCCGACTGAGAGTTTATCTGACCCTGGAAACTATAGGGGCCTTAATAATTCGAATAAGGTTTTGGGGCCCACTATACTATAATTATCATAAGGAACCAAAATAGTATAGGTAATTAAGTAGGCCCCTCTACCATAGAACCCTACTATACCTTTAAAGGGAACCCTAGGTAATTAAGTAGGCCCGTATATTACTTACCCTTACCTCTAGACCCAATGTCCTGCAAGCCCCCTTACCCCCCAAACCCTCAACCCTGAACCCTGAACCCTAAACCCCAACCCAACCCCTAAACCCTAAACCCCAACCCCTAAACCCTGAACTCTAAACCCGAAACCCTAAACCCCTAGACCCTACTAAACCCTAAACCCCAATCCCTAAATCCTAAACCCTCTCTCCCATGATCCGAAAGCCTTGGATCGCTTCACTCCGAGGCTCATCTGCAGACTCCAAAGAAACCAAAAGAGCCGGTTGCGCCAAATCCAGCTCCTGTGGCCCAGAGTTTCTTTTGTTAAGGGCCCTTCTCGACAGCACGAAGTCAATGCTAAGGCTTGCGAATCCCCTTAAAGTGGCCCTGAACCCTAAACCGTAGGGTTTGGGGAATATCGCGAGCCTTAGGAATGAGCCTAGGCTTCCCTCTAAGGGCTCCTTTGAGGCTTCCTGCAAAAGGGGCCTATGAGGGCTACTATCAGGGTTTAACATAATGGCCTCAATAATTAAAGCAAGATTCGAGGGGACATTATGGTATACTAAAACAAAGGAACCTCAAGGAATAATATTCGTAATTATTCAGGATTCCCTAAACCCTAAACCCTAAACCCCTAAACCCTAAACCCTAAACCCTAAACCCCTAAACCCCTAAACCCCTAAACCCTACACTCCAAATCATGTATCAGCCGCAGGGGCTTAGGGGCTTTGAGCTCGGCTTTCAGGTTTACGGCTTCAGGTTCTGCGTTGTCTAGACCCAAGAGTAGGGTTTAGGGTTTAGGGTTTAGGGAGTAACCTAAGAATAGAAAGGGTGCCCCTTTTTGGTTTAAGGGGGCTTATAAGGGAAGCTGAACCCTAAAAAAGGGAAATAAGGGCCTACTCCAGGTCCTAGTTGTGGTTTGAGGAGGGAGTGCGGTCCAGACGACTTCAAACCCCTTAAAGGAGCCCTTAAGGGAACCCTTAAAGGAACCCTTATAACTACCCATGAACCTCCAAGTACACCCCAAAGAGCCCCATTGAACCCGGTGATTCTGCACACCACCGACTCACCGACTCCTAAATGTCCATCCCTGGCGATGCCTGAGCCCAACCCTAAACCCTATAGTAAAGCCCATAAAGTTGGAAACCGGATTAAGGCCAAATAGTGCTGGGATTCCCTATACATTACTCTTAAGGATTGAGGCTATTGGGTTTCCAACTTTTAGGCTTCTACTGTAAACCGTAAAGTCTGAACCGAAAGGAACTCGTGGGTCTACGGGAGAACTCCGAGGATGGGCAGGAGGAATACCCCAATATGGTGGACTCTGCGAGATACTGTGAAGGTTCTGCGGAATTAGTGTTCAGGGTTTAGGGTTTAGAGTAATGGCAAATACTTCAAAAGCCTAGAAGGGCCCTCCTGAAATGATGTATCAACCAGGTGACGACTTACTGCTATTTGTTACTACATGCTACTATACTGAGTTCTACTTCTCCTTGTCCTTCTTCTTCCTCTCTAGGAGGGGCTTTTACAGCCTTTGAAAAATATTAGTACGTAAGATCCTCTTAAGCCCAATAAGAGCAAATATAAAATGCCCCAAAGCCCTACCTAGTTCTTGTCGGAGCAGGAGGAAGCCTAAACCCTAAACCCTAAAGCCTTTCGCTTCCGGACAGGAGCGGCCAGAGTGGATTTGATCTCCGCTCACCACTCTTCCATGCGCGATGACCCGCTGCTGCTGGGCGAAGGGGATCTGGGGTTCAATTAGGGGATTTGAGGTTTAAGGTTTAGGGTTTAGGGGATTTGGGGTTTAGGTTTAGGGTTTAGGGTTCAGGGGATTTGGGGTTTAGGGTTTTGGGGCATTTCTTCTCTGCACCTCCATCCTCAACTCATCGGACTCCTTCTTCTCTTCGCTGGCATTCTCGAGGTGGAGCAGTGCCCACCTACATATTGCTGCTCAGGCCTCATCACACCTTGGAACCTTGAACCCCTTAAACCCAATCTGAAAAACACAACACTCCTAAACCCTAAACCCTAGTCCCTAAACCCTAAACCCTAAACTTGGCCCCCGAATCCGACAACCGCGAATTCTCAAAACCTGTGAAGTTGTCCGTAAATCCCAGCACCCTAAGCTACTGTTGATGGACAAAAAGGACTCTAAACTATGGGAATTATGGTATATTCCTTATAATGGGTAATGCAGGATTTTGTCCATCAACAGTACCAAACAAAAACCTTACCATTGGGCCGGGATGGATTCTGCACTCCTCTGCTGGCGCTTCGACAACTCCTCGGTCCACTCCTGCCTGTTTGGCTTGGGAGTTGGGATTTAGGGTGCGCTTGTTGGATTTTGATTTAGGGCACTTAGAGGATTTAGAGTTGAGGGTCTAGGGTACTGAAATGATTAAGCTTCAGGGCTTGATGCAGCTTCAAACTCTGAAAAACTTGCTAACTTCAGCTCTATGCCCGAGCCCTAAACCACCAGACTTCACCACCCTCAACCCTTCCCTACGCTGTACACAAAACCGCTGAACCCCTAGTCATAGACCCAGAAACCTATGCTCTCAAACCACAAAAACGTAAAGCTATGAACCTCCACTCCCAAACCGTCAGCCAAACCAATGCAATGAAATCCACAACCTGAGAAAGTGAGCCACTCCTTCTCATCATAAGCTTTCAGGGTCATAAAGGAATTTAGGCGTAGTCCCTGCCAACAAACTTGACAACGCCACCTCTTCACCACAGCAGGCCGTTGTAGCCTCGGGTCTTGTAAAATCCGCTTGGTATGTAACTTGTAATGCTTACGGGGCGATTGCAACAGCCAGATTAACAGGGAAGCCTGCTAAGCGATCCTTTAAGGCTTCCTTCAACGGATCCTTTAAGGCTTCCTTTACGAGATCCGGTTTAAAGGATCCTTTACGGGTTCCTTTAAGGGATCCGTTAAGGTTTCCTTTAACTAGCATATATATATATATATATATGTGTAGATATATATGCACACAAACGAAGAATGGCAACTTGAACCAAACCCAGCTCCTTAGACCTAAACTCAAAACCGACAAGCTCTACAACATCCCAAAGTAGGTAGTGTGTGCATATACATATAGCCCAGTACAATATAGCATAGCATAGCATGATAGGATAGTATAGTATAGTATACTATGGAATAGTATAATAAGGTATAGTATACTGTATAACCTAGTATCTTATGGATCTGATACTGACCTACAAGACCTCAAGGAGAGCCCAGGAGCAGAAAAAGCCCAAGGATCACCAGATTCCCCAGGATGAGGGCGAAGAAAGCCACCACGGCCTCCGTTCGAGCGCATAGTCGGCCCAGCTCCGTGAGTTTTTGAGGGTTCTGTAAGGGTGTATGTACAATGTTTAGGGTTTTGGGTTCTGGGTTTAGGGTTTTGGGTTTGGGGTTTAGGGTTTTGGGTTTGGGGTTTAGGGTTTTGGAGTTTTAGGGTTTAGAGTGTAGGGTTTTTGAGGGTTCTGTAAGTGCTTACAAGTTTGTAATCAGGGTTTGTATGAGCTTTTTGTAGGGTCTGAGTGGGTTTAGTATAGGACTTTTGTGGATAGAATAGGGTGGGGGGTTGCTCGTGGTGCAGACACCCTACATTAGTCAAGCAATATGAAATTTGGGGCTTCAGGGGCTGAAGCCGTACATAAGCCCTATACACCGTGAAACCCAGCAACAAACGAACGCCAACCGAAGCCTAAACCCTGAACTGCATAGAATCGCCAAACAAAATACAAACCCTAAACTGCTAAACCCCAAACCCCCTACCCTGATACAAAAAGCCCAAACCCTAAACCCTAAACCGAAAACCTCCAGGAGGCCAAGCGACCTGCTGAATGAGCCGCTCGAAGAAGTTGGCGATCCAGTCAGCCCTTCGGCACTCCTACAAGGCACCCAGGTTCGCTTCATTTAGGGTTTAGGCTTTAGGCTTTAGGGTTTAGGGTTTCAGGTTCAGGGTTTAGGATTTTAAGCATTCCGAGCTTAGGGTTTAGGGGGTTCCAAGCTCAGGGTTTAGGGCTCCACTGAATCTTGAACCCGGAACCCTACACTCAAAATCTGGACCTTGCTCTCCTTATATAACTCCGAAGTCCGCGATCACATGCCCTGAGTACGGATTGGTCGAAAAACTTGTCCAAAAATGGCCACAATGTAGGTACCGTTTTGGGCTACCATCTCCTTAGGAGGCAGATTCACAATGGTCCCCTAAGCCTGAAACCCTAAACGCAAACACTCCGTAGTTCGGTCCTCCTTGTCCTCTACTGTCGCCTCGCAGAGGAAGAAACTTAGGGTGGAGGGTTTCAGGTTTCAGGTTTAGGTTGTATGAGTGTTTAGGGTTTAGGGTTCTGGTAGGTTTCA
Source organism: Symbiodinium sp. clade A Y106 (assembly GCA_003297005.1). Lineage (NCBI taxonomy): Eukaryota > Dinophyceae > Suessiales > Symbiodiniaceae > Symbiodinium > Symbiodinium sp. clade A. The sequence continues at coordinate 113,397 of BGNK01000820.1, read as the reverse complement.
GGGTTTACGGTTTAGGGTTCAGGGTTTAGATTGCAACAGGATCTAGGGTTTAGGGTTCAGGGTTTAGGTTGTAAAAGGGAGTTTGGGGTTTAGGGCATGGGCTCGGAAGTGCAACCCGCAACCCCTCTGCAGGGCGAAACAACCATCGCGCGAACTCTTTCTTAGGCTCTTGAGCTTCGAAATTAACACTTTGGGTTCGGGCTGCAATGCTCTGGATTTGAGGCCTTTGGGTTACCCATAGGCCCCAAAGTAGTTCCTTTTGGGGATTACCTTATAGAATTCTAAATATGAACCCCAAAAAGGAACTACTTTGGGGCCTATGNGTTACCCATAGGCCCCAAAGTAGTTCCTTTTGGGGATTACCTTATAGAATTCTAAATATGAACCCCAAAAAGGAACTACTTTGGGGCCTATGGGTACGGGAGAGAGCTTAGAAAAAGCTGCCAAACCCGAAACCCCTAACATCTCAAAGCGGCGTCGCTGGTGAACCAAACCGCTGCCAGCATCGCCGTCGTGGCGACCTCGAGGAAGAGGAGCGCCACACGCACCCTGGAGCAGAGAGTTCGGGGTTTAGGCTTCGGAGTTTACAGCATGTGGGGTTTAAGGTGGATTTAACAGTTAAGGTTGGGGATTCGGAGTTTAAAGCAAAAAGGGTTTAAGGTAGAGTTTAAGCTTGGGGGCTCAGGGGTGGGTTGGAAGAGCTCACAGAGCGTCGAACCATGAACCTTTGAAGGTCAAACTCCTCAGTAGCTCACGCCTATAAAAATACTCTTATAAGCCTTAAACCCTCATAGAATTATAGAACTCTTAAGGGAACCCTAAACCTATTCACTCCTAAACCTTAAATTATAGAACTCTTAAGTTAGCCAGCCCTTCATCCCTCAGTCGCGAAACTACTAACTAGATTTCCCAGAAACCCCGTAATACGGTTGATGGACAAAATCCTGCATGACCCTAAGGACCCTAAACTATGGGAATTATGGTATCTATGGGAATTATGGTATATTCCTTATAATGGGTAATGCAGGATTTGTCCATCAACCGCAATAAGGGGTGCCGTTTTCCTAATATTCTGTTTTAATAAGGAGGGCCCAAAATAAAAAGGGCAAAAGGGCATTACTAAGGATGCCTTATAGAACCCTTTAAGGATCCCTTATAGAACCCTTTAAGGAACCCTTTAAGGGTACTATTCAGGAACCTCCCTAAACATTAAACCCTAAACCCAGGAACCTAGCCAAAGATGTCCCGCCTGAAGGAGATGCGCAAGTTCACGCGCGTGAGGTCCAGCCAGGGATGGCCCGCCAGAAAAAGAAGCCTGGTTTCTTTTCGGGTTTCGGGTGTAAGTAGCCTTAAGGACCGGATGACCCTTAAAAGTAGGGGCCCTATACAATTAGACTATGAATCCCTATAAGCATATGAACCCTAAACCCTTTGGGGTTTCTCTTCGGGCTTCGGGTGTAATTAGGGTTTCGGGATTCAGAGCCTTAGGGTTTAGGGTGTAAGTAGGGTTGAAGGTGTAAGTAGGGTTTCGGGATTCAGAGTCGAGGGCTTACCTTGACCCTACAAACCACCTTTTTATGGGCTTATATAAGGAAATCATAATAAGAAATCCTAGAAAGGTAGATTGTTCGAGGTTAAGGTAAGGCTTAGGAATAGGGACTCGCGTCTCCGGCCTGAGGGCAGGTGCACAACGGCAACGACTCCAGGGTGCCATATGCTTTCCCTTATAGGGAGGATAAAAGGCTTGAAACAGAAATTCCCAAACTTGGGGTTCACATTATTGTATGTGGATGGGCCAAGGGGCATTCAAAATAAGTGGCGCGCTGCAACTGCGAAACATCAACCTGCTGCTGCCCGAAATCCTTTGTGAGCTGCGACAGAAGCCCTCAACCACTAAACTCTAAACCCTTAAACTTCTCCCTAAACCCCTAAACCCCAACCCTGAAGTAACTCGCCAAAGGAAATCCACTCAATGGATCCCTCCACCCGGGCCCAGCTCCGTGCCCCAAAACGGAAACCAAAACCCAAAGCCATGGGACAAGAAAATCACAGGGTTTGGGGTTTAGGGTGTGGTGACGTCTTGGGTGCTCGCTGGTGTGTGCACACCCAGGCCGCTCGCACCTATGCGTAGCAGACAGCCCACCCCGAGACCGCCCTGAGTTCAGGCATTTTAGGGTTTAGTTCTAAAGTCTTCTGGGCATCCTAGCGGGGGCTTGGCAGAACCGACGGGGACCGTTACTTTCAACGGCAGCACTGCATGTGGGCTTTCTGTGAGTTTGTCCCTTTCTGGATTGGGCTTTCTGTGAGGCTGTGCTGGCAGGTTCTTATGTGGGCTTTCTGTAAGGCTGTCCTGGCGGGTGCCGGAAGAAGCAGTGGGCTTTCTGTGAGGCTGTGCTGGACGGAGTTGTGAAGAGACAAACAGCAGTACATGTGGGCTTTCTGTGAGGCTGTGCTGGCAAGTTCTCATGTGGGCTTTCTGTAAGGCTGTCCTGGCGGGTGCCGGAAGAAGCGGTAGACGTTTTGCGAAGTTGTGCTGGTGGGAGTTGTGATGAGGCAAGCAGCAATGCATGTGGGCTTTCTGTGAGTCTGTTCCTCTCTAGATTGGGCTGTCTGTGAAGCGAGTCCGAGTCGGCCGAGAGCTCAATGTAAATGGCACATTTTATAAGCAGAATTTGGTAACAGAAAATAATTTTGTCGGACTGCTGGAAGGGAACAGCGCTCCAAATCGTCAAGGGTTGGGGGGTCCTAGCCTGTCCTTTTGGGGAGCCGCTCCAAATCGTGAAGGGTTGGGGGGGTCCTATCCGTGTCCTTTTGGGCGGCCACTCCAAATCGTGGAGGGTTGGGGGGTCCCATCCTTGTCCTTTTGGGGAGCCCCAAAAATCGTGAAAGGGTTGGGGGGTACTATCCTTGTCCTTTTGGCAAGCGCTCCCTTTCGTGAAGGGTTGGGGGGTGCAACCCCTGTCCCTGGAGCCGTCCAAATGGGGGAACCCCGAGATCGGCCGACAGCCCAATGTAAATGGCACATTTTGTAAGCAGAGTTTGGTAGCAGAAAATCAGCTGTCAGATTCCTGGAGGGGTCCTATCCTTGTCCATTTGAGGAACGACTCCAACTCGTGAAGGGTTGGGGGTCCCATCCTTGTCCTTTTGGGGAGCCGCTCCAAATCGTGAAGGGTTGGGGGGTCCCATCCTTTTTTCCTTTCGGGGAGCCACTCCAGGTCGTGAAGGGTTGGGGGGTGCAACCCTTGTCCTTTCGGGAGCCGGTCCAAAGGCTGATCCAAGTCGTGAAGCGTTGGGGGGTGCAACCCTTGCAACAAGGATCCGCTGGCAAAACCCTCGGATTTAGGGTTTCTCCTTTATACCACTCCGTGGGAGGTGCCCGAGGGGTCGGCATGCATGGTGCCAGCCGCCTAGCTTTACCTAGGCTCCGCGTACGCGTTCTCTGCCGCACCGGGCTCCGCGGTGGCGGTTGTCGAGCCCTCAGCGAGGACTTTGTGGTTTAGAGTTTAGGGTTCAGGGTTTAGGGTTTACAGTTTAATTCCACACCTTGGAGAAGAAGGCTGTATGAACCGTGCAGCCTGCTGGGTTCCCCAGTAACCCTTAATAGTAAGGGTGCCCTTTTTCCTCATATTCTGTGTTACTAAGGAGACCCTAAAACAAAAAGGGAAAAAGGGTAAAAGGGTACTAGTCAGGAACCTAACCTTGGAGAACAAGGCCGTATGAATCGTGAGGCCTCCAACCTCTCCGACGTGAACCCTCAACCCTAAACCCCAATATAGGGGCCTTAATAGTTACCCATACTATTTTGAGGGTTCCTTATCATAATTATAGTATAATGGGCCCCTAGAACCCTATTCTAATTATTAAGGCCCCTATAGTAGACCGCAAACCTGCGAAGCTTTCGGGGCTAGGGTTTTGGGCTTCGTGGTTGGGGTGACTAAGACCTCACCTAAGCTCCATTGAAACCTACCCATTTGCCCTGCAAATCTAAACCCTAACCTTAAACCCTAACAGCCTTCACTACACCCTGAACCCCTAAACCCCAAACCCTAAGCCCTAAGCCTTTAAACTCTAAAACCCTAAGCCCTAACCTTAAACCTCAAACCAACGAGGAGCCCAACGCGGGCACACCAGGGCTGCTTCAGCACGAAGTGGACGGCAGAGCTCCCGTGAGCGCGGACGCCGAACCTCTGATTGGGGTTTTAGGGGTTTGGGGTTTAGGGATTGGGGTTTAGGGCTTTAAGGGTTTGGCGTTTAGGGTTTTCGGTGTCTGGGTTTTAGGGCTTAGGGCTTTGCAGCTTAAGGCTTAGGGTTTAGGGGTTTCGACGTCTGCGTTTCAAGGCGTAGGTGTCGATTTCAACAATCCCCAAACTTTTGTATATTTCCGGCTGTATATTAAACAATAAGGGATTTCACTCATTATCCCAAATCGATACCTAGAAGAGGACATACTGGCTCTGATGGAGATGCAGTACCTGTGAGCCATGCCGCTGCCAGACTTCCTTATCCGTGATCTCAGGGTTTACGATTTAGGGCCTAGGGTGTAAGAAGTTGAAGGGTTTCTGGCCGGGGCCCTGCAGTCTATGTAACTGTAGCCGAGTGGCTGGGTCATGAACTGCCCAACGACCGCCTCTGATTTCTGCGCCACCTGATGGCGGTGTTGCTGGTCTCGAGCGGTGAAATGGAACCCCCTAAACCCTGAATCCTAAACCCTGAACCCTAAACTCTAAACCCCTAAACCCTGGACCCTAAACCCTAAACCCTGAACCCTAGCCCTTAAACCCTAAACCCTGAAACACCAGCTGCTCATCTCCGTATTTATGTGGGCGGTATGGGTCAGGCATAAATCGAACCATGAACCTGGACCCCTAATACCTGAGGCTTCCTGGATTGAAGGGGGTCCTGAAACTTTCAAGAGGGCTCTAACGGATGTTAGTCAAAAGTTTGCAAGGACTTCCTGGATTTAAGGATGGTTCAAATCGAAGTTCCATACTTTCCTCCCCATCATGCAAGCTTCTATGAAGATATAGTTTGGGGGAGCTTTGCGTTTCCCTGTAGCTCTCCCGTTCCTACACGCCTAGACCGCGAACCTCGAAACCCAAATGCTTTCATATATGAACCCTTACAACGTTAAGGCACCTGTATAACGACAACACCCAACACCCTGAACCCCAAAACCCTAAAACCAAACCGAGAGAACCTTGATAAGAACCCTCTTCCCCTAACCCCTAAGCCCCAAACCCCTCAAGCCTAAACCCCAAACCCCTAAAGCCTAAACCCCAAACCCCTAAAGCCTAAACCCCAAAACCCTAAACCCCAAACCCTCAACTCTGCGGCTTGGGCGCCGAGTGAACGAACTGCGAGAGTCGGCCCGGAATGGCGCTGAGAGCTTGAACGGAGCTTGCCTCGGCGACCTGCTTTGCAAAGGAGCCCTTGCCTTAAAGGGAGCCCTTATAAAGGAGCCCTTTGAAGGGAGCCCCTATAAAGGAGCTAAGAGAGTTCTACGACGGCTTTCGGGCTCGAGCCTCTATGGTGGTTTTAGGTTCAGGGTTCAAGGTTGAGGGTTTAGGGTTCAGGGTTCAAGGGTAAATTCTGGTTTTGTTTAAAGTTTAAATGTGGTTACAGGATTCTACATGAAGCATTTGTTGGCAGTGGAAACTTGACTAGACCGGGCTGGGGCATGGATACTCTAGAGCTTTTCAGGTGTGTGTCTCACTTCTGACCGCGAAACAACTAAACCCTAAACCGCATAAGATGCGAGAAAACCAGATTTGCCGTCGGTATTCATCGAAGTTCCCCGGTGGAGTTTCGGCTACGTAGTGTGTCTGCCACTGCCGTTGGGTGGGCTGCAATATCAAGGGCTCAACCCTCGGATTTAAGTTCCAGGTTTAGCTTCCGAGGTACGGGTTTAATAGCACTATTGAACTATTAAAAATATTGTTGTTATCGTTCTTGCTGCGATTTATAATCATGATCCCGCTATGATTATTATTATTAATATGTGATTGTTATTGCTATTGCTATTACGACGACGATGATGATGATTGTTGCTTTTCCATTATTCACTATTGGTATTCCTATTCGTTGCCATGATTTCTCACTGGTATTTCGTAGTGGTGAGGACGGTGCAGCTAAGCGGTAATCGGGCGCTCAACCTGCCAGGCGGAGAGTCAGAAAAAAGGCAGCATGAGCAGTTCACCATTTTTAGAATCGTGCAACAAGGACGCAAACACAATCAGAACAGGCTTCCCCGATAGCCGTAGCACGCAGAGCATGTAGGAGCTTTAGAAAATGCGCGACCCTAAACCCAAAACCCCAAACGGTTTCGGGTCTAGAAAACAAAATTCATCCCTACGATAAGGATCATCCCCGCTCTTCTCTGGCCTGCTGTTCGAACTTCTCGCCTGGTTTCAGCAGGATGTCCTTGGCTCCGTTATAGCATATTACAGCATATTGTGATGTATAACAGTCTATTACATTTTTACAATATTTTGCAGTGTTTTATAACATATGACAGTTCCATATGACACATACAGTACAAAGTAGTATCGCACGTTATAGTGATGTCCTTGGCTCTTTACAGCTTTCAGCACGCTGATTGGCCCCTCGGGCAAGGCTAGCTGAACCCTATGGATTCCTTGTAACAGCGTCTCTAAACGGTTACTATAAGGGTTACATAGCATGGTGGCCCAAGACGAACTTAGAATTAGGTTTCGAGGTATAGTATGGTAGAAGTACAATAAGGAACACCAATCAATAGTACTCGTAGACTTTCAGACCCCTATACTGGATTCCAGGATGTTTAAGGTCCTGCATATGTGGCTAACAAAGATTGCATTGCACAGTTTGGGGTACTGTGCGGCTACTATAAGGGAATTACCGGGTTGCCACAAGCGGTACTATAAGGCTTCTATAAGGCTTCCAGAACAGGAATTCATAGCGTGGTGTGGCTTTCTAAGGCTTCGGGTGTCGACCTCAGAGAGCTATGTGATTCTTACGGTTCAGGGCTTAGGGACTAGGACTTAGGGTTCACCTGAACCCACACATCTGGGCAGGAGACACACGAGGAGCCCCAACTCCCGTTGCAGACTTGAAGAAGTCAGATAGCCCGAAACTTCACAGACAAATCTCCAAGCTGTCAACCGTAACGCCGCTGCGGTGTGAGTGGATCATGCGGATGCTGCTGTCCGCAGCACCTCACAGCTGAAGGGTTCCCTAAACGCCAAAAGAGTTAGGCGACGTTTTGGCAAGGGCACTCTTTTTTATCTGCCGAAGAACCGTTTGTTCGAGCGACGTCCGGTTTTGGGATAGATGATAGCATCGTATAATTAAAACAAGGAGCCATAAGGAACTATCTAGGTAATTATTCAGGCTTCTATATGCATCTAATGACATGTTTTTGAAGTGTCCTCCTAAATGGAGTCCGTTAGCTTGTTCATAGAAGGTTCACTCCAACTTGAACCCGGACACCAAAGCCTAAACCCTAAACCAAAAAGTTAAAACTCTGAAACCTGAAAACCCTAAACCCCAACCCCCTAAACCCCAAACGGGGCTAAACCCTAGAACCCAAACCCCGAGATCTGAGCCCTGATGCAGAGCAGAGTGTCGATCTTACGGGTATTCCGGGTGTGTTGAAGGCTGTCATGGGCCCGACTGAAACCAGAAGAGGACACTGAAATCGAATTTTGGTGGTAAGTTCGAAATTGTGTATGTAGTGCTAGCACCAATATGACCATGAAAGGACCATAACCGTTGATGTTTGTGTGGGCAGTATGATGACTACTGAAGTGATGGTTCATACTATCACTTTGCTTATTCTGATTACTCGTTCATTTTGTGTGTGTGCCAGTGCCTATGATTCCCTACGATCACTCCCTGAACACGACTACGATTGTCTTACTACCCTTATTGCCGCACAGTTCTAAGAGGTAGGCAGAGATGATGCATGTTGCACAGACGACTGAAGCTCCGCTACGAGGCCCATGGGGCATCAAGCTTTGGGATGAACCTGGCCTTCATGGTCAGAACGTTTAGAACCCTAAACCCTAAACCCTAAACCCTAAACCCTAGACCCTAAACCCTAAACCCTAAACCAAAGGGTTAGGGTTTCGGCTTTCAGGGTGTGTGGGCTTCAGGGTTTGAAGGTGTAGAATTTAGGGTAGTGCTTTGTTTAAAGTGCAATGGGCCCTCTTTCTGTCGCAGGCGAGAGTTCACCCCAAGTGGTTTAACGGTTTAGGGATTTGGGATGAGGGCTGACGCTGCTTTTTGTAGGCCCGTTTTGATTTCCCCTCTGGCGGTTGAAAGTTGGAGAGGGGTGGCGGCTACTTCCGGGTCTCTAAACCCTAAACCCTAAACCCCTAAACCCTAAACCCTAAGATCCGAAACCCTAAGATCCGAAAGCCTCTGAACCTAGCATCCGCCCCAAGTCAAACGCGACTCCCAAACCAAAACCCGACCTGTAGCCGAAAAGGCCTACCTTTTTAGGGTTCCTTATTATGGTTTCTATATATAGTTCCCTAAAAACGGTAGGTCTCTTCGGCTACAGGTATGCCCACAACGCAAAGGGCTCAACTGCGAAAACCTACAGAGCACGATTGAAAAGAAGCTGCTACTTCTACTTCTACTTCTACCACTACCACTACTACTACGACTACTACTACTACTACTACTACTACTACTACTACTACTTCCTATATCCTACTAGCCGTCGCAAAGACCCCCCCGACCTCGAAGCAGCCCATCTGCACGACCCGCGCAGCCCTTCCTTGCTTCTGCCTCCGGCTCCTGGGTCTCCTCGTGGGGTTTAGGGGGGTAGGGTTTTGGAGGTTCGGAGGATAGGGTTTAGGAGTTTAAGGCTTTAGGGTATCAGTGTCTAGGGTTTAGGACCTTAGGGTTCAGGAGCTTTAGGGTTCTGGGGTTCAGGGGTTAGGGTTTAGGAGTTAAGGGCTTTAGGGTTAAGGTGCCTAGGCTTTAAGGTCCAGGAGTTCGGTGTTTAGGATTTTGGAGTTCTGCGGAGTTAGGAGTTTAGGGTTTAGGGCTCGGGCTCCGTCCCCTCGGTTTTTGCAACGTTTGAGGCTGGTGAGACTCTGGGGATTTTGGACTTACAAACTTGCCTGAAACGCCACCCCCCTTAGGGTTTAGGGTTTAGGGGTTTAGGTTTTTTTTTTTGAACCCTCGTGTCTTTTAACCAGAGGCATCCGGGGGTTTAGGGTTTAGGGAAAGAATATGAATGAAGAGATCCGAGTAGGGAGTAGGGAATCCCAAAAAAAGTAGCTTTTGGGGCTTTGAGACTCTACCAAGACACTCCAGGTACCCTTAAACAGGAAGGGCTCGATGGCCCCCTAGTAGTGGGTGCAAAGGTTTCGGAGAATAAAGGGTACATGGAGGGTACCTGTAAACCGTCCCAACTTCGAACGGCCACAGGACGTGGTATCGCAAAAAAACACTTGGACGGATTCAGTGGCACAGAAGCTTGAAACACTTCTCAGTTACTCATGCAAACGCTAAACCTCGAAATTCCGAACCCCAGAACCCAGAAACCAGAACCAGAGTAGGGGGTGGCAGAGAACAGTACCCATAGTTAGAGTTTATCAAGATCCATCAGGATTCTACACAGGTTTTGTCTCCGGGGTAGGAAGCCCACCCCCTAATGAAGGCATATAGCCCCTTTTGTGAAAAAAGAAACTTCTGTTTGTGTTTCGAAGAATACGTTCTTTCACCTAACATGGATCATACAAGCCTTCAAAAAATCTTGACACCAGCGCAGATTATTTCTTGATTCACCTGTCTGGGGTCTCTGGCTTCTGGGTGATGATTAAGAGCTTAGGGGTTTAGGGTTTAGGGTTTATACTACAGTCCTTCTTTCAATCCGCACAAAAGCTGTACATATTATATCTACGCGCAGGAAGCTATACAAAGAGTCGAAAACCCTGAACCCCAGCACCACAAACCGAAAAAAGAAAACACAGACCCCAAACCCCAAAACCCCCAAGCCCCAAATACTGAAGGCCCTCCACCCCGGAAAAAAAAATAGAATTGATACCGGGCCTCCGTGGTCTGAAGGAGCACGAGCCACCGTTCCTGGAAGGGGGTTTCAAGTTTGGGGAACTTGGTTACGGGCTCCCCAAAGTTTCAGGGCTCGGATGCCCTTTTGTTTGATGGCTTAGTTCAGGGTTTGGAACTCAAGGGTCAAGGCAGTTTAACTGCTCGGTTTCGGGGTGTGGTGGCAGGTTATGTGTCACAGTGTTGAAGCAAGGGTTGAGGGTTTAGTGTTCCCAGAGACTCCAATATCCCTTAATGAAGGAATATACCTGTAAAATATAGTAGGATCTCTAATATGATTTAAAGAATATTCCTTTATTGAAGGATATTGGAGTCTCTGGGTTCTGTGTTGAAGGTCCAAGGTTACCCATCGAGGGGCGAGGATTTGAAAATTATGGTTCTGGCTCGGGTTTCACGAATTTGGGCCCAAAAGACCGCCGAAACCAAAGAATCTCACGATTAAGGGCTTCTGGATTCCCCCGTTTAGGCCGCCTCATACCCAAAAAAGAGCCTGATGTTTCAGTTTATGTGCTGTGCTTGTTGAAATTTCGGGCTAAACCCTAAACCCTAAACCCTATAACTCAACCCTAAACCGTGGATCTGATCCATAATCGGCCAAGCAGAAGGAGCCAAGCGCCTCCCAAGGAAGAGCGCGCGCAGCCCGGCGGTCGACGTAGATGGCCCGCGCCAAGACCAGCATAAAGAGAGCGATGACCTTCAAGGGTTAGGGCATAGGTCACTTAGGCGGGACGGGGGGGACAGAACCTGCTTCAGCCGAATTTTACATATGAATGCTTTCCTGGGGTCCTAGGTTCTAGATATGGGAGCAGCTTCAGATCCCTCTATGAGGCCCGGATAGACGGGGCCTTCAGGCCCCAACCCTTAGCCCTGAACCTTAAAGCTTCGACGTTCAGGGTTTAGGGTTTAGGGTTCAGGGTTTAGAGGCAACACACGGCAGGACCAGCACGCCCCATCTTTCTTCATAGCATCCTTATGGGGGGTGCTCCCTACTAATCCCTAGTTCTCTCTAGCGCTCCCTGAGGTTCCCTTAAGGTTCTCTAAGGATCCCTTGTACCCTCCCCCCTTGAACCACCCTCCCTTCAGGACCCTATAATTTCTCGTTCAAGCACCGCGTGGTCTATGAAGGCTCCTGACCCATGAGTGGGGTGCCTGGTGCCTAAGTCATAAGGCCCTTGCAGGGGTAAGGGGAGGGGGGTAGGAATAGGCCTTATTAAGTCCTTATTATGGGCATTACTACCCCCTCAAGGGTCCCTATGACTAAGTCGGAAGCTTTCATCCTAGTACCAAAGCACTTGCAGCAGCTGCAGGCGGAGGAGGGGAGGCAGTACGTGCACAGTAACGGCTTAGGGTTTAGGGTCTCCCACAGAGCCGTAAACCCAAGAAGGGGCCCCACAAAAAGCGTCACACCAGTCCTCAAAACCTAAAGCCTAGACCCCGAAACCCTGAATCCCAAACCATGCTACCACCCGGAACCCGACAACCCTGAAACCCAACCCCCTAAACCCTGAACGAACTGAACACTTTCCTCCCAGGCCCGCGCCATGTAAGTGACGATGGCGGGCAGAGACAGCAGTCTATCACCTGCCAGTTAAAGGGAGCTTACCGAGGAAAGGGTGACAGTTGAGGGCTGAGGGCTTTTCCTGTGGTTTAGGTTTCATCCCTAAACTTAGGGTTTAGGGTTCAGGGTTTAGGGAGTAGGGTTTAGGGTTTATAGGGCTTGGGGTTCAGGGTCCCTAAACCCTAAACCCTTCAAAGAAGCGAAACATTCGAACACAAAAACCGAGAGCTGACCTCTGAACCTTAAGCCCTCTAGCAGTGCGCTTCGTGGCGAGCTAGGGAACATGCCTAAAATAACTGGATGTTTTTTTGAAGGCGGTGTCTAATCATCTAGTGACTTTTTGGGGGGGGGGGGGGGNGGGGGGGGGGGGGGTACTATTACAAGTCTTCCGACCCTCATATTACATAAACCATCACTATACCTGATGCTGGCAGGAAGCTGATCCTCAAGTAGCCCCTCTACAAACCCACAGCACCTTGTAGCCCTGTCCTGGGGACTGAAAGACTGGCTCTTAGGAGGGAGCTCAAAACGATATACTATTGATGTCAGCTCTTGGCTTGGTTAGAGTCTTGGCAAGAAGCTGCACCACACAGATACCTCTATTCTATTCCCCACCATTAGACTTATGAGGGGGAGTGTTGGGTTTCCCTAAACCTTGGACCTATTCCCTACTTCTCCAAAGAACACAGAGCCAGACTGAGTACTAAGAGACCGAACCATTTCCCTAAACCCTAAACCCCTAAACTCCTAAACCCCTAAACCCCTAAACCCTAAACCCCTAAACCCCTAAACTCCTAAACCCCTAAACCCCTAAACCCTAAACCCTAAACCNCGAACCATTTCCCTAAACCCTAAACCCCTAAACTCCTAAACCCCTAAACCCCTAAACCCTAAACCCCTAAACCCCTAAACTCCTAAACCCCTAAACCCCTAAACCCTAAACCCTAAACCCCTAAACCCTAAACCCTAAACCCCTAAACCCCTAAACCCCTAAACCCCTAAACCCCTAAACCCCTGGCCTTGGAGAACCCGAAACTAAACGCCACAGGTACGGGTGCCCTAAGGCCCTGAAACCCATGAGTTGAAACTCTAGAAGCCAGATCTAAATTAGGGTTTAGGGTTTAGGGTTTAGGATCTAAACCTTAATGTAGGAACCTGATTAAGAAACCTTGGGCCTTTATTAGGGTTCCTAATATGAATCCTACTATTTTGGGGTTATAGGCCCAGGGTTTCTTAATCAGGTTCCTACATTAAACCCTACGACCCCTAAAACCCCGAGATCTAAGCCCTGTAGCTTTAGGGTTTAGGGTTGAGCGGAGCTGCTCCGAGAAAGATTGGCCAGACCGGTCTCCGCAAGATAGTCCCAGGGCGTCGCGCACGAAATCTTCGTGAACACCTTGAAACCATCTCCGGGTGTAGGGCTGAGGGCTGAGGGCTTAGGGTTTGGGGCTTAGGATTTAGGGTTTAGGGTTTAGGGTTTAGGGCTGAGGACTTTGGGCTTAGGGTTTCGAGTTTGGGTGTTGGGGCTCAGGGTTCTCAAGGCGAGCTATCTGAGGGTATCAGCTAGAACAAAACTCTATAATGCTTTTTTGGGTTTAGGGTTTAGGGTTGGGTGTACAAAGTTTTGTAGAAGGCCCATAATAGTTTCAATAGGGTGTGTAGGGTAGAGAATACTGTGCTCATAATTGGAAACCCAAATGAATCGTAGTCATACTTGTGAGTCAAGCCCCGATACTCGCATTTAATCAGGATTCTACAGTGGCTCTTGCAAGGGTGGATGGTTTCGCAGGTGGGAGGCCCACTGTAATCCATAAATCGGCATATGGCTTTGATTCTATGGGGTCTCCGGGTGTGATTCATGGAGTCTTTAGGGTTTAGGGTTTAGGGTTAGGGATTAGGGTTTAGGTCAACTTGTACACTTTAGCAATTCTTCCCAAAGGGAAGGCGCTGCAGGCTTCTATTTCCTGGGGTGCAAGGCCTCTGGCTCATCACCGGGAGACTCCATATATCCCTTAATTACGGAGTTTAGGGTTTAGGGTTTAGGGTTTAGGGGTAAATTGTGGTAGGATCCCAAATATGACCTTAAGGAATATTCATTAATTAAGGGATGTTCGAGTCTCTCAGGGTAGTTCATCACAACACCTCAAGCTTCTGAACCCCTAACCAGCCTCGAAGGACGTACTACAAGGGCCCGGTGACTTAGTCAGGATGCTCGAAGTAAGGTAACTATAGCTTCAAGTATTTGTACCCTAGTTAAACCCTAAACCCTAAGCCCTAAACCCTAAACCCCTTAGGGTTTAGGGTTTAGTCCGTGACCTGTAACGGCCCATGGGCCTTCACCTCAAACGCAATGGCATAAATAAGGCTCAAGGTCTCAATACAGCGAAAACAGTAATGGCAACGCCGACGACGATGTCGGCAAAGACGAGGAACAGCAGGTTTCCGATAGTAACGTCGGAAAAGCGCGCAGGAACGCAAAAACGCACATAACTGAGATCAAACAGAATTTACGGAAAGCCCTTTGAACACTGAGATCGGCGAGATCACCAAGCTCATGGGCCAAGACTGCGTCAAAGAAACCGCATTACCCGGCTAAGCTCCATTGCTTCCATATGCCCCCCCAAACACTAATATACCTCTCAAACACCACATCGTAAACCCCCAAGCCGCGCACGATACAACTCAAACCATACATCCTAAACCTACGATCGTAAATCCTAAACTTCCGAAGCCCATTCATCCGATCCTAAAGCCTAAACCCTAAAGCCTAAACCCAGACATCCGACGCCCCATTTCGAGGCGTTGGGGCTCGCACGGTGTCTGCGACGAAGCCGGCCACCGCAGCGAAAATGGAGAGGTGAGTCGTTCGGCAGGTGAGCCTGGTAGGGTATAGGGTTTAGGGTATAGGGTTTAGGGTTGGTAGGATCTTCATATGAAGGCCTTCAGGACTTAGAATAGAGCTTCTGTTAAGGGTACCTCTAAGAGGGTGACTTTAGAAGGGTTTCAAAACAGAGTTGTATGTCGTCAGGGCCTCAGTAATTAGACTAGGATTGCGGTATGTATCATACTCTCAAAAGTGTCTTCGGGGACATAGCTACCGAGCGTTCGGTTCATTCAGTGGGCTAGCAATAGGGGCTCTACGCGGACCTTAGACGGATCTTTGGGGCCTCTAAGCTCCAATAATGACGAGCCCTGTTATGGTAACACCCTACAAAACCCTGCAGCATCCCCAGAAAGCCCTCAAAACACGAAGAAAAGGCCTCACAACACCACACAGAATCAAACCAGGAAGTCCTAAACTCTGAACTGCTTATCCTGAGATTGGTGGAGCCCAGGGGCTGTCCCGGGCTGCTTCCGGGCACCGTCTGCACGCCTTCCACAGACCATCGCTGCGCCTTCGGGTACCACGGTTTAGGGTTTCGGGTTTAGGGCTGTGAGACGCAGTATCTGAGTAACATAGTGGCCTTAGGAAATGGAACAGGGCTTTGGGGTTCTTTTATGCTGTAACTATATTAAGGAGCCCCAAAATACTGTAGTACTTAGCACTGGAAATTATTTCAGTCCCGAGATTGACCCATAGTAACGTTAAGGCGGAAATCTTTGCGTCCTCTGCAAAGTTTCAGGCATTAGGGTTTTATGTAGGGTTTGAGATTCAGGGTGTTGCCGCGTTTAGATGGGACTTTAGAGGATTTAGAGCTTAGGATCATTAACCCCGGAATGTAAAACCTACTTAAGGTTTTCAAACCGCCATAGCCTGAAGCCCAAAAGCCAAAGCCTATATCGAAAAACTTCAAACCTGAAACCCAAAACTTCAAGCCCCTAGACCTGCAAATCCCGCACCCCAAAGCTCTTAAAACCTACAGGCTACCGCTCCTCCAGCTTAAGTACTGAAACCCGCATTATTATATCTAGCCCCGATTTCAGGGCCAAAACACTGACAATTGGGCTTTGGTGTCAATATGAATATATATATATACACATATAAATTTATATATGTATATATTTATATTTATATGAATATATGGATAGAGGATAGGTATTTAACTAGTTACAATAATAAGAGGATGCTGTTGCTACTCATTCAGAACCGTAGGTTGAACCTCAACTGCTCCCAAGGCGCCTCTTCGTCCCAGAAAGCGCACATCGCACTCGCGTTCTCCTGAGATCTTTCTTACTAGCCCCTTCCTTACCTTCTTAAGGTTTCGGGATTTGGGGTTTAGGGTTTAGGCTTTGGGGTTTAGGGTTTGGGTTTTGGGGTTCAGGGTTTAGGTTTTGGGGTTCAGCGTTTACGGGCCCCTTCTAAAAACTCGCGAAACCTTTCTGGAACACTACACCCTTGCAACAAATTTACGAAGCCTGTACGAAACGTGATAGCTATATGAGGCCCAAAGACAACATGCACCCCTTGAAGCAGTCCTCATACAATCTGATCCTGCTGAACAGAACAGCACCTTAAAGCCCTAAACCCTAAACCGTCAACAGAAACTCTGAGTATTCGAGGCTCCTTAGACCCTAGGGTTTTGGATCCAGAACGGGCCAGGGTTATGGGTTTAGAGTTTTGGATTTAGAATTTAAGGTTGAAGGATGAGGTTTAGACTTTAGGTTCAAGGATTTTGGATTTAGGGCCTGGGGCCTAAACCCCAAACACCAAAGCCGAAAGAATCCAAGGCTCCTCGCGAACGGATAGCTGCAGTTCGATGGCATGTGTCTCAGACAAGCCTTCGACTTTCAATTCGGATCCTCGGACAGTGTTTTAGGGTTCCTTTAAAGGATGTGTAAGGAGCCCTTAAAGATTGAAAAGTTCGAATGGGCACGGGTTTAGGGTTTAGGGCCCTAAACTACTATATTTTTGAGGGCGTCATAATCTTCCTGCAAGGTGTGCCTAAGGGCGTCATGTCGGAGTGTAGGATGTTGCGAAGGTTCTTACAATACTGATGTGCTGGGCTACACACTGAGCTTGTAAATCCTTAGCTCGGGACTTGGATCTTTCGGGTTTTTTTGGCTTCGTTTGAGACAGATTTAGTCCTTTCGGTATTATGCTTTGGGTTCGGGGAAGTTGAGGGTCTAGGATGCCCCTCAACCCAACTCAAAGGGGAGTATGTGAGAATTAGATACTTGCACGATTGGTGCTTTAGGTTGAGCGTGTGGGGTCATAGAAGAGTCTGGAGGCCAGGGCCAAGGTGAGGTTTCGGTGCAGATCCAGTCAACAAGCCTAGCTATATACCCCTTACATCGGGAAGCCTTATAAACCTACATCTAAACCCTAAAACCTAGATCCTAAACAATACATGCTGAACCCCCAAACTCCTAACCCCTAACCCCTAAACCCTAAACCCTAAAACCTAAAACCCTAAAACCCTAAAACCCTAAACCCTGAACCCTAGATCTTAGCAAGACCGGCGCATTTAGTCTGGGGGGCTCTTACAGTCGGCCAGGAAAAACAGCCCATGCTCTAAAACCATAGGGCCCTTTAGGGTTTAGGTGTTTAGGGTTTAGGGTTTAGGGTTTAGGGCCTTTGGGTCTAGGGTTTAGGGTTTAGGGGTTTAGGGGTTTAAGGGGTTAGGGTTTAGGGTTTACCCTTGAACCCGAAGTCCTCAACCCAAAGTCCCAAACCCTGGATCATACATCCTAAACCCTGAACCCTAAATCCAAAACCCTGAACCCCTGATCCTAATCTTTGAACTCCTAAATTTCCCTAAACCCTAAACCCTGAACCCTAAATCCTAAACTTCGAAACCCTAAATCCGAAATCCTAAACCCTTAATCCTAAGCTTCGAAACCCTAAATCCTAAACCCTAAATTTCTAAACTTCGAACCCCCGTTTTCGAAAAGATCCGTCCGGGCCCCTTAGATTGATGCTTAGCGTGTCCGAGACAACGGAAGTCGTTGGCTCTCCTTCAGGGCTTAGGGTTTAGGGGTTTAGGATTGAGGGTTTAGGGTGCAGGCTTTAAGGGGTTCGGGCTTTAAGGGTTTAGGGTTTAGGGGTTTAGGGGTTTAGGGTTTAGGGGTTTAGGATTGAGGGTTTAGGGTGCAGGCTTTAAGGGCTTAAGGGGTTCAGGGTTCGGGGTGTAGCTTACTACCCCAATAAGCCACAAAAATAGAAGGTTGAACTTTGAAAAATTCCTACAAATTCTATAAGAACCCAAGAAGTTTAAAGGTTGGTGGGGATCTAAGGTCAAGAAGCCTAACTACCCCTCACATCGCGAAGCGCCAAAACCTACATCTAAACCCTAAAACCTGGATCCTAAACCCTTATGTAGGGGCCTTCATAACTACCAATGTTCTTATATAGGGATATCCCATATAAACCCCCGCATAATGAAGCCCAATAAGGTAGGGATATCCGTACACAATGCTTATGCTTACAGTAGAAGCCAGAAAGTTGGAACATGCATATCCTCATGCCCTTGAGGTAAAGTATAAGGGATCCTAGCACAAATCCTCCTAAACCCATGTTCCAACTTTCTGGTGCTTTTGGGGTCTCTAATTTAAGGGTTTAGGTTGAGTCGCGGGCACTCCTTCAGCTCCCTGGCTCGGATCAACGAACTTCGAAGCCTTGTCGCTGGACCTGCGACCATTTCGGGCTTCCCAGAGTCTCCAATATGCCCCTTTTTTTGAGGAATATACCTAAAGGGTTCCTTAAGGAGGTCCTAGAAGGGTTCTATAAGGGATATTGGAGTCTCTGGGTCTCTGGTTCCACGGCGTGGAGTTTAGGATTTCAGGAGTTCGGGTTTAGGGTTTAGGGGTTGTTGGTTTGGAGTTTCGTGTTGGGTGCTTGGGGCTTGAGGCTTGGATTTCGGTTTGCAAGTTTCGGGATGAGGGTCAAAGAGGTGTGGAGTTTGGGGCTTTCATTAGGACATGGGGGTTGATCAAAATTATGGGCCCTTTTGGGGTCTGTATTATAGTATATTCCTTATAGTCTAGGGGCCCATAATTTTGATCAACCCCTACATCAGCATGTGGACAAGGGGTTTACTGATCGGCGTTTCGTGTTTAGGCCTTGCTTGCGGGGTCTTGGTGAAAAACCCTCAGCCCCGAAACCGGAACCATCCCTCCAGCAGCCCCCAAAAAGGCAAAGACTTCAGGATCGTGCGTGTTTAGCAGCCCAAAATATGAAACCTCGTATTAGGGGGCCAAGAGAATCTGTCCCTCAACTCCAAATCAAGCCCGAAGCGTTCAAACTTCAGAAACCACAGAGGCCTTTCAAAAACTCGACCTCAACCACTAGTTGTAAGCGGCTCAAAACCCTCACCCCAAGACCTAAACTCCAAACCCTCGGTGCAGGAACCCTGACACCCAAGAGTTTAACCCTAAACCCTAAACCCTACACCCTAAACCCTAAGAGTAACCAAAGCCCGGTACCACTTTCGACAGGCTCCCACATGTCAAGCTCAGGAGGACCGGCCCGGATTCCTTGAGCTCTGAGGCTTTGCTCAGACCGAAGAGCCGAGCAGCAGCAGGGGCTCGGTGCTCTTAGGGAAGAGGCTTTAAGGCTTTAAATAGGGTTTAGGCTTCGGACGTTTAGGCTTTAGGGTATATGAGTTCACTTTGCTGTGTTAAGGATTTCATTGAGGGTCACGTAAGGCTGATCCGGCCTCGAAGTTACTATTGGGAGATCTCGATGCTCCTTGGGTTCTCTAAAAACAAACCTGAAACATTGCCTACTAATTTTCTGGGCCGAAAAAGCTACTATGAACCTAAACCCTAAGCCTCAAACCCTAAACCCTAAACGTTACTATGAATGATCTCGAGACTGTCGTCGGGATCGCCAGCTTCGAGCCTCCCGGCGCGCTGACCGTGACGTTGTCGACAGCAAGGCCTGCTTAGTTAGATTCTGGGATTTGGGGTTTGAAGGTTCGGGTTAGGGGTTTAGCGTTCAGGATTTGGGGTTTGGGGTCTAGAATTTGGGGTTTAGGATTTAGCTGGAATCCGAAACCCAAATCCCGATACCTCACGCCGAGACCATTCAACCACTAGTCTTAGAGACCTACTGTTGATGGTCAAAATCCTGCATTACTTTTAGTACCCTAAACTATGGGAATTATGGTATATTCCTTATTATGGGTAGTGCAGGATTTTGACCATCAACCGTAGGACCTACTTACTAAGGCATCCCAAACCCCGAACTCTTAACTCGAAGCCTTCGTACCCTAAAACCTCAAGCCCTACACCTCAACGCCCAGAGTGGCCAGAAATCCCAAACCCTCATCCCTAAACCGTCCAGCCTCGAACCTGACCTACTTGGAGGCTCATGTTTTGTTGTAAGTGGGCTATAAGTCCCTAATATGGGTTATAACACAACTTATCCGACTTCTAATCCCACTTATAACTAACCATGAACCTCCACGTAACCATTCCGGCAGTCCCCCCTTCCGTGCCTTCTGGGGCCAGTGCGGCGGTCTTCACCAGACCCGCTTCGGTCTCCACCGGCTCCAGCTCCACCAGAATTCCTCCAGCTCGGGGTTCAGGGTTTAAGGGGTTTTAGGGTGTAGGGTTTAGGGTTTAGGGTTTAAGGGGGTTTAGGGTTTAGGGTTTAAGGGGTTTTAGGGTTTAGGGGTTTTGCGGTTTAGGGTTTAGGGTAGGGTTTACCCAGGCATCGGCACCCGGCCCATCTGAAATAATGATTTTATCAACTAAAGTTTCAGAAATGTTGGCCTGCTAGGCGATCAGCCGAAACCCTAAAAACCTAAACTGGGCTTTTAAGTAACCAGGGAGAAAATAGTACAAACTTTTAATTTCATAATGGTTCCTTTAAGAAAAAAAGTATTAAAGTATGGTACTCCAAAGCCCAGTAAACCCTTAATACCTGGAAAGGCCCCATACGGCGCTTGCAAGGCTCTGGAGCCTCCCCCAGTAAGGCCTCGGAGCCAGGAAGCTTCACCCTCCCTCACCGTTCTGCGGCCGGGGGCCTCGGTCGGAGCCTCGGGCGCCCATGTAACGCCCATGTAAATGGTCAGCGGCGCTCTCGGCAGTTTAGGGTGTAGGGTTTAGGGCATTATGCACCAACCCCAAAACCTAAACCCTCAACCCCTAAAGCCTACACTAAACCCCTAAACCCTACACCGAGAAACACCGAGACCCTGAGCCTCAGCATGACTAAGAGCTCCATTCGGGGAAAGACTATCTCTGCACCCTATGTTAACTTGCGGTCTGTGTTTGGATTCAAGCTAATTCTCTTATGCGGACCGAATTAAAGCCCTATCAACCCGACCCCTAACAGCAAGCCCTCAACTCGAAGTGGCACGAGGGGGAGTGAGGGTAGAAACAGGATTGCGGGCTCAGGATTTAGGATTTAGAGTTCAGCATTGAGGGCTTAGGGTTTAGGATTTATGGTTAAGTAGGGTTTGGGGACTAGGGTGCGATCCTACGGTGTAAGGGTCGATGCTGGGGTCTTCAAGTCCCTGAATCTCACATGTGCCAAGAGTCAGGCCTACTCAAGGTTTTGGGGTTTAGTTTGAGGTTCTTGCGACGGCCAGTGGCTTTAGGGTTTTGCGCTGAGGGTTTAGGGTTTAGGATTTGAGGTTTAGGGCCTACTTAGCCTACTTCACCCCAAAAAGCTTGCGGCGGCCAGGGGTTTTGAGTTTTGCGCTAAGGGTTAATTTTTTGAGGTTTAGGGCCTACTTCACACCCAAAATAGCTTGCAATGGCCGCGGATTTCAGGGTTTTGCGCTGAGGGTTTGGGGTTTGTTGGGTCTGGTCGGCTGTGGGGTTTCGGGATTTCTGCTTCTGGGTTTTGAGGTTTAGGGCTTGTAGGTTTTAGGGTTCCGGGTTTGGGCTTAATGTAGGAACCTGATTAAGAAAACTTGGGCCTTTATTAGGGTTCCTTATATGAATCCTACTATTTTGGGGGTTATAGGCCCAGGGTTTCTTAATCAGGTTCCTACACTAGGCTACTTTGGGGGCTTAGGGCTCAGGCCTAAACCTGGCCTGTCTCCGAACTGTGCGTCTGGTTGCCCAACACAGCCAACAGCTCTTGGACGGCCACCTCACAGAGAACTCGCTGGCGCTAAATCCCAAATTGCAAATCCCCAACGTTCCAATGTTTCGGTTAGGGGAGTCTAGGAATTAGGGTAAGGATAAGGGCTTGTGTGTCTTGGGTGGCTAAATTCTGGCTAAACCCTGCACCCGAATCGCATAATCCTAAACCCTGCACGCTGTGCCCTACATTGGGACATGCTAAACAGCTAAACATAAACCTTGCACCCTGCCTTGCGCGTCTGGGCCTGTAATTGAAAGTAGAGCTCCGAATGATTCATGATACTGTTGCTAGGGGCCGCTATAATGACTATAGTAGAACGTACCCCAAACCACCACCATTACAATCATCAAGTCCCCTATCGCAGAACCCTCACAGTAGCTCTTAGAGTAGCTCTTGTACAACCCTGCAAAGACCCCTTACCTAAGCGCCCATAGAACACTAGGCAAAATTGCTTTTTTCATAATACCTTCAAGCTTCAGAATAAAAACGCAATTCCTAAGCACACTACAGCTTACAAGAACCCTATTCTAGCTGTTCAGGCCGCTTTTGTTGGTCACCTTGGCATAGACTGGTGGCACACCTTTGCACACTTGATCAATCTCTGTAGCTTTGAGATTGAGCATGAAGTTGCGGACTTGGCCCAGACTTTCGCAGTTACACCACTGCTGCTTCCAGACGGCCAACAAAGGCGATGTCTCCAAAGCATAGACCTGCCGCGATCCTCGAACCACGACCTGAAACATCCCAGAGTTGGGTGCGAAACAGCAATCGATGTACTTCTCGGCATAGCCGCAAAGCCAGGAGGTTGAGTTCCAAGCTTCCGACACGGATGTCAGGTCGGCGATAAGGTCCTGGGCAATGTTGGCGAGGAGCTTCTCAAACATGCCTGATACGTGTTCCTTCCCAATGTTGGGTTGCCAAGGCTGTGCGTGCTTCATGTCGTTCTTGACGCTTTCCTGCTTCAAGTATCTGCCTCCATCAGCAGACAACACCTGAAGCATCTGAGGAATCTTGGCCCATTGCGAAAGGATACCATTGCTAGCATCGATCAGGAAAGACTTGTCAAAGTGAGAAAGACTTATCAACGTCAGTATCTTGCAACCCTATTCTAGCTATTCAGGCCGCTGTCCAGATCTTTAGGGCTTTTCGTTTTCTGCCACAGCTTCCGGTCTGAAGCCAGCTGTGGGGTTTAGGGCTTAGGGTAGGAGAGATTGGGGCTTAATGTAAGGGCCTTAATGATTGGATTTGGGTTCCCGAAAAGATCGACCGCAATTCCATAACGAATCATTCGGAGTCTGTTTAGAATAGGATTTTGGAGGGCAGATTATACTCCAGTAGACTTCTATTCGAGAACCCTACGAAATGGAAATAGTGATGATTCAACCCTGATATCGGGCTTGTGTTGAGGGTTCAGGGTTTAGGGGTTTAGGGGTTTAGGGGTTTAGGGTTTAGGGTTTAGGGTTCGACGTTTTAAGGAACCGTGCACCCTTCTGCCTTCCTCAACCCCTTTAAAGTAAAGCCGGCATGATACGGTTGATGAAATCCTGCATTACCTTAGCGACCCTAGACCATGGGAATTATGGTAGATTCCTTATTCCGGCGGGCTAAGCAGGATGTATATCATCAACCGTAGGAGTAGAAGAACTTTAGCGGAAAATCTTGAACCCTGAACCCTAAACCCTACATCATCGGACAAGGAAAGTTAGTTGGTAGGGGTAGGAGAGACTTTGTTGGGGTTGTGAGTAGTATAGGGCCTTAACAATTACCTAGACTATTTTGGGGCTTCCTTACTATACTTACAGTATAATGGGCCCCAAAACCCTATTCTAATTATTAAGGCTTCTATAGTGATCACAACGAAAGTCAGCTAACACATAATGCAAGTGACCACGTCGCCGGCTCCTGCAAGTAAACCCTGAACCCTTGCACAACCCGATAACGCCTTCATATATCCCCACATGACAATGTAAAGCTCGATGGCACCTTACTATAGTGGCCTTAACAATTAGAATATGGCTGGGGCTTACTATAGTATAACTATATAAACGAGTACAAGGGAATGATGTTGCATTGCTACTCATCTAGACCCAAAACCCTCAACCCTAAACCCTCAACCCTAAGCCATCAACCCTAAACCCTAAACCCTCAACCCTAAACCCTCAACCCTAAACCCTAAACCCTAAGCCCTCAAACCTAAACCCTAAACCCTCAACCCTAAACCCTACAGAAGGGTCGATCCTGGGGCCTGCGTTTGTGCCCTAAACCCTAAGCCCTCAACCCTCAACCCTAAACTCTAAACCCTAAACCCTAAGCCCTCAACCCTAAACCCTAAACCCTGCTATTTATCTAGACGGCCATAGTACACCATAGATCCCTTATACCTAGTAGACTCTAAACCCCCATAGATCCCTTATAGAACCCCTTTAAGGATCCAAGGAACCCCAAAAACCCTAAACCCTAAATCCTTTAAGGAAACCCTGAGCCGCAGTCTCGTTTGCCTCCTCGGCTCTTTCGACGGATGCGGAGGCCTCGAAAGCCTCCTCTTGCCTCCCCAGCGACGCCCATATCCCTTAAATAAGGAATATACCTAAGGGTTCCTTAAAGGGATCTATAAGGGAGTTAAGAAATATTCCTTGAAAGGATCCTACTATAATTTAAGGTCTATTTCTTAATATTAAGGGATCCCTAACATGATTTAAGGAATAGCCCTTAATTAAGGAATATAGGGATCCTATTATAGTTTAAGGTCTAATTTTGAATTAAGGGATCCCGAAATTGACTTAAGGAATATTCCGTAATTAAGGGATATCGGAGTCGCTGGGTCCACTGGCAAGGCGAGACGAGCGTTGCTGTCAGGAAGATGATGCTTGGATTTTGGAAAGCCCGAGAATCGTGAATTAAGGAATATGCACCCAAACTGTATACGGCCTTTTTGTTCAAATGGTGAAACCCCGTAAGCTGCTGGACTTCAAAGCGCTGACGAAAGATCTGCAACCCTAAAACCTGTAACGACAAACCACCCTCAACCTTCAAGCATTGGAAGCCAAATTGGATGTTTGCTTTATAGATCCCTACAGAACTCTGATAGATCCCTTATCTCATTCGTATAGTATCCCTAGTAGAGCCATCAATGCTGTAGTACCAGGATAGGTTTGGGATTCCCCAGTATGTTCCGAATACGATCCCTTAGGTCGGCACCCTTTCCCTAGGGTTTAGGGTGTAGGGTTTAGGGACATTTGCCAAACCATCCTCTCGACTCTCTGTGATGTAGACGTGACGATGAACGTTCTTGAGGTGTTAGGATGAAGTCAACCCCAAACACTAAACCCTGAAGGGCTCCATCTACGATTTCCTTACATATCCCTCAGGCTCCAAACGGCCCAAAGTAGGTACTATTTATAGACTTTAGACCCCAAAGTAGGTACTATTTTTATACTTGGAGCCCTAGGGTATGTCTTTAAAACTCCAAGACGTAGCCTGAACCGCATGTCTATCGGCCTCTTCAACTCAAGCCCGGCCCCCGTGACGGTGATGGTCGTCCCGGTAGCCGTGGTCGTGGTCCTACGGTTTTAGGATTTAGGGTTTAGGGGTTTAGGGGTTTAGGGGTTTAGGGTTTAGGGTTTTAGGGTTTAGGGTTTAGGGTGCCTGGCTGCATAACAGGTACACTCAAGAATCGAAACTGAGGAGCTTGGTGCTCTTTCGGGGACATATAAACTGTACCCCACTCACTATGTATTAAGGTTGCGCGTTGACCTGAGAATTACTTCCCATGTGGCGCCTCTCATGCGAGCACCTAAACCTTGTTACAAAGCCTTATAAAAGCCAAAAGGCCGCTATACCCGAGACAAGCCTCGGAGCCAAAACCCCCAAAACCCTAAACCCAATGCCCGCTATCTCATCAAGAGCACTAAATCTCACAGCTCTGGTGGCATGCTAAACGTACTCCCACGTTACCTAAAAACCCTTGAACTGTCAAAATCAGGCTAGTACCTTAACCTACCAAACCCTACTTTTTTGTAGGTTCCTATTATAAACCCTAATATGGAATTTATAGGGACCCTACTTTTTTGTAGGTTTTGGTAGGTTAAGGTATACTATAGAGGCCCGACTAACTGGAATAGTGTTCTCAATGCTGCTATATGGCTTTTTGATATGGGATGATAGCTACAAAAAAGCTCTCGGCTATGCTATAGTACAATGGTAAAGCTGCTGGGCCCAAGCCATATTAAGATCTATGAACCTCAAGCTTCAAACTCTCGATTTCCTGGGATGCGAGTCTGGAGGCTGGCTTTGGTATCTATTTTGGCTTCGCTGTTGAGACGCCGAGCGCAGAAGCTTCTCCGAGCCTTAAACCCAGTAACCCCGATACGGGGACTTAAGGCTTGGGCTTAGAGTTTAAAGGTATGCCCAAATCCCACATCTGCACGAACTCTCCCACCTTAGACCCCTTAAACCTTGAAGCAAAAACCCACAAAACCCTGAACCTTCTACCCCAAACCCTTCAACACGATTGGCCCACACAAGGTACCTGAAACCCATCTGCGCATACCCAAATTCTTGCAAGTAGAGCTTCCGAGCCTATTGGGGCTTGTAAGATGCTTGCTGTGGGGTTGCTAAAACAAGAAAAGTTGCAGAGGTACCCTCATCTCTACTAGAACCCCATCTTCCAATCCTCTTGTGGAATCCGGGTGCTGAACGGCAGCCAAAGATCTGAGCATGTAGAGACCCTGATCCCTTAGCCCTGAACCCTGAAAACCCTAAACCCCTCACCTCCTAGAGTTTAGGGCTTCGGGTTTAAAGCCTTAATCCTAAACCCTGAACCTACAGGAGTCTGCGCTGAGACTTCGGCGTTCAGGATCTCGCGTTCCCGTAAACCACTACAACATAACAGCGCTGTTCGAAGCCTGGAAAATGCTGAATCATGATCTCAAGAGATAAGTGCCCTGGAGAAAGCAGCACAATGGAAGGATTTCATCACGAAAGCATTCTGGAATCCCCATTCTGTCGGAAGTTTGGGGAGAAGGCCCCAACGATGAGTTGGCTAAATAGCCGCTCTCCCTGTGCTGGTCGTAGAGGACGTAGTGACCGAAGTCGTGAAGCTGCTCGTAGCAGTAGTGCCTCGGGTGTGGTGTTTGGGGTTTAGGAGTTTAGGGTTTGGGGTGTGGGGTTTATGGTTTGGGGTTTAAGGTTTAGGGTTTAGGGGTAGGGTTTAGGGGTTTAGGGTTTAGGGTTGTTTGGAAATTGGAGGCTTCGCTATTCGCCTAAACCCCGAAAAAACCCTCAGGCGGCAATTATTCAGGCTTCTACACTATCATAGCTTGGTAGGTCAAGCGGTCGCTGTTCGATAAGCAATGCATGAAGTTTGTCATAGCCGTAAGTGCTTAGGGTTCATTGATTTAGAGATTTAGGTCGTAGGGGTTCTGGGGCAGCGGTAAAGAGGTTTCGAAATTCAGGGGTTTAGGGGACCTTCAAAGCTTTACGAAGAATTTCCTCCAATACCTATTTGGGAGCTTCCGAAAATAGGGGACCCTAATATAGTACCCCAAATAGTAGGATCCTTATTATAAGGACCCCCAAATAAGGTACCCCTAATTTTCGGAAACTCCCATTTGGTCCTACAGGATATGCTGACAGGGCGCGTGTGTTGGTTGTCGTCCTGCTGGTACTGGTCGTGGCGCTGGTGCTTGCTGGGCTCGATGAAGTACTCGTGCTGGATGTGAACGATGTGCTGACTGTACTTGTCACACTGTTGGTTGTGCTGACCGTGCTGGTTGCACTGCTGCTTGTGCTCAAGGTGCTGCTGGCACTGCTGGTTGTGCTGTCTGTCCATGTCGTGCTGGAAGTGCTAGATGTGCTGCTTGAAATGCTGGACACTGTCCTGCTGACAGTTGTACTGCTGGTCAGAGTCATGGTGATACTCGTGCTGCCAGTCGTCGTGCTTGAATGACTCGTGATAGAACTGCTGCTGCTTGCAGTCAATGAGCTGGTCATCGAAGCAGTGCTGCTAGCGCTGGTGGTCATGCTGCTACTACCGCTGCTGGTACTACTGCTGCTGGCGCTGCTGGTGCTGCTGCTGGTGCTGCTGGTGCTGCTGCTGCTGCTGCTGCTGCTGGTGCTGCTTGTCGTGGCTGTGGACGAGCTGCTGGTTCCAGTGTTTGTAGTGGTGCTGCTGATGGTCGCCGACAGGCTACTGCTTGTGGTGCTGCTGATAGTCGTGGAGACGCTGGTCGTCGTTGTCGCCGCCTGACGAGATGAAACCCGAATGCATCAGCACAGACCTGAAACTGGTGGCCTTAATAATTAGAATAGGGTGTTGGGTTATACTATACTATACTTACAATTATAATAAAGATAATAAAGAACCCCCAAAATAGTATAGGTAACTGTTAAGGTCCCGATAATATCCCAAACCCATCAGCCTCGAAGCCTTCACCCGCCCCCACCGGCAAAACCATGAACCTTCGAGGACAAAAACCTAATCCCTAAACCCTAAACCCTAAACCATGAACCCTAAACCCTAAACCCTAAACCCTAACCTCTAAGACTCTACGCCGCCCATAGCCCAGCAGTCTCCGACACCAAAAAAGCTTGTTTGCCGGGGCCCGCAGCCCGCAGACTCCAAAACAAGGGAATATACCGCAAACCAGGTTTCGGGTTCAGAATTTAGGGTATAGGGTTTAGACTTGCAGGTTTCGGAAGAAGGAATAGGCCTTAAATCATATTAAGGAAACCCCTTATGGTTTAGGGTCTCTTCCTTAACTAGTGGGAGAACTTTATGTCTTGTCCTTAATTCCCTAAGTTATAGAGCCCTTATAGATCCCTTTAAGGAACCTTAATTATGGGGTTTTGGCGGTCCATGGGGGCCTCGAGGTCAACGTACCACACATCTTTCAGGTCTCCACCTCGGAGGGCAACAGGGTTTGGGGTTTAGGGTTTAAGGGATCCTGCAAGGCTCTTTTAAGGAATGTATACGGGATCTATAGGGATTTAGGGTTTAAGGTGTAGGGTTTAGAGTTTGGGGTGTAGGGGTCGAGGAGTTAGTGCTTGTTGTTCAGGGTTTAGGGTTTGGGGTTTTGCTTACTCCCCCAATAAGCCACAGAAATAAGCGGTTGAACTTGTAAATTCTACTGAACTATAAGAACCCAAAAAGTTTAAAAGTTGGGTATTGGGGATCTAAGTTTGGGCTTAGGGTTTGAAACCAAATTTGGGCTGGGATGCATGAAAACAGCCATCCTTGGTGTAATTTGCTGATCCTCAAAACATCGAACAAAAAAAGATGCAGAACCCTGGAGAGCTATGCACCGCGCTGGGGGCTGGCAGTCTACGAAAGGGTTATCGGGTTTTGCACCCCAAACTCTAAACTCTACACCTTAAAACCCTAAACCCCTATAGTCTACTTATAGGGTTTATGTGCGCCCTGGAAACCCGGTTTGAAAATCTGCTTACGGCGGTTGGGGTTCGGGGTGGCGGTGTGGTCCCAACCCTTTTGCAGCATTTCACTCCCTGGAATTACGGGCTCCTCTGCTGGTGGTGCTTATGAGAAGGATCCTCCGATTTGGCTCCTATGTCAGGGCCTCGTACTCTCTGAAGCTTCGTGGGCTCAGGGTCGAGGGCAGGCCGGCTCCGTGAGAGCTAGGACCTAGGCGTTACAGCGTTTCGGTATTGGGATACTTGTTTAGTGATGTTCTGTAAAATCCCTCAACCCCAAACCCTGATCCCTAAACCCTGATCCTCCCTAAACCCTAAACTCCGAAACCATAATCCCTAAACCCTAAACCCTGATCCCTAAACCCTAACCGTGTTATATCGGCTTATAGCATGACGTTTGGGGGGCTCGTGAGCCCATGAAAGGCTCCCTAAGCCCTAAAGCCCCATCCCTAAACCCTTGAAGGTAAGGTTTAGGGTTTAGGGTTTAGGGCTTCCCCTACCTGAATCCCTAAACCCTTTAAGGCAAGGTTTAGGGTTTAGGGCTTCCCTTAAGCCCTAAACCCTAATCCAAAAAGCCCTCGACCCTAAACCCTAAACTCCGAAACCCTAAACCCTAAACCCTCCAAGACGCTGCTGGATGATCCGCCGAATACCCACAGCCGGCTTTGGTCCAGAACCGCTGCATGTCTGAGCCGGCCGGCTGGCCTGGCAGAGCCCAGACAGCCGGGCTTTATGTAGGGGCCTTAATTAGTAGAATAGTTATTTTTTGAGGGTGGGTTCTTAATATAATTACAATATAATCTAATTATTAAGGCTCCTACATTAGGGTTTAGGGTTTGGGGTTTAGGTTTCTTAGTCGGGCTCCTATACTAAAATCCTTGTCCCAGAACCCCAAAATAGATAGTAGGATCCATATGAAGAACCCAAATAAACCTGCTAGGTTTCTTAGTCAGGCTCCTATACGACTGCAGCTTCAGCCGGGAGATTCTCGTCGGAATTGTTGAGAGATCGCAGGGGCTAGGGTTTATGGCTATAAGGGATCCCTAAGGGCTCCTTTAAATGATCTATAAGGGATCTATAAGGGTTTAGGCTTTAAGGTTTAGGGTTTGGGGTTAAGGGCTTGGGGTTTTGGGTTTGGGGTTCAGGGTTGGGGCTTTGGGTTTAGGGTTCAGGGTTTGGGGTTTGGGTTTAGGCTTTAGGGTTTAGGGTTCCGGGTTTGGGGTTTAGGGTTTTAGGCCATGGGGTTAAGGCCTTAGGGAAGGAACCTCTGAATCGCTCAAGCAGGACAAAGTTTGAGCCTGAGCTATATATGTTACAGCGCTGGGATGTTGTCAGATAAGGTCATTGGTGTAAGGCTTAAGGGCTTAAACCCCCAGCCCTTCAAGAGGCCACAATACAGTAAAAGCCAGGCTGAAGCAATCGAACCCGAAACACCCTAAACCCTAAACCAGTCACAAACTTGTGGTGCCCTAGGACTTCGCGTTGGCTTCGGAAATTATGCCCCGACATCCAGGCAAAAGCACCACATGGGAGTTTCCAAAAATAGGGGACCCTAATATAATACCCTAGATAGTAGGATCCTTATAAGGACCCCAAATAAGGTACCCCTAATTTTCGCAAACTCCCACAGAAACCTTGATCACTCCCAAAAGGCAGGAGAAAGACTTCGGTTCCCGCATCCCTGCACCTAAATGCGCTGCAGTCGGGCTTCAGAGCACTAGTGTACCCAAAGGCAGGGCGTGCTCTAATTTCATGGTTACTGGGATTCTGCGAGATAGGTAGAATGTAGGAACCTGATAGAAATCCATGTCCCAGAACCCCAAAACAGTGAGATCCATAAAAAGAGCCCAAATAAAGACGGAAGGCTTCTTAGTCGGGCTCCAATGCTACTGCAACTTCAGCCTGGAGTTTCGCTTTGGGTTTTGGGTTTAAGGTTTAGGGTGTGGGATTCAGTGTTTTCTTGTTTAACATGCAGTGGCCTTTTCTGGGTTTAGGGTTTAAAGTTTAGGGTTTGGGGTTCAAGGTTTAAGGCTTGTCATGGAAAATTTCAGGGAACCTAAGACAACCGTGGCGGCACCCAGATACTTGGAGGGTCATGGGACTTAGTAAGCATGGTACATCCCAAGGTGAGAGCACGCCCAACTGTCAATGCCCGGCCTGGTTCCACTTGAGGACGTGTCTTCCCACCAACTGTAGGAGCCGCCCTGATCCTTCAGGTGCAGGCTGTTCATGCTTATATGGGCCCCTATAGAGGTGTAGGTCTTAATTAGGGCGAGTATAGGGCTTAGGGTTTAGGTCAAGGTGGATGCTGCTGGACTTCTTCTATCAACGGAACTGATATGTTGCGCAATTTGCAGTGCTCCGCTGCTTCAACTCAAGTCCTGCAGGTTCAGGGTTAGGGCCTTGAGGGGCGATTCTGGGGATGAGTTGCGTTTACTGATTTCTCGATTTTTCTGGACTGCATGGCACAACCACCCGACATCAAAGGTTTTGAGACTCACCAGGTATATGACTGGAAATACGAACTATGGTTTCGGTCATTCCTCTATCCTCAGCTGAGCGCCCGAACCCCAAAACTTGCCAAAACCTGTACCCCTAGCCTCGGAGGCTTTGTGGAATACCTGCCACCACACCCATCTGCGGCAAAGCGCTGCAAGACCAATAATAAACCCTAAACCCCTGAACCCTACATCCTAAACCGAGTCCTCTCCCAGGGGGGAGTTCTTGGAATTCGGGATCCTTGCTGTGAGGCTCCTTCTATTTAGAGCCCGTATTCGGCCCACTCGTTCGGAAACTCACAGGGTCTAGTGCCTTAAACCCTAAACCCTAAACCCCCAACCCCTAAAAGCCCTAAACCTAAACTCCTAAAACCCTACCCCTGAATCCCTGAACCCCTCATCAACCCGATATGCATGGGCAAAATGATACCTGTAAACACGCTGACTCCTGTTAGTGGTTGGCTGCCGGGATGACTACTGAGTCTATGAGCACTGTTATCATCATGACTATGTTATTGTTGTTGGTATTTGTTGTTGCTATTTTTTGTATTACTACCATCGTTGTTGTGGATATTACTACGGTTACAACTAAAATTACTATTACTTTTGCTATTACTATTACTATGACAATAACAATCACTACTGCAAATGTTATTACTATTACTAGTCGTATTGCTATTGAATACCTATTGCGAGTACTCATACTAGTACAAGAACTAGTATTTGTTCATTGCTATTCCTATTGCTATGGCTATGACATGGTCAGTATCATTGCGACTGCATTANTAGTATTTGTTCATTGCTATTCCTATTGCTATGGCTATGACATGGTCAGTATCATTGCGACTGCATTATGAAATAGTACGAAAGTTCGATACCATCGCGATACCATCAGTATTATGAGCTTGCTCGTGCGATATCGTGAACCCTTAACCCCGTCGTATTGCTATTGAATACCTATTGCGAGTACTCATACTAGTACAAGAACTAGTATTTGTTCATTGCTATTCCTATTGCTATGGCTATGACATGGTCAGTATCATTGCGACTGCATTANTAGTATTTGTTCATTGCTATTCCTATTGCTATGGCTATGACATGGTCAGTATCATTGCGACTGCATTATGAAATAGTACGAAAGTTCGATACCATCGCGATACCATCAGTATTATGAGCCTGCTCGTGCGATATCGTGAACCCTTAACCCCAAACCCTCAAGCCCAAACCCTAAACCCTAAACCCGAAGTGCTGAACCCTAAAACCCTAAACCCGAAGCCCTAAACCCTCAACCCTGAACCCGAAGCCCGAAACCTTACGAAGCTGCCCCGGCCGTCAGATCGAGGTATGCCAGCGCACCCGAAAAGCCTCAGCAAAGACAACTCTCCCCTAAACCCTAAACCCTAAACCCTAAACCCCTAAACCCTAAACCCTTGAATGTGGAGCTTCAAGGGCTTTAGAGCTTAGGTGAGCCTCCAGGGGATCCTTTAAGGGTTACTATAAGGGTTCGTTTTAAGGGCTCCTTTAAAGTTTGAAGGGGTTTGAGATTTTCAGAGTTCAGGGTGTGTGTTTTTCCGCTTGGCCTTAAGTTTTGAGGGTTTAGGCATTGAAGGGTTTGGGGGTTTAGAGCTTGGGGCTTGGAGGGTTAAAGGTTTAGGGTTTAAGGCTTCTTGGTTCGGAGTGTTTCTGAAGTATCTCGCAGAGCCCCAAACCCTTCAGCTAAGCAACCAAGAACTTGAATTATGGAGGTTTTTCAATACAGTGACTTACCTGGTTCTCAAGTAGCCCCTTCATACTAAGAGCACCCTTGCTCCGACGCTTCAGGTTCAAGAAACACTGATGTAGAGGCTTACGAGCTAGAATAGGGTTTTGTGATATAGTGTAATATAGCTATATAAGAAACCAGAAATAGTATTGGTAATTTTTACAGCTCCTAAACTGCCTCACGAGCCTGTCTTGCCATGCACTCTTATGTCATGTGGAATCATGCCGCATCTTATGCGGTTTTTCGATAGCAAGCTTGGTGATACAATGTCATACAATATAGGGCCTTAATAATTAGGATAGGGCTTTGGGGCCCAATATATGGCCCAATATGCTATTATTATAGTAAGGAACCCCCAAAGTAGTATAGGTACTTAATTATTCAGGCCACAATATTAAACTGTGCTCTGCATTGAGGCTCGCGACCCCCTCCATCATGCCCACCGAAGACCCACATCTTGTCGGAGTGCACATGGGCACCTACACTTGATTTGCACATGTAGAGACCAAGGTCTGGTATACTGATTCATCAGGGAGTGTTCTCTTCAACCTAAACCCTAAACGCTAAACCCTTAATACCAAGCCATGTACAGTTTGACTTACATTCCTTGATTGAAGTATACTGGGTGTTGGGGCTTGGTAATGGGTTTAGTTTAAGCTACCATAGTAAGGAAACCGCATTATTTACTATAGATCCCTATTGGTATCTTCAGTTAAGTTCCTTAACAAGAACCCAGTTTGGGGCTTGGTAAAGATTGGCGGAAGGAGCTTTAGAGCCGATCTAGTTGACTTCGATGCTTGCGTGGGGCTCTATATTATGGGTTTAGGGTTTAGGGTTGAGGGTATAGGGTTTAGGGTGTAGGATAGAGGACCCTAAGCCCTAAACCGTCTAAGGCTTTAGGGACCTAGGATGTTGTTGGGCTCTAGGGTTTAGAGCTTACCTCCTGAGGTCACTATAGCTACATTCCTAAGAAGGAAAAGCAATATCTTTTTCCGGTCTCCTGACTGAGTTGTATAGGTAGTTAGGGTTCAGGGCTTGCGGTTTAGACCTAAGGGTGCAGTGCATGAGGCTCTCTGTCAGGGTTTAAGGCTTAGGGTTCAGGGCATGAGGGGCTCTCTGGGCAATCTTCGAAGGTTTAGGGTTTAGGCATGTTTAGGGTCAACAAGCGGCTTAGCAATGGAACGAAGACATCCGACATCTTCGGCGTCCAGACGATTGCAAGGAACGCACGGAACCAAAGTTGAGGCTTTCGTAAATAAAGCCTAGACGGCCGCGCATTAATAATTAGAATAGGGTTTGGCGGTACATTATACTATACTTATAATGAGGAACCCCCTCAATAGTATAGGTCATTAGTAATAAGGCCCCTAATTTAGAGCCCTACTAGAGATCCCTTATAGACCCCTTTTAATGGCCCCTTTAAAAGGAACCCATGGTTATGGAAGCCCCGCAATCCCTAAACCCTAAACCCTAAATATCCAGGCCCCTATATTAGACGGTCGGGCATTGGCTAGTAGACTGGGTTTAGGGTTTAGGGTTTAGGGTGGGATCTTGAGATCGCCTGGAAACCCCAAATCCGAAACCTAAGGCGATGTAGGCCTAGGAGGTTTAGGGTGTCGGGTTTATAATAGAAAGCTTAGGTTGGGGCTCGGGGCCTAAGGTTCACAGAAGGTGGCCTAGGCCTTAAGGCTTGGAATGGGAGGCTTCTGGTTTAAGGCTTAAGGTCTAACAATCCATTCGTTTGGCAGCTCGGGGCGCCAGTTTCAAGGACCCAACTTCGCTTTATGTCACGACCCTTCACAGATCACATGGTTCGGTGCATAGAATACACATGAACTCCCAAAACCTCACTTTGGCATGGTTGTTAGGAAAGCAGGAACCTAAACGGGCGGTACGAGCCCTACTTCATTTCCCTGCCCTGACCAAGGCGCTGTGCCCGGTTCGGCGGACAGTTGTTCCACTCGTGGAGATCTCCGTCCAAAACCCCGGCGCCTGATCAACGGAGCGGTTCAGTTTCATAGAGCCTAGGATATAAGATGGTGGGTTTAGTTTCTGGCCTAGAGTTTATTGTACAGGATGTAGGGCTTCGGGCTGAAATGGTTAGCATCAGGTTTTAGGGTTTTAAAGTTTAAAGTATAGGATGTGAGGTTAGGAAGCTTTGGGGCAACTCCATGACTGCTTGTACAACATAATATTTGCCAAGCCGAAAGACACAAAGAAAAGCTCTCACGCCCTCCTAAGCCCGAAAGCTTGCACTTCACTAGACTCGATTGAACCCTAAACCCTACACTACCCGAAACCCTAAACCCACACCCTGAACCCCGGCACCAATTAATACCGTGGAGTCCTTAAAATCTCCTGCGATATCATTGCGTCGTGGGCTAGTGACTAGTGCAAGGCCTTGGTCTCGAAACAGCACATGTTGAGCGAGGTATCCAAATATGGAAAGGAAGCACAAAATACTGACATTCTGAATCATTCTGATAATCTTGTGATAACCCTCATATGATACTTATACTATAACCAGTGACTCTAAACCCTACACGCGAATACGTCCCAAAACCCTACCTAGAGGGTTAAGGCCCTTATGTCACGTCCTCAGGAATACGTCCACGATGTAACCGGTGCAGGGGACCGCAAATTAGAACATGCCGCAAAGCCTTATATAGGTGGTGTTAGAATATAGTTTAGGCTTAAACCCTAAACCCTAAACCCTAAACCCCTAAACCCTAAACCCTAAACCCTAAACCGTGGGAGGCTTTGGGCTGTTGCTGGTGGGGATCCAGAGTTCTGCAGTTGAGCATGTGTGCGCATGGAACCGGATTAGCGTTGAGGGTTTAGGGTGTAGGGTCTGGGAGCTTCCGGTAGTTTGCAGCCGCAGAATCATGACTCGGACGCCGATATCTGCCTACAGCGGTTGCCATTGAAGTTTGCTTATGCCCTAGAAGCGAAGTATATGATAGTATATGAAATATCGTATGCTGAACAGTATATAAAGTATAGTATATAATACAACATGTGTATACATATGTGTATATATACACATGATATACGAAAAGGAGTCCAGCACGAATTGTAGACAGTCAGGAGGTCTAAATAAAGAGTAAAGGTGTCGCGGCTTGGTTCCAACATAACTTTAGGGTTTAGGGTTAGTTTAGGCTTTACTGCAATGATGTGCAATTTTTGTTTTAGCGTCCCCTTAATGAAATCGAATAGTAGGAAAAAGGGTACCCGGTACCCTGTCGATTTGCTTCAGAGACATGTCTGGTGTTGTTTGCCTCTTGGAAACCTGCCACGAAAATCAACAGCAGTTGCCAACGTGACACTTCGTCCGTCCTCTTTGTCTCACAAACGGCAAAGATACGCGGGGTGTCCTCGTTCATTGGCCACCTCGTCTAAATTTAAATGTCAACCCCCGAACTTTCCTCATTGTGGCAAGCCTGTTTCGCTTAATCAAAAGCAAGACCATACTATAAGTATATGTGTACCCTAAAGGGAGAGTATTACCAATTATTGACGCCCCTATCGTGTATAGATAACATTGTGCGGCCTGCGACAGATCGACGAACCACACGTCGTTCATAGCCCCACCTGTGCTCAGGCTGGCTTCGGGCTTGGGTTTAGGGCTTAGGGCTTGATAAGCCTGCTGGCAGAACCTGAGCATCAAGGCTCTTTCGGATTTCGTGGCACCCGGAGCACACCCTAAAAGCCTTGACGTGTCACTCTAAACTACAGACTTTTCGCCCCACCTACACTCCATGGGGTCTGGGGTTTCAGGCACGGGCGCGCGGCTGAAGGTTTGAGAGCATCTGCTGGATGCGGCTCGGAACTTCCAACCGAATGCGTTTCGATCTGCTTTTGGCGGTTTGGGGAACCATATATGGGTTCGAATGCCAGAAGCTTCGGGTACTATAGAGTGCAAGAGCCTGACCGGAATATGCATCTCGAGAAATGTACTCAAGCTCCAAAATCAAGAAGCAGCACTGTCTACCGAGCTCTCTGCCCCATTCCGGCTAAGATGCTACTCGTGGCAGGTAGACGCACATATCTAAGAGCACACCACCCTAAACCCTGTTCAACCCCTTCCTGGGGCCCCCCACCGCCAGCAGATCCGCCGAAAATCCACATTGCAGTGTTCATCAATACCTGGGTTGTAGCTTCGGGGCCCTTATAATTAAGTATCTTTGAAAGGCTACCTCTATACGAACCATAAACCCTAATCCCTAAACCCTAAACCCCCAAAAACCCCTAAACCCTAAACCCTAAGTGCCACCTAGATACTGCGCTGTGGTCTTCACGGGCAGAAGGTGCCGAGATGCTTGAAATCTCCTGCCATGTAGGAGCCCCTGCCTGCCATGTGAGGCAGAACGTGGGGGCTACTTGGAGGTTCATGGTTAGTTGTAAGTGGGGTTATAAGTAGGATAACTGTAGTTATAACCCATATTTGGGGACTTATCACCCTCTTATAACTACCCATGAACCTCCAAGTAGAGCAGGTTTTCAGCCCAAAACCATACCCCTGACATAGGACAGAAAACTCCCTAAACCCGAACACCGAATAGGGCTCTAGGTCCACTATACTATATTATATATCTATACTGTATTATATTAACAAGGAACTGTAGGGAATAATATTGGTAATTATTTAGTATAGGGGCCTTAATCAAGGGTTTTGGTGTATATTGTGCTATAAATATAATAAGGACCCCCAAAATAGTATTGGTGATTATTTAGGCCCCTAATATAGAACCCTATTATAGATCCCTTATGAACCCCTTTAAGGATCCCTTAAAGGGAACCCTATTCTGATTGTTTAGGCCCCTATATTAGGCTTCTGTATTAATTCCATCTCGCTCGACCTGACGATGGAGTCGGTTGCTGGGTTCTTGTGAAAAGGGTTTAGGGTTTAGGGTTTGGAGCTCCTTTTTCCGTCCGCAACATCCTGTGCCACAGTCGAAAGACCCAGTCTGTTAAAAGTTTTGGGGTTTAGGGTTTAGGACATAAATTAAGTTACCATAATACAGAGCCCATATTATTTACCATAGATCCCCGATTATGGTAACTTAAATTAAACTCCTTAACAAGAACCCAGGTTAGGCAAGCTGCTTGGAGTTTCACTTCAGGGTTTGATTGAAGGATCGGAGGACCTAGTAGTTGAGGTTAAGTAAACTCGGGTCCGTTTTAGGGGTTCCTTAAAGGGATCTGTAAAGGGTTTCTATAGGGTTTCTATAGGGGTACTATATGGGTTATACATTTGAGTAGTTCCCTACACTAGGGCCCCTTCTCGGTCAACAAAATATCAAGGGGCCCCTAATTTGGAGGACTACCCATATCGAAACATCGTCCGTCGCAGCTAAGGTACTGATAACCTTACTTACTGCCTTTATTGATCCTGAGAATAGGAATTCGAGCCTCAAAAAGTAACCTCCTTACTGTACGGACCCCGAAGATTAGGTTTCAGTCTTTGGGGCTTAGGGTTTAGGGCTTGGGGTCTAGGTTTTAATACACCTTGAAGGAATCCCGCTCGAAGTATCAAGGCCGCCAACCCCAAAAGAATGATAATAAGAACTTTAGGGTTTAGGGTTTAGGGTTTAATAACTAGAACGAATGATGACCTCAAAATTAATGGCAATGAAACAACAACAATAATATCAGGGTTTCGGATCTGGTGGGGCCCTTTCACACATCAGCAAAGCAGTCATCATGAGACCTCGAAGCCCAAAAAGCTTGACACGGTTTTGGGTTTAGGGTTTAGGGTGTGAGACATAGGCATTGTTGTCTGGCTGGCATGCTTGAAACCTGATTGATGCAAGGCATCTGCCATTGACCCTGAGCCCTTTATCCTTCATCTACAATCCGTCCGAAGCCTGGGTGTCAATCGACCACAGGTCGTTCAGGTTACCTGAGCTTCACTGCTCATGAGCGTGCATGTGCATGGACATGCCGCGACCTTAACCCGAACCAACAGACTTCCCAAACCCCATAATTGACGTACATAACTCTCTTATCACGGATGGTTTCTTATTGTCCTCCTAACTAACGTATATTGGAGACTCCTGGAAGTACAAACTTCCAAGTCACCTCCGCTGCTGTATCCACCGAACACGTACAACATACCAGCAGTCATCACCGCACTGTGTCCGCGTCGTCCCGGTGGTGTAGCCGCCGAAATATGAAGCTGTGTCCAGCTAGAATCCTGGCCGGCCACGCAAAAGCTGGGCCAACACAGGGGCCTGAATAGTTGGAACAAGGCTTTGGGGGTAGAGTACTTGGAGGATCATGCCACTTAGAAATTACAGGTACCTTAATTGGGGCTATAAGCAATTAAAAGTATACTTACATTTATAATCCTAGTTACTAAGTCTCATGATTCTCCAAGTAATGGTATGGGAAAGTCCACAGACCCGAAAATCCTAACCGGCGGCGTAGGGTTCGGAGCTCAGGGTCTTTCGGTTTGAGAGTTGGATGAAAGCCGACACTAAGTTCTGCTGATAAGGTTCGCGCGTACATGCAGTTCATACATCATAAGACATTTCAACTTCGGCTTTAGGTTCAAACGTGACGGACCAGCAGAGCTACTGACACTACCTAAGTAGGCTTATACGTGCACTGCTTGGGATCAGAAGTCGATATTGATATAGTTACCATCTGCGCAACCCGAATTACCACTCCCTTTTCCAATTAAGGCTCGGGAGCAAGACATGAGCTGCATACCAACCGAGTTGACCAGTTTCTGCACCACGCGAAGGAACTCGGAAATAATTCCAGTTTAGCCGTTCGAAAGAGATCCACAATATGCCAAACTCCGAGTTTGGATAACAGCCCACTGCTAAAAGAAACCGCAATTGCAAGGCCGGCCAACAAGCTTCCTGCCTGCGGATCTAGCTCCCACAATTCACTGCTCATTTGGCCGCTACCTCGGTTTCCGATTGAGGGTTTCGGATTTAGGGATTAGAGTTTAGCGTCTACGGCCGTTTAGGGATAGGGCTTCTTGCGCAACAGTGCAGAGACAGACCCCAAGCAATACCCTTATTGAGAAGTGGGCTCAGCTTTGCTCTGCTGCTTACTGTAATCACGCTTCGGTTTCCACCTCATTTTGTTCCACTGAAGCCCCTCCTGTTCCTCTGAGGCCCCTGCTGTCCTCACCACCAAAAATCCACATCCTCTCTTGGTACGCCGCAGTGCTATGTTTGCGGCGAGACAGGGGACCATAGTTGGTAAACTTCTCGTCCCAAGATCTTGCCTGCGCATCACAAGAGCAAAAGTGCGTATGTGTGCATGTACATGTGTACGTATGAATTTTTGAAGTTTGAACATGTGCATGCATGCACGTACCTCTTCATGTATCTATGTACATATATGTTAGTATTTGTACGCATGTATTCTGCATCCATGCAAGTGCGTATGGACATAAGCATTATGCCGTGCTCTGTCTGTGGCTTTTGTGTGCTGATTGCAGGTCAATTCATAGCTTTGCCCATGCACGGCCCATCTGCGTGCATGCATACACGCGCATGCATCCAGACAGACCAAGACGAACAGAGCGACACCACCAGACAGACAGACTTACTTGCAGCATATGTGACCATACTTTTTGAACAGATGTACACAACACCGTGCATTTGCAGCTGTATACGAAAAATAATGTGACCTCGTGATGTTCTCCATAAGTGCTAACAGTGACATGCTTACGAACAGATGCATGTGGCTAGCTTGCATGCCATGAAATTTCTGTGCCTTGTGCCCCCACTTTCTCAAGTCTTTTCTTCCACTGTTGGTTTAAATTACTTTGTCCGCTTAGGCTTTAGGGTCTAGGGTTTAGGGTTGTTGGTCAGAGCAGTGCAGTGCTTCTACGCGCCCGGCCCATGACAACACTCCAGCCAACCCCATGGCATGTTCCGGCCATCCTCCTTTGTTTCTGTGTCATCTACATACTGTAAAAAGGCTCCTCGACCTCCTTTATCCTCTTCCTCACCATCGTGTAGATAATGGAAACCCTACACGCCAAACCGCCAACCCCACACCCCAGACCCTAAGCCTTACATCCCCAAAACTAAAGCCTGTGCCCTAAACCCTGACTGCACAAAGCAAAGCCACTAAACAGACTTTGCTGCCTAAACCCCTAAACCCTAAACCTTTGCTAATGTGACTGGGCACGGACAAGTCGAAGCACCAGGAATCTTCGAAATAGTTGCCTGGGCTTCATGGGTTTTGGGCTTAGGCTTTTGAGGCTGGCGGAGTTTAGGATTCTTATATAGGGGCCTCAATAACTAGAATAGGGTTTTGGGGCCCATTATACTATACTTCTAATAAGGAACCCCCAAAATAGTATTGGAAATTATTCAGGGCCCTATAGTAAACTTATGGGATCAAGGGCTTAGCAAGTTGGGCTATACGCAGCTATATCCACTTACATCCCCAGTTAAGATACGTATAGGACTCCCAATATCCTTTAGGTAAGCAGGTCTGGACCGGGCTGCATACTTGGAGGTTCATGGCTAGTTATAAGTAGGGTTATACGTAGGGTAACTATACTTATAACCCATATTACGGGACTTATAACCCTACTTATAACTACCCCTGAACCTCCAACAGCAATTTTAAGGATTCTATACGGGTTCTGGAAGAGTGCTATACGGGTTCTTTCAGGGTCCCTCAAGGGTTCTTTTGAGGGGTTTAAGGCTGTGGGCTTTAACGAGGGTCTGGTGCTCACTGGGTCTGTATCGAACAGCTGCGCATTAAGGTTTAGGGTTTGGGGTTTGGGGTTTGGGGTTTGGATTTGGGGTTTAACTTTCGTAGCTGCTCGGTTTTCGGCCCTACTATAACAAGGACCACTACCTTGAACATGGGTTTAGCTGCTTCGCGATTCGATGGCCGAGGGTGGGCTTTCCGAATGCCAGTTTTGTCGAAGGGCTTGATTGGATGAAGAGTGGGCTTAGGGTTTAGGGTTTACTCCTAGCCGTGAGTAAGCCCTAAACCCTGAACCCTAAACCAGACCGAAACCCTAAACCCCAAATCCCGAAACCTTAAACCCTAAACCCTAAACCCCTAAACCCTAAACCCCTAAACCCTAAAACCTAAACCCTAAACCCCTAAACCCTAAACCCGGCTGGAGACAATAGGGCTTCTTCAGACTGAGGCAAGGGCTAGAAGAATCAGAGCCGGCAAAGAAGCAGGCGCCTGGTTTAGGGTCCAGGGTTTAGGGTTCAAGGTTTCGGGCTGAGGTGGGTGTTTTTTTCAGGCGCCTTTGGGGCTAAGGGTTTAAGGCTTAAGGCTCGGAGTAGGGTGTTGAAGTTGAACACAATAAGCCTGAGGGCGTTGGGCTGTGTAGGGGTATACCGCAGCATAAACATATAAAGGACCCAGAAAAAACATTCTAAATTAGGGCTTAGGGTTGTGGGGCTTGGGATTTAGGGCTACTAGTATGGGCTTGCATTTGAGGAGCATTCGACTTTCGGATCACGCTGGCTAAGTCAGAAGCGGCTTGCTCTCTGATCTGCAATGAGTTGCATCTTCCTGCGCTTCCGCAACCCTTGAACCCTAAACCCTAAACCCCTTAATCCGAAACCCTTTAACCTGAAACCCTAAACCCTAAACCCTTTAACCTGAAAGCCTAAACCCTAAACCCTTTAACCCTTTTGCCCAAAACCCTATGGGCCCTAAACCCGAATAGCTCCACAATGAACCTCCCAACAGACTCCCGTGGCTTCGTTGCTCGAGGCATCCCCAGGATCCCCCATTGGCGGAAAGACCCTAAGTCGATCATAGGATCCTTAGTAATAGGGTTATTGGATTCTCAGCAATAAGGTCATAGGATCCTTGGGATAGGGTTTAGGAGCTCTATCATAGGATCCTTAGCAATAAGGTTATGGGATCCTCAGTAATGCGGTTATAGTAGTAGTGAATCCCAGAAAGTTG
The DNA here is from genome assembly GCA_003297005.1 of Symbiodinium sp. clade A Y106. NCBI lineage: Eukaryota > Dinophyceae > Suessiales > Symbiodiniaceae > Symbiodinium > Symbiodinium sp. clade A. The sequence continues at coordinate 70,195 of BGNK01000820.1, read as the reverse complement.
GAACATGGATTTTGGGATGATGTTCCGGCTTCTACGAAATGGTTTAGGGTTCAGGGCTTACGGCTTTGGGTTAAGAGCCCCAACACCAGGGCTCCCCAGGGCTCCCCAATTTCGAGAAACGCACGCCGGACCCCACCCCAGGCTCATCGTCAAGAGAAGCACCACCCCCCCCCGTTAAGAGATTCACTCAGGAGATCTGGTGGCTTCCCCAAAACCCCAAACCCCAAAACGGATCCTTTTAGGGACCTTTCGAGGGTTCCTTTAAGGGATCTATAGGGGATTCCCTTCTTGGGGAGATCGCCTGAGGTCGTGAGGACGGCTTTGTGCCCCCATCGTGCCCCTGGTTCACTCCCGGAGGGCGTGACTTGGCTCCAGGTCGCTGAGAAAGCCTGGTGTGCGTAGAGGTTTTTTGGGGGTTTAGGGTTTAGGGGTTTTAGGGTTTAGGGGTTTAGGGGTTTAGGGTTTAGGGGTTTTAGGGTTTAGGGGTTTAGGGTTTAGGGGTAGGGTTTATACTTGGAGGTTCATGGGTAGTTATAAGTGGTACTATACGTCCCCCAAGATGGGTCAGAACTATAGTTTATCCTAATTATGACGTCACTTATAGCTAACCATGCACCTCCAAGTAGAGGGGGGATAAGGGTGGCTTTAGGTTTTAGGTTTTAGGGTTTAGGTTTAGGAGTTCAGCGTTTATGAGTTGTTGATACCGTTGTTGTACAGGCTCCCTAAGCCTTGTAAGGGTTCCATTAAGGTTAGATAAAGGCGCAAACATGGGTTTGGAGCTTCGGCGTGTTTCGCTAGAATACCGAGAACTGCATCCCCATGGCCGCAACCTAAACCTCAATGTCACCCTAAACCCTAACCAATCCCTTAACTCGATGCCCCGCCAGACCATGTCAACGAATGGATTCAAAGCAAAGAAGACGCCTGACCGATCCAAGAGGAAGCTTTACGCCAAGATTTGTTGAGGTGGTTGGCGAGGCTTCGGGTATTTCCAAGACCTTGCTCCCCGCAAACCCTAAACCCAGATACTCCAATATCCCTTAATTAAGGAATATGCCGCAAATTATAGTAGGATCCCTAAAATGATCTAAGGAATATACCGCAAAGTGTAGTAGGATCCCTAAAATGATCTAAGGAATATACCGCAATTAAGGGATATTGGAGTCTCTGCGAACTCCTAAACTGAAAACTTGGGATCTACACGTCTTTGAACATCCAGTGCGGAGACTCCCTCGACGGCAAGTTCTCTAAACCTCAAACCCTAATCCGTAGGGGTGGGTTCGGATTTTGAGTGTAGGTTAGGGTATACGGTTATACCCTAAATCCTAAACCCTGGGGTTTAGGCTTTAGTGAAACTGAACCCAAAAGAGTCTCGGACACCTCTTCGGCGGCGACTCTTGAAGCCTATCTCCCTGCCTGCGTCTCCTCGAGTGCTGCCAACCTTGCTGCGGTCGATGCTACAGGGGTTGGGGCTTAGGGCTTGGCCCTCAACGCTAAACTCTTAACCCTTAAGCCCTGAGTTCGGGCGTTTGGCTCGGGGGTTGGGGTCGGGATGTTGTATCGTGCACCCAGGTCCCAGGTTCATGTTCCTGCCTAACCCGCCCAAAAAGTTTGGTGAATTGCGGGGGACATGAACCCTACCTGCGATGCGGTGTGTCCGTGGATCACGCTCCCCCGCCGCTCGCTTCAGAGGTATGATTAGGTCGGGTCTGGTGTAGGCTTAAGGGCTTGCGAGTTTAGGCTCGTGATTCGTGGAGCCCAAGCTCTACACATCCCTAAACCCTAAATAAACATGAATAAGCCTTAAACCCTAAATAAAATTAAGCCCCCCGACTTTGCCCTAAACCCTAAATAAGTCCTAAACCCGAAATAAGTCCTAAACCCTAAATAAGTCCTAAAACCTAAATAAGTCCTAAACCCTAAATAAACCCTAAACCCTAGACTTCGAGCCGAAATAAATCTCGAAATTACAATAAGAGACTTCATAAGTAGAGGGTTTTGGTGTATATTATAGTATAGCTTTTTTAAGGATTCCGAAGGAATCCTAGTATATATATATATATATTCCAATAAGGAATCCCAGGGAATAATATTGGTAGCTATTTAGGTTTCTATATTAACTTTTGAAACTCTTCCTCCCCTGGGCCCTGCACGCGAGCAGCAGGCAGGACCAACGGCCAAAGCATGCCATCGGGATGCGAAGGAGTCTATAACGGCCCGGCCCATACAGAATCGCTTTATAGTGGCGATGAGGGTTGTCTGAACGTTAATACGGGTTTTTTTCAGGTTTTGTGGTCGTAGGGGTTTAGGGTTTGGGAGTTTAGGGTTTGGGGTGCAGGGTCTAGGATTGGAACTGAACAAGACAGCACATATTGCTGTTCATAAAGACTGCAGCGACGCTTCAATCAGGCAGCGTGGCTCGAAAATCCCAGACCCTAGGCCTTAGGAGAGCGCAAGCCCCAGGGCAGCAAACCAAAAGCCTGACCTCTACATCCTACAACGCACCCAAACCCCAAGCCCTAAACCCTGAAACCCCTGACTCCCACAACAGAAAGCCATGAAGCCCTGAACCCTGAAACCCCACTCTCCAAAAGGGCACCCCAAACCCGAAACCACAACCCTAAACCCCAACCCTGAGCCCTAAACCCTCCAACCCAAAGCCCTAAATCCAAAGCCCTTGAACCCCACTCCTAGTTCATGGTTAGGATAGGATTAGAAAAATTTACATTTTTATACCTTATTGGCTTTAAGTACCCATAAAAATGTAAAATGTTACCCAGCTATGACAAAGACTCTCCATTTGGGAACCTCGATGCCTCGGCAGCATAATACTATTTCCGTTCACGGTGCGGGTCGGCTAATGCAGGGGGTCTTATGGGTTCCTGTAAAGGGGTCTATAAGGGCTACTATAAGGGCGACTATCAGGATTTAGCAAAGGGGCCTTAATAACCAGAATACCTTATTAAAATTATGGTATAATATACCCCCAAACCCGGCCCAAACCCTATTCTAATTATTCAGGCCCCTACATTGCCTACTTGGAGGTTCATGGGTAGTTGTAATTGAGGTCATAAGTAGGATAACTATAGTAACTATAGTTATACACCACATTAGGGCACTTATAACCCCACTTACAACTACCCATGAATGTGCAAGTAGACGTTGTGGAGGTTTAGGGTTCAAGCCTTCAGACGGATTCCGGCTTCGGGCTGTTTGTAGTATCAGGGTTGATAAGGAGTCTACATTCCTTACAGTCTAAGCGAGTGTTGTCGGATCCTCTTTATTCAGAGGCGCTTAATTCAGGGATGGGTTGAAATAACCTGAAAACCGTGCCAAACACCGATAAAGTCTTGTAAACCCGCACTATGCCTTTCAAAGTCTTAACCTCTAGAACCCAAACCCCACATACACCCCCCAAAGCCTCCAAAAATCAACTCAGCAATGTACTTCAAACTGTTTAACTTAATGCATACTGAGAACCATCTATGTAAACCCTAAACCTCACAACCCCTAAACCTTAAACCCTGAACCAAACCACCCCAAACCCCAACCGTCGTTGCTTTGAGTCTCTAAGCAATCCCTGGGCCTAAGCCAGCCTGCCTTCGGGACTTTCGTTTAATGTAGGAACCTGAACAAGAAACCTTGGGCCTTTATGAGGGTTCCTTATATGAATCTTACTATTTTGGGGTTAAAGGCCCCGGGTTTCTTAATCAGGTTCCTACATTAGGGCTTAAGGGGTTCAGGGGCTTAGGTTTGGTGCTGCCACAACCCTGATTTTCGGGGTCATATGAAAGCGCTATATACAAGCATATTACACATATTATGTAACTGTTACAGATTGGGGGTGTACCCAGGAGTACCCCACAAACCGGTTCGTGTGCTCGGGAGTCTCAGGTCGGGTTGGTCGAAGTTAGTTTGCGACTGGGGGGTTTTGGTTGCGGCACTTAGTGTCCTTTGTCAGGGTCAAGACGGGGTTCTGCTGATGGATATTCGGAATTATGAGAATTTGGGCGGTCTTAACTTGAAAGCTCGGGCTACTTAAAGTAGATCCAATCAGATGTCTTGTTGAGGTATTTATCACACGAGCAATTACCAACGAACCTTCAAGTGCGGCGTCGGGTTCAAGGTGTGGGTTCAACCCTAAACCCTAAACCCCTAAACCCTAAACCCTAATTTCAGGCCTTCGGATTTCTTTGTGTTTGGGGCTCACGCCGGACAGCTGTCAGTCTGCTCCAATGGGACTGTGTCGCGGGGGATGGAAGCCAACAAGGCATTGGGAGAATGAAGTGGTCTACGAGAATAAAGGGAGTTCTGAATGTTAAGGGTACCTGGTTTAAGGGTCCCGTTCTGAAACGAGGATCCTACCATTCAAGCCAGGTCTAGATCAGGGCTTGATGGAAAGTCTTAACATCTTCTACAGGTACTGCCACCACGACCCCATCTCCCAAAGCCCCTGTTGGCTTCCTCTGAACAGAACACCCCAAGGAAAATGCAGAAGCAGCTGTAATCGGTGCTAAGCGCCATTTAGAAGCTAAGCACTTCCGGTTCCTTCCCAACCTCTTCCTTCGGAAGGGTGGTGTTTCTCTGGAGCTCCGTGGCCTCAGTGCACTGTGCGGGACAACCTATAGCGTCTAAACCCCCAAACCCCCATCCCACAAACCTGAAAAGACCCTTTCAACCATTGAAGTGCAAGGAATTATGAACCCTAAACCCTAAAACCTAAACCCTAAACCCCAAAACCCCAAACGCTAAGCCCTAAACCCTACGGCCGATCTTCAGATCTCAGGCTCCTTCGGCTCCCCTTATGGGATCCCAAAAGAAAGCCCTAAACCCAAAACGCTAAAACGCTAAACCCCAAAACCCCCTCAAACCCAAAATCCCTGGACCCGAAACCTTAAACCCCAAAACGCTAAAGCCCAAAACCCCAAAACCCTCTTAGCCGCAGGCTCGGAAAGGGTTCCGGCCGAAGAGGGCCCGGACGAAGGGCGCGCCGATGAGGGGAACCCGGGCCACCTTGCAGGGGCCCAAACGGGCTTAGGGTGTTGGGTTGAGCGAACTCCAAACCCCAAACCCTAAACCCTAAACCCCAAAACCCTAAACCCCAAAACCCTAAACCCTAAACCCTAAACCTTTAGGGCGTAGGGGCTTAGGATTTTAGGGTCTTAGGCGTTAGGGTTTTAATTCAGGGCTTCCAGGTTCATGGGTTTTAGGGGTTTTAAGGGTTTTGGGGGCTTTAGGGGCTTAGGGGTTTAGGGGTTTCGGGGTCTAGGGCATGGGGGTTTCAGGTATGGGGGTTCGAGAGGCCTTGATTGAAGTGGGGATTCCAGAAATCCCTACCCTAAACCCTGAACCCCTACACCCTTTGACCCTAAACCCCCTAAACTCCAAACCCTGAACCCTCAAACGCTAAGCCCTTAAACCCTAAACCCTAAACGCTGAACCATAGCAACGGGTTTAGGGTTTAGGGTTTAGGGTTTCTGAGATCCTTATCTTTAGGTGGGCTTTTGGGCCCCAAACCTTCGCCGGGCCAGCGAATGAGAGGCAAAGAATCAGTGGGTTCAGGAAGAAGGCGTAGGCATACCTGGGCTGCTTTTGGGATTCAGGAAAAAGTAGGAAATTGGGACTGTTTTGGGGGCCAAGGGTATACCTGGGCTGCGTTTAGGATTAAGGCAAAAGGAATAATGTAGGAACCTGATTAAGAAACCTTGGGCCTTTATTTGGGTTCCTTATATGAATCCTACTATATTGGGGGTTATAGGGCCAGGGTTTCTTAATCAGGTTCCTACATTAGGAAATTGGGACTGTTTTGGGGGCTAAGGGTTTTTTTGATGCAGAAGCCCTCAAAGGAACCCCATTATAGAGCCCTCAAAGAAACCCTACTATAGAATCCTTACAGGCTGCCTTAAAGGAACCCAGGTACCCTAAACGCTAAACCCTAAAGCCCTAAAAGAACCCTTAGAAGGAACCCAGGTACTCGTAAGGCGGCCCCTGAAAGGAGATACTTGAGGCCACCATCAGGAAGATCACGATCAAAATCTCTGTCCTCTCAGCGAAGGCCTTGCGACGTGGAGGGAGCAGGTAGGGTCTTGGGTTTACGGTTTAGGGTTTAAAGTTTGGGGTTTAGGGTCTTGGGCTTAGGGTTCAGGATTTAGGGTTAGGGTTTAGTGTTTGGAGTTCGGCCTTCCGATGCGGAGGGATGAGGATGAACATTATGAGGAAGGTGACACACTCGAGCAGAGCCGTACCAAAGAGCACCGGGCGAAGCCAATCCGGCATGTGCCTGGGGTCATTCCCCAAGACGCGCCCTGTCCAGAGCTGATTCGCGTTGGTGATCCAATAGTTCCTTAGCATAGTTCTTAAAGGATCATGAGAATTAGTAACCAAGGTTATCATTAAGGTAACTATACCTATAACTATTTGCAGGGTTTGAATCATAAAATCCTGATAGACCCTAAACCCTAAACCCTAAACCCTACAAACCCTGAACCCTAAACCCTAAGCTCCCTCTAAGCATCCCTTTGAGGAAGCCTTTAACTCCCATAGATCTCCAGGTAGGACTTGGGGGTTCCTTATTATAACTATAGTACAATCTGGGGTTCAGGTTTTAGGGATTAGGGTTTAGGGATTAGGGTTATAGTATAATGGGCTCCAAAACCCTATTCTAATTATTAAGGCCCCTATACTATCCCCTATAGAAGCCCTTATAGAACCCTCTAAGGGGCTTGGGGTCTTGAGTCTTCCGGGAGCAAGACCTCAGTAACTGGGAGACCTCACGAACCCCCAAGCTCCACAGAACCCGAAGTCGCAACTCTCAGGGTCTGGGGTTCAGGGTTTGGGGATTAGGGTTTAGGGTTTAGGGTTTAGGGATTAGGGTTTAGGGTTTAGGGTTTGGGGATTAAACCCTGCAATGTTCACCCGAAAGCCCTAACGCCTTGAAGCTCTGATCCGATCCTTTACAGTAAACCCTCAAAGCAAGCCTTCTGGTAACCCTTATAGCAGAAAGTTGGAACATCATTATCCTCATGCCCTTGAGGTAAAGTATAAGGGATCCTAGCACTAATCCTCCTAAAGTCATGTTCCAACTTTCTGGGGTTCACTATATACGTATAGAAACCCTTGTAGTAACCCTGATACAAACCCTTAACAGAAACCGTTATCGGCCGTTATCGTAGCCGTTAAACCATGGCAGCCGGGCATCAAGCTAACAAAGAAGAGCGTGCGACTCCACGTGGAGATATCGCCCAAAGGACCGGTCTGTTTGGTCACCTGGCAGTGAAGCTTCCGAAAAAAACTATTCAATGTTCGGAACCCGGAGTGGGGAAGGTCTCTAGACGTCGCTCTGCCCATGAGGGTTTTCTTGTTGCAGGCTGAGTGTTACCGGGCTTAGCGCTTCGGGTTTAAGGTTTAGGGTTTAAGGTTTAGGGTTTAAGGCTTAGGGTTTTGCATGTCAAACCCCAAAGCCCTAGAACCGAATGTGCGAATGTCATGGCGAAATCCTCCGACTTGGGTTGCGAAAGCTATACTAGAATTTTGGAATTTTTCAGGGCTCGACGAGAGATTTAAGGTTTGGGGTTCAGTGAAATTAACAGTTGGAATAGGGCGGGGGCGGTATATGATAATATATCCAAAAAGGCGCCAAAAGGAAATACTTGTACAAATTATTCAGACCTCCGTACTGGGCACCGTAAGAGAGGCTATTGACAAGAAAAAAGGTCTTAAACTTCACACGCTGCAAGCAAGAGCCCAACAGGTGCTGAAACCTCGTGTGCCGCCCACCTTGTGCAGTCCGGATGACGACTGGCCCATGTCCAGCAACACCTAGGCTCCCCAGCACCCCCAAAAAGCGGCACCCTCTTCAATGGACTAAATTTTCAGACTCAAAAAAGACTCCTCGAAATGAAAGAGTAAAACGGTACTGCTGCGAGACATAGATGCAGAAATAGCATCATCCACTTCAGCCTCCACCCCTGCAGAAAGCATGGAGAAGCTGATTCCGGAACCCAGAGGACCAGCCCCTTGAATCCCAGAGTCCCGAAGAGTTTCAGAACGTCCCAAACCTCCCTGGCAAACACCGCGTCCACAGCCCTCTTGTGAGGTTGGGGTTTGGCTTTTCCGTCTAGCGTTGTGATTGCGGGTGAGGGGTTGGGGTTAGGGTTCCGGGGTGAGGGATTGTGGTTTAACCCTTGGCCCTCAACCTTAGAACTGTACACGATAAGCCTTAAACCATGAAGACTTTAATTTCGGCCCTTAACCCTTATCCCCGTAAGCCTTGCTCGATTTTGACATAAACCCCCTAAACCCTAAACCCGAAAGGGGGCTATGGAGTTTGGGGTTTCGACTTCGAGGTCATAGGATCTTGGGCCCCTAAACCCTAAACCCTAAACCCTCAACCCTCTCCTTCATTAGTAATTTAAATGCTAATGAAATTCGTGGGCAAGGCGGGGAAATTCGTGGGCAAGGCGGGGAAATTCGTGGGCAAGGCAAAAAAGTCGTGGGCAAGGCAAAGCCGTGGGCAAGGCGGGAAAATTCGTGGGCGGGGGAAAATTCGTGGGCAAGGCGGAATTCGTGGGCAAGGTTTGGGGCCCCTTGCGCACGAATTTTCCGCCACGAATTCCGCCTCCCCCGCCCNCGTTTGGCCGTAACAAATCGTACTGCCGAGTCTTGGTGGCTCTTTCTGGCCAACTCTTGGCCGTAACAAATCGTACTGCCGAGTTTTGGTGGCTCTTTCTGGCCCACGTTTGGCCGTAAACAAATCGTACTGCCGAGTCTTGGTGACTCTTTCTGGCCAACTCTTGGCCGTAACAAATCGTACTGCCGAGTCTTGGTGGCTCTTTCTGGCCTACGTTTGGCCGTAACAAATCGTACTGCCGAGTCTCGGTGGCTCTTTCTAGCCAACTCTTGGCCATAGCAAATCGTACTGCCGAGTCTTGGTGGCTCTTTTTGGCCAACTCTTGACCGTAACAAATCGTACTGCCGAGTCTTGGTGGCTCTTTCTAGCCAACTCTTGGCCGTAACAAATCGTACTGCCGAGTCTTGGTGGCTCTTTTTGGCCAACTCTTGACCGTAACAAATCGTACTTCCGAGTCTTGGTGGCTCCTTCTGGCCAACTCTTGGCGCGCATTGAGGAATCTAGAGACTTCACGAGGACGGCGACTGCTGCGGCGATGGCGGTGTGCTTTGTTGGCTTGTACAGGTTGCNCTTCTGGCCAACTCTTGGCGCGCATTGAGGAATCTAGAGACTTCACGAGGACGGCGACTGCTGCGGCGATGGCGGTGTGCTTTGTTGGCTTGTACAGGTTGCATCTTCAGCTTCGTGCACTAAGCTCATATCTGATAGCTGTCGTTGCTATCATGAAGCGATGTCGTGACCGTCACTTGCAATTGTCTTGTATCTTGAGCTTCGTGCAGTAAGCTCATATCTGACAGCTGTCGTTGCTATCATGAAGCAGCTGTCGTTGCTATCATGAAGCGATGTGGTGACCGTCACTTGCAATTGTCTTGTATCTTGAGCTTCGTGCAGCAAGCTCATATCTGATAGCTGTCGTTGCTATCATGAAGCGATATCGAGACCGTCACTTGCAATTGTCTTCGACAGCTTTTGAGAGTTGGAACTTCTACTTGTCAACTTGTGAACTATGATGCCTCAGATGTCTGTTGTGTAGTTTCTGTCTGAAATGTAGAATATGNTCAACTTGTGAACTATGATGCCTCAGATGTCTGTTGTGTAGTTTCTGTCTGAAATGTAGAATATGTTCTGCCAAGCTTTAGCGTCCGTATGTAGCTCAACAGTTGTTTAGTACTTGTAAGAGTATATGACGCTGTAAACCATACTATAGTGGAAATGTAAAACTGAACTGTATTTAGTTGATAAACTTTTTATAGCTCAATGTTATGGGATTCTTTGGGTGGGTGGGTGTTATATCAAAGTCTTAAACACACCTGTGCACACCACTGCTCGATCCGGAGCTGCTGAACCCTAANACTTTTTATAGCTCAATGTTATGGGATTCTTTGGGTGGGTGGGTGTTATATCAAAGTCTTAAACACACCTGTGCACACCACTGCTCGATCCGGAGCTGCTGAACCCTAAACCCTAAACCTTAAACCCTAAACCCTAAACCCGAAACCCTAAACCCTAAACCCTAAACCACAGGACTTGAACTCTGAAACTGGCCTGATCGATCGCGGGTTTGGGTTTTGCGTTCCGGGTTCCGGGTCTGGGGTTAAGGGGTTTGGGCTTGGGGGTTTCTGGTGTAAGATTCAAAGTTTGGGTGTTGGGTCTTAAGGCTTAGCGATTCGGGTGTTGGGGCTGAGGGCTCTAGTTTCAGCAAATTTGTCCTAGCGCCCAAAGCTCCCTAGGCCATAAGCCCTTAACCCTAAAGCCCTACTAGCCCGCTCCATGAAGATCTGAGATGCCCATTGTTGGGGATCCCAGTGAGCTCTACTGAGGGTACCGTGGAGCGTCCTGGCGAAACTAATCCCTGACCCTAAAACCTAGCCTAGAACCCAAAAACAACTTCAATAAAGCCCAGACTCCAAACAAAACCTAAACCCGAATCCCTAAACAACGAAAAACGCTTAAACCCTAAATCCTAAATCCTAAAACCCAAATCCTACATCTCTTGAAGCCTTGTGATTCGATCTCATTCTGGATTCTTTTCTTGGTTCGCAGGATTCGAGCTCTCAGCATGATGTATTCCTTGAAAGCCCACCTTTCAGGGTGCAAAGTTGGGGTTTAGGGCTTATAGGGCTCAGGGGTTTAGGGCGAAGCTCCAGATCCAAAATTATAGGTCGGAATAATTAGAACCGTCGCCCAATATTCTCTATTCACGTTCGCCCCATATTCTGTATTCACGCACACTGCTGCGCTCTAAAACCATGCTAGAAGTATCAGACCCCGTCTGTGAAAGCCACTTTATTCTGCCCTTCTGTACTCAAACTGGCAAATCCTATATATATCTATGTAATTACATTGCAACTCGCGCTGAAACAACCCGATGGCAACGCACCCGATAGCAACCACATCGATTAGGCCTTCAGCTGCTGCGACTGCACCAGCCGCGCCCTTGCCAGCAAGCGGTCTGTCTCCAGACCGGCACAGATGAAGGGCGCGATCACCTTAGGGTTTAATTTAAGGCAAGGTTTGGGGTTCGGAAAGGCCTGGGACAGCACCGAAACTCAGGGTTTGAGGTCTACGATCTTAGGGTCTACAGGTATAGGGTTGCAGATGTTGAGGTTTTGCGGCTCTGAGGTTAAAGTGTAGGGTGCGAGATGACCTTCTAAGGACCCTTTCTGATCCCTGGCACAGGGCATTTAACATTTCATTCCACGGCGCCATCAGTTCATCGCGGCTCCTATAGGGTCTAGAAGTTGAGTTTACGGCTTTGGGGTCGAGGATGTTTTTCGGTTCGGGCGGTTGAAGTTTAAGGCCTCGGTGTTGTGAGCTTCGCCCATGGTGACGCACTACCGGCGCATTGTCTGGCAAGTGTATTGCACAAACTCCTTCATCCCCTGTTAATAATCCTTCAAACTTTGGATTTGCTTCGGGGCTTAAGGTCGAGGCGGTCGAAGTTGTAGTAACCCTTATGCCCCTTTTTCAATGTAGCTATGCTGTTCAGGTCGAAAAACGCACTAAGGAATACTTTTACAATCATACAAAGATCCAAAGATCCAAAAACCCTGAAATCATAAGAAGCAATTCTTTTTTGCCAATATTCGGAAATCAGACAAGTGCCGATCATGACTTTACAAGATAAAGCTAACAAACAGCTTTCAATAGTTGATGAAGAAAGTTTTATGTGGGCCCTAACATATTCCCTTAGACAAGGTCAACTGGGCTTTCCACCATCAGAACCATTGTTACACCCCCTATCTCGGCCTTATAGAACCTCGTATAAAACCTTTTTGGAACTCTTACAGAATTTTTATGGAACCCGATTATGGGCCCGCTGGGCTTTTGGAAAGTGGCATAAATCATCACACTGGTGTCCCTCTTGATCCCACGGCCATACGCCCTCGGGATGAAGTAGGCTGGCAAAGCAACGCCGTAAACATAGATCCTCGACTGCTGGGATGAATACAAGGTACCCCATAAGCCATAATCTGCACTTAGGCCTTTTGGCTGGCCTGATATTGGCCTGTATAGGCTCTTTTGCTATTAGCAGGATCAGGGAACTTCGCAACCTGCCTGGGTTATCTGTTATTATAGCTACTGCAACCCTAAACTTCTTGAGCATAACTTCAACCCCGCAACCGGCTTTTAGTTTTTGCATCGTCGTAGAAGCCCGGCTGCCTTGGCAAGCGTATGGCTGGAATGAAGGAGTGACTTGAGCAGTCGACAGTCCGGCATCGATTGGTTCCTCCCCATCCGGCTCGGTCCTGAACCGAAGATAGTCGAAGCACGGCGCGGGTCAAGTTTTAAGATGTGCTGGACGATTTGCCGGAGTTCGAGCAGCAGGAAACTTTTCTTCCTGACCTTGCCGATATGCTGAAACGGACCTGGAAGTCAGCTTGCTCAGCGCAAAGATGACGTTAGCTGAGCTCACTCAGACTCAAATACGTGCTCACCGGATCCGTGCCATGCCCAACAAAACAAAGACCCACAGCAAAAATGAATGAAGAAAGTCTTGCATGCTGAACCCATCCTCCGTAAGGCGGCCGTGAGCTACGTGGTGAAGCCGCGCGGCCAACTCGGATTGCCGCTCGCGTCAGGGGTTGTACCACCTCCGATGCAGGGGGTAGAAGCCACCACGGCCCCAAAAGCGTGCTGCATCCGAGTCGATCGGCAGGAGGACGAGGTAAAACCGCATCGTTGCGACGAGCAACCGACAAACGCTGCGGCACCTGCCAACAGCGCCGTACCGCCGCCGAGACCACCTATGGCGCCGACCTCCTTCACCACGATACCGCGCGGGCAAAGTGCCAGGGTGGCTCCTCCCCGAGTCATCTAGGAACAGTCCGTTTCAAACTTCCACGCAGGCCGGCATGGCACACTCAGCACGGGAATGCAAAGTGCTTGCTTTCTCTCCCTCCCGGAACTTTTCTAGAAGCCACATCCTAAACCAAAGCCTCATACCCGGAACCCTGAAGCCTGAACCCAAAAAGCATCAAGCACTCAAACGCGGCACATCTTCCAGGAAGGGCCGCAAATGGCTTTAAGGCCCGGGACGCCCTGAACAAGCAGGCCCCGTGCCTGTCCACTTTTCGAAGTTGAAAACCTTCACGAAGCAAAATGTCGGCCATTTGTTGAATTTGCTCGCTCCAGAGCTCCACGGCATGGCAGACCCACCCAGCAGCCCTTGACTCTACGAACCCTTACTTAATCAAAACTGCATGTGCAGCATGTGCTGGGCAACTTGCCGAGTAAAGGCATGCCATTCTGCAAATGATCTCAATCCATCGGCGAAGCCTAACTTAGACTGTGATGCAGGCAACGACGGGCCACATCCCATTGGAGCATGACAGCCAGCACCCACCCACTCGAAACCCTGTTTAACTGTCGACATCACCCACCCACCCATCCACCCAACCACCCACACATACACACACACACACAAACACACTCCGACACACCGTGGCAAAACATGGCAAAACTGAATGTTGCAAACGTGCTTCCCATGGTTCCAAAATCACCAACACTTCAGCAAATCAGAAATTCCAGGGGCTGGACAGCTCACGGGGCGGGCGTAAGAGCCACTGTAAGATGCCACATGTAGAGCATGCCGCTGTCCTTGCAAAGACCCGCAAACACTTAAATCTGGATGTGAGGTTTGGTGTGGGCGTCCCCCCGCTCCGGTTGGCAGGAACCTTGCGCAAGACCTTGTAACTGCTAACATCCATGGTGTTTTGTAGAACTTTGGGGCTGATCATTTTTGGTAGAACTTTGGGGCTGAGCATCCTCGTTCGGGGACGCAGGAGGGTGGGAGGGAGGGGGGGGTGAAGGTTGGAACGGGCGGGGGGGCGGGGGGGGCAGGTTGCGGTGGCAAATGTAATGAAAACCCAACACCCTACCCTGCCCTAAAACCCCCTTTAAAAGCACTCTATGCCCCAAGCCCCACCGCCCAAACCCTAAACCCTAAACCCCAAACCCCAAACCCTAAACCCTAAACCCCACAGCCCAAACCCCAAACCCTAAAGCCTAAACCCTAAAAACAAAAGAAAAACGTAGACGACGACACTCCGAGCGTCATGAGCTCGAGGATCCGACTTCCAGGCCGCCGGGTCTTGAAGAAGAAGATCCTTATCAGGGTCTAGGGGTTTAGGAGTTTAAGGGAATTGGGGTTTAGGGGTTTAGGAGTTTAGGAGTTATGGGATATAACTCGGTGGGGCTGTTAAAGAAATAAGATCCTCTTAGGCCCAATAAGGGAAAATATAAAATGTCCCAAAGCCCTACCTAGATAAGGGTTTAGGGGTTTAGGAGTTTAAGGGAATAGGGGTTTAGGGGTTTTGGGGTTTTGGGTTTCGGGGTTTAGGGTTTAGGGGTTTAGGGGTTTAGGGTTTAGGCTATTTTTTTGAGGCTTAGGGGTTGAGGGTTTAGTAGGGTTTAGGCGATTCTAGCAATCCTGGGAGGTTTTACAATACTAGAAGTAAAAACCCAATCCTAAGAACACGAAAGGAGCATGACCAGGGAAGAGAGAAGCATCACAATGCTGCCTGCCGCCTCGAGGAGCTTTTGTTCATTAAGACTCGGGTTTTTTGGGGTTTAGAGCCTCATAGGGGGCTTTGAGGTTGCGGTCTGGAGGATTCCAGGTTTAGGGGTTTAGCGTTTTGGGTTTAGGGGTTAGGGTTTAGAGTCTAGGGTTTAAGGTGGCTGCTAAACCCTATCAGGGTTTAGGGGTTTAGGGTTTTGGGTTTGGGGTTTAGGGGTTAGGGTTTAGGGTTTAGGGTGACTAAACCCTACACCCTAAACCCAGTGGTGCCTCGTAGGCAAACATCTCCGCCCTTCTGTTTGGCGGAGATCCAGCAATGAGCAAGAACCTGGCCATAGAACTGCTCGGTTTCCGGCTGTGGGCTTAGGGGTTTAAGGGCATAAGGGGTTTGGGGTTTAGGGTTTAAGGCTTTAGGGTTTCAAGGGTTTGGGGGTTTACGGGTGTACGGGTCTAGTGTTTCGGCTGAAAGGTTTCCTTCTGTGGCTAACATAGAGGCCTAAATACTTCGAGTAGGGTTGCGCGAGATATTTTGCCATCATTATAAAGGGACAACAAGGGGAAACTAGTACCTAATTGTCCACGCCCCCTGTGCTTTGGGCGTAGGTTCCGAGTCAGGGTCCCAGTTCTGGGAGATCCCATTACGAACAGAGCAGAACCAAAACCAGAAACTTAACTATCCTCCACCCGCAACCCTACGCCTAGGCCCCGGGTTAGGAGTTATTTGCATTTATAGCTTTATAGGTACCATAACCCCAATTAGGATTCTGCTTAGGGCACTTATAACTGAACCTAAGTACCTACCACAACCTACCAAACCCTACTTTTTTGTAGGCTCCTATTATAAACCCTAATATGGAGTTTATAGGGACCCTACAAAAAAGTAGGTTTTGGTGGGTTAAGGTACTTCCTAGGTCCCGACCCTGCTCTGAACTCTCAACAGCCCTTAAACCTCTGAACTCCAAATCTGATATAAAGCCCCGCACCCTGAATTCTAACTACCTTAACCTACCAAAACCTACAAAAAAGTAGGGTCCCTATAAATTCCATATTAGGGTTTATAATAGGAACCTACAAAAAAGTAGGGTTTAGTAGGTTAAGGTACACCCTCATTATTAATCCCCAAACCTTGAACCCTGAAGCCCAAATTCTAATGACACCCTACTTAAACCCAAAACTCTGAACTGAACCCTGAACTTGACTGACACCCTACACCTCAAAACCTCGTCCTTCTATCATCTTCCATCCTGTGAGCAATCCGCGAATACAGTGGGCCTTGATACTCAGAATAGGGGTTCCGGGACATCTATATATTGGAAAGGAAACTATAAGGGGATACTGCCAGCAATTATCCCGACCCTAAACCCTAAACCCTGAACCCCTAAACCCTAAACCCTAAACCCTAAACCCTGAACCCCTAACCCTAAACCTGCACAGTGTCAGATCCCGGGCGCCCGAGACCATGGCTGGCAACGCACGCGAAGAAGACCCGAAGCACCCGCGGCCAGAAACAGCTGACTGGCGAGAGCGCAGTGCGGATGGGCTTCTTCAGGGTGTAGGCCAGAAAAGCTTCGTAGACGCACCTGGGGGTCGCAGGTTCAGGGCTCTAAGGGGTTCATGGGATTAGAGTTTAGGATTTTGGGCTGTACTACATGAGCTTTATGTAAGGATGCTGTGGATGGGTGCATGTAGGCTCTTGCAGCTCTTGCTGTTTAGCCTACATGGTATTTCGCCGTGGGCCTGGAATTGGCAAGAACAGTATAGAAGCCCCAAACCCCGAACCCAAAACCTTACATGAAAATCTACCAAGGCACCAGATGCGGGTGTAGATGCTCGCCTGCACCGAACGACGTCAAACACTAAAACTAGACCCAGAGATTTTGACAACACAGTGGCCTTAATAGCAAGAACAGGGTTTTGCGGCATGACTGAGACATAGGGAAAATACTATCAGTCAAAAGAGGGCTATATACAAGGGACTTTTGCAAATCTCTCAGACTTCTGTAATGCACCAAAGCCTTTTTGCTTCCCCCGAGCCTTCAAACAAACCCTAAACCCTAAACCCTAAACCCTAAACCCTAACACCCTAAACCCTAAACCCTAAACCCTAAACCCTCCTCAATCTGGGGTCGTGACGGGAAAAGGGTGCGGGGCTCTCCACTTCTCCACTCGAAACTCCAGATGCCCCCAACGAAGTACAAATCAGACCACAAAGAGCCGCGGCCGGCAACCCTAAAGCCTACAGTAAACCCCAAAAAGTTGGAAACCGGATTAAGGACAAATAGTGCTGGGATTCCCTATACATTACTCTTAAGGATTGAGGCTACTGGGTTTCCAACTTTTGGGCTTCGACTATAAACCCTCAAACCCAATGCCCTGAAACCCCAAACCGTTACACCCACGGAGCCCTGATGTAACTTGTTAAAGACCCCCTACCCTAAACCGAAACCCTAAACCCTAAACCCCTAAACCCCTAAACCCTAAACCCTAAACACTAAACCCCTAACCCCTAAACCCTAAACCCTAAACCCCCTAAACCGTAACCCCTAAACCCTAAACCCAAACCCCCCCCCNCCCCCCCCCCCCCCTCCGTAGAAGCCTGATGGTTCGGAACCACCAGCATCTGCTGGGAGGCCGTCAGGGCCCGTGCAAAGGGCGACTCCTCCGGGGAAGCGATGAGGTGGCCGATGTCCAGATTCCTGTTCGGGCTTAGGGTTACGAGGTTCGGGCTCGGAGCCCCTAGAGTTTAGGGTATTTTGGGTATAAACAAAAAGAGGGTAGTTGGGGGGGGGGTCTAGGTAGGGTTGAGGGGTTTAGGGGTTTAGGGCTTAGGGGTTTGGAGGTTTAGGGTTTAGGGTTGAGGGGTTTCGAGCTTAAGGTTTCAGGAGCTCATGGTTCGGAGTTTGGGGTTCAGGGTTTGGGGTTTAGGGTTCACTCCCTATCAAGCCCTTGTAATCCTTTTGTAACTGTCGTACAGTACACCCCAAAACTACCCCTAAGGAAAGCACAGTCCTGACACGGCACAGGGCAATATACGGCTGATGGACAAAATCCTGCATGACCCTAAGGACCCTAAACTATGGGAATTATGGTATATTCCTTATAATGGGTAATGCAGGATTTTGTCCATCAACAGTATCTTCGATATTCCAATTGAGGGAATTTTCCGAAAATGCCGTGATGACTAGAGGGGCCCCAATAGTCAGAGTAGGGTTTGGGGCGCATTATACTTTTATTATAATAAGGAGCCCCCAATGGTATAGGTAATTATTAAGGCCTCTATATTATATCCTTATAATAGCCGTATAATCGCCCTTATATACCCCCTTTAAAGGAACCCCCCCAAAATAATGTAGGTAATTATTAAGGCCCCTATATTACGGTGCTTGGGGTCTCCGGGTGGTTTAGGCCAGGCTGGGGGTCAAGGTTGAAGACTCATCTCACTCAGTGCCTGAGTAATCTAGGGGTTTTTTTTAAGTGCAGTGGCCCTTTCTCTTCCGCCATGGTCTGCATCATTTGATGCATGCACCTGTACTTATGCCTCGCAAGATCCAAGACACTTAGTTCACGGTCCAAACAAAACTCCCTCAGATAATCTAGGGTTTAAGGTTTAGGGTTTAGGGTAATCAGACAGCCTGGGTCTTTATTTGGGCGTTTTACATGATACCCAATATTTTGAGGTGCTAGGGCAAGGGTGCTTTAATCAGGCTCCTACATCAGGATCTCGAAAGATGTGCAACCATAGCCGAAAACCATCAGAAGCCTCGCCTCATCTACCATGGCAATGGCTCTGAAACAGCTGTGTCGGGCTTTTCGGACTGGGGTTAAAATTGATTTTCACTTGTAATTGATATACTAAAACCATTAAAAGATGGCATTTGGTTTGAAAAAAAGTGATATATCATTGGTAGTTTTTGGATATTTTAAAGCACAGTTTAATGTATTAATTAAGAAACATGCTGCCGTGGTGCTGCGGGTTGGACAGGAAGCAGACGTATGCAGCTGTGGCACCTCTGGGCCAGCAGTATGTGACCTCGGCTGGAAAGCTTGAGCGTGGTGATGTCTTTATGGTTTAGGCTTCAAGGTGCCTATAAAGGTTCAATAAATTTCACGAAACCACAAAAACCTGTGACATCCTCACACAAACAGCCCAATGCACCTCAACCAAGAAACTCATCTAAGCTACTGCAATTGTATTATATGATGATGTAAGGAGTAGTTTTCTATTACACGGATATAGGGTTCTAAACCCGAAACCCTAATCCCTAAACCCTAAACCCTGGGAAACTTAACAATGCATGAGGTGGCCTCCTCCGTTTGGAACTCGGCCCACGACTCAGAGTTAAGGGTTTAGAGACATCAATATGTACTAGGATCGAAGAGAACACTTTTGAACAAAGCAGCTGGAATCCAAACCCGCAAATCCTCCCAAACCCTGGTTGCTAAATTCCTGCCACGTTCGAAGGGATCCGTTTCTGTTGTGGTCTAAACCCCTAAACCCTCAACCCCAACATGTGGATGGTTGTCAAAATTATGCTCGCTTTTGGGGTCCCTATTATAATACGGCACCCATAATTTTGGGTACCGAAAAAGGGACCTTAATCTTGACAACTACCCATGTAGCAAAAGCCGACGCTAGGCCCCTAAACCCCTAAATCCCAATTTCGGAGGCAGGCACACAAGGGACCAAGACCTTGTGAAAACCAAAATCTAGTTCATGGCCGGGATAGGACTAAAAATCTAAATTTTTGTTCCTTATGGGCTTTAAGTACCCATAAAAATGTAAAATGTTACCCAACTATAAAAAAACTCAAGACCCTAAACCCTAGACCCTGAATCCTGAGCCCCAAACCCCAACAAATCTGCATCCCCCAAACTCTCAAGTCCCGTAGCGTCACAGGCTCCTAAACCCTCAACCCTAACGTAGCTTTGGGTTCCGAGTCGAGGGCGCAGGATTTTGGATTTAAGGTGTTTTTGCATAAGTGCAATGGGCTTTCACTCTGAAGGGCGAGATCACAGCCTGGACAGGCCTGGATATTTGGGGTTCAGGGTCCAAGGGCTTCGGATTTAGGGTTTAGGGTTTAACCCTAAATTCCCACCCAGGCCTGCTTAGGCCGCACCCACCCTTTTTCTAGGGTGCCTGGACCCAGAGGACGTCCGGCAGTGATTGACGCCATTGCTTGGATGGACAATGGGTGGAGCCATTGGAGAGTGGTCAAATCCAGCCCCTAGGGCTGAGCCCTGCCTTGTGGCAGCCCTGGCCAAGGCGCCGCCCTTGGCCAAGGGCCGGCCCCCCTCGAGCCAAGCCGCTGCTGCCCCCCAGCCCCGCGGCCAAGGCAAAGGTGGGAATTGAGGGCGTCAGCCCTAAACCCTAAAAGGTAATACTTTGGGTGGTAGCCTGTATAAGCTCACAGCGGGGGCGAAAAGAAATAGAAACCAATTTGTAATAGTGTAGGGGCGCCATCTTACAAAGAAAATACTGCCGCTGCGCGGCGAGACGCCCTAAACCCTAAACCCTGAACCCTAAACCCTAAACCCTAAACCCTAACCCCTGAACCCTAAACCCTAACCCCTAAAACCCGGTTTCGGAGCCCTGGTTGCTGCCTTGTCTGCGAACTCGAAGATGCCCTCGGACCAGCCGTGGGTGATGAAGAGATCACAGTCTAAGCCTCGGTGAACTTTAGCTGGGGTTTGGGGTTTAGGGTTTAGGGTTTAGGATTAAGGGGTTTAGGGCTTATAGGGTTCAGGGGTTTAGGGTTTAGGGTTTAGGATTAAGGGGTTTAGGGCTTATAGGGTTCAGGGGTTTAGGGTTTAGGGTTGAGGATTAAGGGGTTTAGGGTTTGGCTTTTTTGGTAATGTAGGAACCTGATGAAGAAACCTTGTTGGGCCTTAGTGGGGTTCTATAAGGGTTCCATTAAAAAGGGTACCAGAAGGGTACTATAAGGGTTTAGGGGGTTTGATGTAGGAACCTGATCAAGAAACCCTGGGCCTTTATTAGGGCTCCTGATATGAATCCTACTATTTTGGGATTCTAGGCCCAGGGTTTCTTAATCAGGTTCCTACATTAGGGTTTTGGGGTTTAAGTTTAGAGGTTCAGGGTTTAGATCTTTAGGGTTATGCTGTTTGAGGAAAAAAGCGACCCAAAGAGACCCTTATGATCCATTGTCCATACCTACATCTACATCTAAATCTACATCTGCACTTGCATATGGATGAGTGTGTATCTGTACATATGGTAAAACAGTGCGCGTAGATATATATATAATATATATATATATGTACACACACATGTGTGTACAGGCCTTAAGGTTGGCCCGATATCCTGGATATCATGTCCCCCTTCAAAGGACCTTCGAAAAAGATCCCCTTGAACCCTCATAAAGCCCTACGAAATCCCAGGAAACCCTAAACCCTAAACCCTATGAAACCCTAGAAACCCCCATAGTTGCCCTTTCTGGGACGTTCAAAGGAAAGGGCTCAGGGCAAGGCCCTCTGGGTGCTTCATCAACGCCCAGCTCCTTAGAAGAGGGGGCGGTGGNGCGGGGGGGGGAGGCCTCAATAATTGGAATAGGGTTCCTTTCAAGAGTTCTCAAAAAGGTCCTATTAGGGTTACCAGAAGTATATAAGGGCGATTATGGGGTTGGGTTTAGAGTTTAGGGTTGGGGGCTAGGGTTTAGTGTTCTATAAGGACCCAGGCTTTATGCGGAGCTAAAGTTAGATTCGGTTCAGGCTCTGGGTTCCATCTACAGGGAGTTGGGGCAGCGACTTGGATTAGGGTTCTACGGTTCTGGGTTCGCCCCATCCGCACTTGAAGCCTTTGCTATCCGAAACCTGAAAACCCTGAAGGACAGTAGCTCAGGAAGCCTGTAAAATTAAGTGAGGGCTTCAAATGGGCTACTAGAATTGTAGCAGGTTGATTATAGACTCCGTGACTATGGGGTAAGGACAGCTTCAATTGGTACAAGCTCTAGGTGAGTTAGGCTATATATCTCCTTTCAAACACTCAATGACAACATAGGCTCTGTTGCTCCTCTTTCGAAAAAAGGAAAATGCTGCTATGATCAGCGGCGGCTCATCTTTCCTGCGGCCTCTGTCACAGGCTTGATGTACCTCGGTTTCGCGTTTAAGGGTTCAGGGTTCAGAAGATCTTGGTCCTCGTGTTTGCCTTGTCTCTTCTAGACCTCCGAACACTGAACCTCACCTCCTAGAGTAAGGCTCAACCACAACCACAAAACCCGAAACCCTACACTCTAAATCCGAAAAGCTTAAGCTCCGGCAGCAAGAAACCCGGAGAGTCCAAGAGTACCGGAGATTGCAAGACTGGCGATCTGGTATACTTTTGTGGGGCCCGGTCCCGGAAATCCAACTACTTGTGTAAATAGGGTTTAGGGTTTTAGGTTTAGGGCTTTAGGGGTTTAGGGTTTTTACGTTTAGTGAATCAAACCTGACTACATCCCCAAGAACCAAATCGAAAGTCAAGCCATGACAAAAAGGCCTCAAAGCCTTAAAACCTAAAACGTAAATCGCAATCTACCAATCTACACGTGCCGACAAGCCCCTTAGATCGCCTTCCTGAAAGATCACGGCCAGGTAAAGTGGGCAGTTCTCTAGATTCTTTTTGGGTTCTTTCAAAGCTGCCCTACTATTTTGCGGACCTAAAAAGGGACCCTAATGTAGACAACTACCCATATGGAGGACTTATTGATTAGTATTGGGCTGTGCCCCCCTGAGGGTAGCCCAGTCACTGCTCCGTCACCGTGTACATGGAGGGCCCTTGAGTCGTGTCGGCAGGATCGAAGGCGTCCCGGTCGGTAGGCTTGATCCTTCGGGCGGAGGAACCCTAAACCCTAAACCGGAAGAGCAAGGTTTAAGGGAGCCCTCAAAGGAACCCGGAACCCTTAAAGGAACCCTGCAAGAAACCTTAAAAGACATCCTTGGAGGAACCCTTTAAAAAGGTACGAGCCTCAAGGGGCTTCTGGAACGGATGCTTTGAGGGTATCGTTATAAAAAAAAGGGCTCCTGTAACTGTTCCGATCAGGGTTCCTTCGGGCGTCTTACAAGGGCCCCGTAAGGGTTGCTGCACAGGTTCTTGCAAGGGTTCGCCTGTGGGTGCAAGCAATACAGGGGCCTTAATCATCCTTAATAATGGGTTTAGGGTTTAGAGTTTAGGGCCTTAATAATTAGAGTAGGGTTTTGGTGTATATTATACCTATACCTGGACCCTAAAGAACCTACCTTTTTAGGGTTCCTGATTATGATTTCCTTATACAAGTCCTTAAACAGGTAGGTTCTTCGGGGTCCAGGTAGTTATAATTAAGAAACCTCCAAAATAGTATAGGTAAAATAAGGGGTCAAAACACTGCTACCTTGCAGGGATTCGGGTTACAGGCAAGGCTCAAGAGTTTCATCTGGGATCCTACCCGCGACAGAGATCCTTTAATAAAGGAACCCCGTACTTCGGATCCGGTGACATGGAAGAATTCTCAACTCAGGCCTCAGTTTTAGAATCCTTGCTACAATCCTCCTTTAGGAAGGGGGCGTCTACTAATCAGGGGATGTACGCTGAACCCTACATCCTCATGAACCCATAAAACACCCATCGAATCTCACACATCCCTATAACAATGCTATGAGCAGCCGGAAAGCCCTATAATCCGAGTTTAGGTTTTCTGGGCCCCAAAACCGGAACCGTGACAACAAACCCCCTTAATGCGTTCGTGGATCCCTCAACCCCTGTTCACCCGACAGAAACCGGAAGCCAGGATCCTCCCATCACGGACGGCTTGAAGAACAAGCCGGCGAAACTGCTGAATATCGCTGAGGGAGACGGCCCATTTCCTCGCAGAGATAGAGTTTAGGGCTGTTGGTTTGTCTCGGGTCTGGGGGCTAGGGTTCAGGGTTTAGGGCTTAGGGTCCTGGTTACGGCCTTAGCGGTTCCCAGACCTTCCAAAATCCCTGAATTAAGGAATATACCTTAATTCATATTACGGATCCTATTATGAATTAAGGTATGTTCCTTAATTAAGAGAGTTTGGAAGGTCTGGGTTTACCCAGCTGGACCTAAACTGACTTAAGCGGTTCAGGACACCCCTCAACCCTAAACCCTAAACCCTAAATCCTAAACCCTGAACCCTAAACCCTAAACCCTAAATCCTAAACCCTAAATCCTAAACCCTAAACCCTAAACCCTAACCCTAAACCCTAAACCCCTCACAGCTTCAGGCCTGAGGCTCTCAACCCTGAACCCTAAAACCCTGGAGCCCGAAACCCCTAAACCGCCTAGCACGGTTAGGGTTTAGGGTCTAGGGTCTAGGGTTTAGGGGTTTAGGGGTTTAGGGGTTTAGGGGGTTTAGGGGTTT
The DNA here is from genome assembly GCA_003297005.1 of Symbiodinium sp. clade A Y106. Lineage (NCBI taxonomy): Eukaryota > Dinophyceae > Suessiales > Symbiodiniaceae > Symbiodinium > Symbiodinium sp. clade A. The sequence goes on along the minus strand of BGNK01000820.1, from coordinate 46,191 downwards.
AGGACCTTGAAGTCTAGAACCCTGACTCCTCAGGACATTCTCAGGTTTAGGGTTTAGGGTGCTGCTTTTCTGGTGTTCGAGGCTGCGTACACCCAACTTCTAAACCTCGATAGAACCCATAGAAGCACCATCAAGATACCCAAACCCTAAACCCTAAACCCTATACCCTAATCCCTAAACCCTAAACCCTCATAAAAACCGTAGACCCCTCCTCATCTCCCGAAACCCAAAGCTCTGAAACCCTACACCCCCACCACAAATCCTAAACCGTCGACCCCCCGTCTCCAAATCCCAAACCCTTCGACTCTGAACCCCCTTACCCCTGAGCCATAGACTCGGTTTAGGGTTTAGGGTTTAGGGTTTAGGGCATCTGCAAATTCCAAACCTTTGACCCTCAAGCCCCTAAAGCCTGGACCCTAAACTGTACTTGGAGGTTCAGGGGTAGTTATAAGTAGGGTTATAAGTCCCCTAAAATGGGTTGTAAGTATAGTTACCCTACTTATAACCCTACTTATTACTACCCCTGAACCTCCAAGTAGACGCCTCATCTCCACAGAATCTGGACCCTAAACTGTAGACGCCTCATCTCCACAGAATTGTGAAGATGCGCGCCGTCCCGAACGACGGGAGCTTCAATTTCCTGATCCTCGGGCCTGCGAGTGGATTTCGGGCTTCTGGGTTTAGGCTTTAGGGTTTTTGATGGGTTCCTTTAATGTGCATTCCAGGGTTCCTGGCTTAGGCTTAAGGGTTTTGGGCTTTGGGCTTCAGAGCTTCAGTTCCAAAACCCTCTAGCCAGGACTTGACCCGAAGTCGGAATCTAAGCTTAAGGTTTCTGGCTTCGCGCTAAACCCTAAACAGAACACCCTAAGCCCGTGACAGACCCTTTGTATGTGAACCCGAACCCCTCAGTTGTATGCGCACGAAAACCATGTCTCACTTTTGAGACCGGACCCTCAATACGTAGGATTTAGGGTTTAGGGCCTTGGGGTAGGAAGTTAGGATTTAGGGTTTACGGCGTAGGATGGCGTTCAGGGTTCAGGGTTTAAGGTCTAGAGTCTAGGTTTAGAGTTTGGAGTTTCAAGTCTGTCCTCAACGATTCAAGGGCGGGCTTGGCGCAGTGGATGAAGTAGACGCAAACCTTTGTCCAGTCGATCTATACGTGGGCCGGAATGATTACTAGTGGTATTCCCGTATAGTCCTTAAGTATGGTATACTATGTCCCAAAACCCTCATCGAATTATTGGGGCTTCTACATTTTAAAAGACGGTTTGATGGCAGGGGTGTAGAGCGCTTTTCTTGCCCAGGATGCCATACCCGACATTCGAATGCCCTTACTTAGTGCCCTTGCTTAGGTTGGGCTGCACGACGATTCTAGTGGGGTTGGGCTTTTTTCGTGTAGGGTTCAAGATAATGTAGGAACCTGATTAGGAAACCCTGGGCCCTGTAACCCCCATTATTATATTAGGATTCATATAAGGAACCCTAATAAAGGCCCAAGGTTTGTTAATCAGGTTCCTACATTATACAGCGGATGCAAACTGGGTCCAGTGCTCGGACTACCAGGTCAAATTCTTGTCTTCGGGCTTTGGATTTGGGAGTTTCCGAAAATAGGGGACCCTAATATAGTATATACGGACCCCAAAATAAGGTACCCCTAGTTTTCGGAAACTCCCATTCATGGCCAAGTCGGGGATTGAAATGAGAGTTGTAGGGTTACGGATTTGGGGGGTGCGTAACTAGGTCCATGGTAAGCTAGGATTTTGGGGTTGGGGATTAGGGTACTGGGCCTAATTCTTAGGGCTTTAAGGTTAGGTTTGGTGGAGCGTCGAGAGCAAACGGTTCAGAGTTTAGGTTGGCTTTGTCTGGTTTCGGATCTGTATCGTCTGTCTTGCAAAGAAGCAAAAATGCAAAGGGTCGATTTCTCCTTGGGCTGTGGGCTTTGGTACGTGGCTTGTAGAAGTGGCTGTCGAACTATCAAAAGAAGAGCCTAAGCAAGACACATGCAGCGGCGAAACCCCAATCACCCCAATCCAAAATACCCAAAACCCCCCTACTGTAAAGCGAAAGACTGCTAACAACCCCAAACCGAATCCTCCCACATAGACCTAAAAGTATTCGAAGATCAACACAAACTCGGTCTAGGAGCCCAGAACAGCACCCAAACGTTGGGTGTAGGGTTTAGGGATTTAGGGGGTTTAGGGGGTTTAAGGGTTTAGGGGTTTGGGGGTTGAGATGAGGGTTTAAGGTTTGAGAACATCGCTCCAGATCAACACAGGCACCAGGAATCCGAATGCGCCGACGCCCATGAAGAGCGGGGCCAGCACGCCCAAGAGGGCCGGATCCCCACACGGAGGCCCTCCGGTTACTGTAGGGGCCTTAATAAATAGAATATGGCTTTGGGCTCCTTTAAAGTAAACGTATATTGAGGAACACTAGGAATGATATTGGCAGTTATTTAGGCTTCAGACGTACCCCAAACCCTAGACAGACAATAGAAATCCCGAAATTCGAGATGCCAAATCCTTGTACCCTATTCCTAGACTCTTCTTCCCCCTAAACCCCTAAACCCCTAAACCCTAAACCCTAAATCCCCCTAGACCCTGAACCCGAAACCCTCGAATCCCTCAGCCTCAGATGGTGTAGCCCTGAATCGGCTGAGCCGGAACCCTTCAAGCCTAAAGCCTTTGACCCTTCAGGCTTAGGGGCCTTGGGCTTAGGGTTGAGGGTTTATTAAAGACGCCTTCATCATAGGAATGCTGTTGTGGGGTTAGGGTTTAGGGTTTGGGAGTTTGGGAGTTTGGGACAGCATATTATACTATGCCGTGTCGCTGAGTCAGTGGCCCCCACCCCCTCCTAGCATGGCCTGGTGGGGGCTTCAGGAGCTCAGAAATCAAGACATGGCATGGCCGAGTTAAGCTCCGGCCGAGCCGGTCGCTTAAACCCTGAGCCCCGCCACAAGAAAGATCTCTAATCATAAAGCTCAACATCCTAAGCCGTCGCCTTCTATACTTCTGTCGCTGTCGCTTTGCGAGCAGCAGCGAAATTCATAGGCCTCTTGTGCAAGAGTGAACCTGGCACAAAGCTTGGTGCCGGATGCTGGCTCAATCCCTATAGTAGAAGCCAGAAAGTTGGAACATCATTCTCCTCATGCCCTTAAAGGTGGAGTATAGGGGATCCTAGCACAAATCCTCCTAAACCCATGTTCCAACTTTCTGGCTTCTACTGTATAGTAGCCCTTAGAGACCCTCTTAAAGGAAACCCAGGGTTTAGGGCTTAGGGTTTAGGGTTTAGGATGTAGGATTTAGGGTTTAGGGTTTAGGATTTAGGGTTTAGGGTTTAAGTGGGCTTTTCCTGGACGATTTGAGGGCTCTGGGCTTCCCTACAGAACCTGCGTGTTCAGGCTTAAAGCCTCTGCTTCTCCGGCCTCTTAGCACTAGAATGACATCGCCCGTGGACATCCAAAACCACTTTTATAAATCAGAGAACTACCCTGAACCTTTGCCTAAACAATAAACCTTAAACCCTAAACCCAAAAAATCCTAAACCCCTAAACCCTAAAACCCAAGACCCTAAACTCAAAGCCCACATTAAAACAAAAGGCTGCTGTCAGTGGGCCGAATACAGGAGCCATGTGTGATTGGAGGTGCTGTGTTAGCCCAATGAAACTAGTTCATGGTTGGGACAGGATTCAAAATTTTAATTTGTATTCCTTATTGGCTTTAAGTACCCATAAAAATGTAAAATGTTACCCAACTATGACAAAGGAAAGAAGCCGAAGAAGATTGATCCACTACCGGCTCAAAGTGTGGGGGATTTTTAGGGTTAGGGTTTAGGGTTTAGGGTTTAGGGTTTAGGGTTTGGGCTAGGGGCTGCGGGAAGTGCGTCTTACGTCTCCGGATTGAGTTTGGGATGGGTTGTGCCTCGCGCATCTTGAGGCTCGGGTTCTGCATTCTAGCTACCCTAGGAGCTGACAAGGAGAGAGCAGTTTCAGACGGTAAGGAACCACCAGGCTACGGAAGGCCATGAGCAGCAGGATCCTCACTTCACAGACCCCTGGTTCGCAACACCTAGCCCCACCTAAACCACCAACTTCTTGATCCCAAGTCCGACAACTGCAGCCATGAGTACCCTGATTGGAGTCATCCGACCTGGAACTCCACGTCTGCCCCACTTCTGCCTCAAGTCCTCCTATCCTTTCAGTAGGAACCCTCACTTTCTCGACACATCGGAGTGCCTGTGGATGTAAGGCTGGTAGCCCTCTGCACATCTGCACGGGACTTTCAACGTTCCTCCGAAGCACGGCCCCTCCCGGCGTGTCGCATTGCCTTCGGGGACTGGAGGATCTTCGGGGGTTCCCTTCTAAGCCTGCAGATTCGCAACTGAGAGTCTTCTATTTGTCTGGTGGTGAACCCGTGTATGCTGCTGTGTGCTCAGTACTGATACCATTGATTGCGCTTTCAATTGCTTTTGCTATTACTATGAGAATCCTACCTTCGGAAACATAAATCACTGTCAGGCCCTAAAGACAAGACCTCAACCCCTCAAACCTCATTAGGCGGGTGCTGGTGGTTGCAGTAGCAGAAGCAGTAGTAGCAGTCGTAGCAGTCGTAGCGGTCGTAGCAGTCGTAGCAGGCGTAGCAGTCGTAGCAGTCGTAGCAGTCGTAGCAGCCGCAGCAGCCGTAGCAGTCGAAGCAGCCGTAGCAGTCGTAGCAGTAACAGTAGGAGGAGTAGTTGCTATTGCCGTCGTAGAAGCAGTAGCACCAACAACCCCCAACACCCTAAACCCCTAAAACCTAAAAGCCCCAAAACTGTAGACGGGCTGGGGTTCTGGCATGTGTCCACGCCTCCCAGCTCAGAGCCGCTCGGACACACTTCCTGAGTGGGGCTTGGGGTTTCAGGGTTTAGGGGGTTTAGGGGGTTTAGGGGGTTTAGGGTTTAGGGGGTTTAGGGTTTAGGGTTCAGAATTGAGGGTTTCAGGGTTTGCTGTTTGGGGTTTAGGGTTTGGGCAAGAATGTTCAGGGCTGCTGCCAGGCCTTGGCCTTGGGGATGAGGGCATCGTCGGACCACTTATGCAACCAGCTCTCCCCCTTAAGGGATGCTATAGAGTTCCTGTATGTAAGACTTATTATAAGGTTACTTTTTGGGTTCCTAAAGGGGTTCTTTTCAGGCTTCCCCTGAAAGGGCCCGGCAGTTCTAGAAGTTCAGGTTCAGGGCTAAGCTGCCCTGCTTCCTCCTTAGTCTACCTTCACAACTTGCAATGTAACTTTAGGCTTTGGGCCCTGGGCTTCGTAAGCTTGCGGAGGCAAAGGGTATGCCGAGCCGTCAAAGCTTCAGCATCCTCAATCGAGATCACAGGCAAGTTCACGTAGAAGTACGTGCACCACAATAAACACAGACCTTCAGGGAAAGCAACCGCATGCGAGAAAGTGTTTAGGGTTTAGAGCTTTTCCAGGTGCAGGGTTCAGGGAAAGGGGCTTGGGGCTTTTGCGAAACCGCTTCTTGTTCGCGTCGTAACCATGCAAGCCATTCTTTGTAGCCTAGATGCTAACCTCCAAAGGCTACACCCTGTAGGCATCAATTTCATCCCAGTGGCACACCGAACCAACACAAAGATTGAGCAAACCCTGAGCCCGTTGTTGTATACATCATGTGTCTAAAAGATGCCTGGACCCTAAAGAACCTACCTTTTTAGGGTTCCTTATTATGATTTCCTTATACAAGTCTTTAAAAAGGTAGGTTCTTCGGGGTCCAGGTGTTGCTTATGTGTCATTATTGCTATTTTTGCCTTTACGGTTTTACATTGTACTATTGATGAACTGGTGCTGTGTTATTGCGGTTGACAATTCCACTAACTTTGGCACGCGCTTATTCATTGCTGCTACTACTACTGCTACTATTATTAGTATTACAGTTGCTTGTCAGTATTGTTGTCATCATTAATACTTTCTGGTGCAATCTCAGTTGTTAGTTTCAGTATTAATAGCATGGGCAGCAGCCGTGGCGGCAGCAACAGGAGGAGTAGCAGTTGTAGCAGGAGTTGTTGTTGTTGTTGATGCAGCAGCAGCAGCAGCCGCGGCGGCGGCAGCAGCAGCAGCAGACCACCACCACCACCACCACCAGCAGCAGCAGTAGGAGCAAGAGTTGTTGTCGTAGAGCAGTAAAACAGTACTAGTAGTAGTAGTCGTCGTCTTCTTGTCATCTGCTGGTGCTCTTATCATTATGACCGTTGTTGTCCGTGCTGACTGGTCCTGAATATTCTTGACCTGCATTAGGACATGAATTGCTACAAATAGATGTTGTTGGCTGTTACTAACTATTACAACCCATGAACCAGCATTGGTTTGTATCAGCTGCTATTGAGTATGTTTACTGCATACCAACTAGCCTTAAAACTTCTATGTGCCAAAGCTTTCAACAAAACATCCTTCCACCTACCTTTGGTTAGTAGTAGGGAATGGAAGAATGGTAGCAATAGTAGTTATAATTGTACCCCATTCCTCCATTCCCTACTGACCAAAGGTAAGTCGACTTGAGCTTCGGGTCTGTATACAGATGGTATATTGGCGAAAACCGCAAGCCCGACACCCCGAAACCACAAACCCGTGAATCCGAAACAAATGCGTCACCCCCGAAGTCTCAACTACCTTACCTTTGGTTAGACTCTATGCCTCCATCAAAGACTCACTCAACTGCCCTAAACCCTAAGCCCTACACCCCACACTCCCACACCCTCAACCCTAAGAAAAAAGAAAGAAAAGTATGGTACTCCAAAGCCCCGAAACCCTCAACCTCCAAACTCCTGACTTACCTTTGGTTAGTAGGAAATGGAGGAATGGGGTACAATTAGAACTACTACGGCTGATGGACAAAATCCTGCACTACCCATTATAAGGAATATACCATAATTCCCATAGTTTAGGGTCCTTAAAGTAATGCAGGATTTTGTCCATCAACAGTATGACTACCATTCTTCCATCCCCTACTAACCAAAGGTAGGCTATAAGCCCCGAAACTCTAAACGCGAAACCCTCAACCCGAAACTCCAAAGCCGAAACCCGCAAACCCTCATCTCCCAAGCCGAAGCCGTAAACCCCGAACCCATAAATCCTAAACCAGAAACCTAAACCCTAAACCCTAAACCCTGAACCCATAAATCCTAAACCAGAAACCTAAACCCTAAACCCTAAACCCTGAACCCTGAACCCATAAGTCCTAAGCCAGAAACCCCTTTGTAAAGTGATACCTGCCTGCCCAAGCGAGCAAGAGCAGTTGAACGAGTCGAGCCATAGCTCCGAGGTGAGGGAAGATTTAGCTTGAGGGTTCAATGAGGGTTTCGGGTTTAAGGTTTAGGATTTTCGGTTTCGGGTTTAAGGTTTCGGATTTAGAGCTTCGGGTTTCAGGTTTAGGGTTGGGGGTTTATCATTTCGGGTTTGGGGTTTGGTACTTGGGTTTAGGATTAAAGGTTGAGGGTTTGGGCTTTAGGGATTAAGGTTCAGGGTTTAAGGTCTGCTTCCCAGCAGGACACTAATGGTGGCAGTCGCGTCACACAAAAACCCTTCAAGCTAGGAGGCTCAGAACCAGATTCTCAACCCCGAAACCCCAAACCGTTCCGCCCCACAACGGCCGTAAACCCCTAAATGCGAAAGCTTGAAACCCGAAATCCTAGAATCTATTCCTACACCCGACAACCCAAAACCCCAAGCATGTTCAGCCGGTGGCCCTTCGACAGCAAGCCCCGAACGAATACAGCGGACTAGGGTTAGGGGCTTAGGGCCTAGGGTTTAGGGTCTAGGATTTAGGGTCTAGGGTTTAGGGGCCAGGGTTTTGGTTCTTACTTTGCTTCAAACATGCTAAGTTAGGCAAGAAACCGGGGGAAGAATATTTCCTAAACAAATTTTTAAAACCCCCAACCAGGCCCCTGTAACACGCAGGTGTTGGCGTGACTGGGGCTTGGGTTCGGGGCAGATTTCGGGGGTGGCTTGATAGGGCCCCAAAAAAGCACATAAGCAAAAATTAGGATAGGGATATCCCATATAAACCCCCTTATAATGAAGCCCAATAAGGTATATGCTCATGTGCTTTTTGGGTCCCTAACTTGAGATTCTCGGGCTTGGGCATTGAAGTCGCCGGCTGTGGGTTGTATAGTTCTACTTGGCTGACTTCTGAGCCCCTCCGAACAGTTAAACTTTTAGCCTCCTTATTATAGCTCATATAGAAACCCAAAAAGTTAAAGTCCTAAAAGCCAACCAGAAGAACGCCAAGTTTACCTGCACCCTATGCAGGGTAAAACGGGAGGTTCTCTGGGGTTAGTGTCGGCTTTCAAGTTTCGAGCTGCCTCGGGTGAACAAAAAAACTCCACCCTCAGGCCTACCCCGTAAACACCTTAAACAACACACCCTGGGAAAAAACTAAACACCCCTGAACTCTGCAATCCTAAACACCCGAAACATGCCAAAATATCATAGTTCTGCCTTTCTTCTCGAACCGAGCGCTGAAGGCTCAGTGGGCGCAGAACGACTGCGCCATGGTAAGTGGGGGATGTGCTGAAAGTCTGATGGCTTTGGCTTAGGGTTTTTGAGGGTTCTTTTTTGCGTTGTTGTAGGGCTTATTACTAGGTCTTCTCACTTGATGTATCCTATTTGTCTTGGTCGGCGAGAGTCTTCGTACTCGTTTTAGGGGGCTTCTTTCTGCCTACGAGACGGATCTTTCTGTCTTGCGCTCTAGATTAGGGTCCCTATCTTCTGAAACTCCTATGTCTCATTCAAAAGGGTTCTACCAGGCTTCCAGCGAGTTTCCCAACACATCAAACCCTAAACTATGAACCCCGAAACCCCCAAACCCTAAACCCTAAACAACCCAAACCCCTAAACTTCCCTAAACAACCCTAAAACCTAAACCCCAGCCCCTAAACCCCAAGCAGCCCTAAACCCAAGGTTTGGAGCTTCAGGCTTCAGGCTTCGCCCTTACGGCGCGTAGGGCCTTAGATTTCAACCCTTTGGGCTTCGGGAGCGCAGGGTTGGTGAGACCTTCCCTTTCAGGGTTGGGGTGTAGCGTTTAGGGTTTCGGTCGTAGGGTTTAGGGTTTAAGTTTTAGGGCTTCGGGTTTAGGGTTTTGGGGGCTTGGGGCTTAGGGTTGAACCCTGTCTGCGCACCCTCACTCGTCGTCGCTTCGGATGGTGACCATTCGCGCCCGCGCCTCATCTTTTGCTAAAGACTCAAGGAGCAGATCTCAGAGCTCGTTGCTGAAGCTACGGCCCATATGTAAATCCTCATGAAAACTAGGCCCCTGTACGGAAGAGCCGCCAGATCCCCGAATCCCGCAATCGGCAACCCGAAAGCCAAACGGACCTGGGATGTGAAGATCTGCTCAGGGGGAGGGGGGGGAGATCGAGGGTTGGGACGGTTTAGGGTTTAGGGTTTAGGGCTTAGGGTTTAGGGTTTAGGATTTAGGGTTTAGGGTTTAGGGCTTTGAGGGCTGCTTTCGGTTTAGGGTTTACTATTATGGTCCATGTAGGCGAAACGAGTGTAATTTGCTGGTCTAATTATTCCTTTGTCACTCTTCGTCTTGTGAATATACCTTAGAATATAGTAGGATCCCGAATATGATTTAAGGAGTATTCCTTTATTAAGGGATATTGGAGTCTCTGGGGACTTTGGTGGCCTAGGTGCAGTGGGTGTAGGGAGTGTCGGGTTCAGACAACGGGGTTCTGTCCCGATGCTATCGATCCGCTGGCCTCCGGAACACAGACAATGCCGAAACTCGAGTTTGCAAACAACCTACGTACGCGCTGCAGATGGGGTTTTGGAGCAAACCATTAGAATTCATATATACACAAAAATACATATATCATATTACAAAATAAAGTACATACAAATATATATATATATATATATTATATATATTATATATTATACAAAGGACATGTGGAAGTTCTCACATGAATCTGTTCAAGGACCGAGGGAGCTTCAGCAAACCTGAAGACGGGGGTCCTTCATTTTTAGACCCCGGATTGATAGTACTACAGGGGCCTTAATGATTTTTTTAATAGGGATTCCCTTTATAAGGGCACTATGTTGGGGGCCTTAATGATTAGAATAGGGTTTTGGGTATATTATACTCTTACTATAATAAGGAACCCCCAAAATAGTATAGATAAATATTTTGGGCCCCTATGGTAGCCCTGATTGAAGTTAAGGAAACCGCCAACGGACTCAAGCAAAAGCACGCGCACCTGGAGGTTCAGGCCAGGATTCTGGCCCACTTACAGCCCAGCTCTACGTCACAAAAGCAAGCCCTAAACCCTTAGCCCGAAACCCTAATCGCCAAACCCTATCCTAAACCTAAGGACCTTGAATAACGAAGTAAAGCTCAGAAACTGAACCCCGGCCCGGGCACGAGGTGCATCAAACCTGAAAACTTGGGTTTCGGGTTTAGAGTTTGGGGCTTCTGGTTTTCAGGGCGTAGGATTTAGGGTTTAAGGTTTAGCTTCGGGTTCTAGATGTTTCCGCGAAAGATGAAGCATGATCCTGCTCACAATCTCTGAAACTTCAATTCAGACTCTGAACCCACACCTGGAACCAAAAGCTCATGAACCTCAAGACCTAAACCCCCGAAACGCCGAGAACATCACTCGCGGTCGACAAAGCACCCTAAACCCTAAACTCTAAACTCTCTAAACTTACTCCCTAAGCCCTCCCTCAACCTTAGACCCTGAACCCTAAACCCTCAACCCTAAACCCCAAACCCTAAACCCCAAACCCTAAACCCCAAACCCTGAGGCCTAAACCCTGAACCCTAAACCCTAAACCTGAAAACCCCAACCCTGAACCCTAAAAAAATCCCACAACCCCAATACCAGGCGCAGGCACCTCGCGGCGGGCCTCTACCCGCATCCAGAACTCGTCATCCTCCGCCTGACGACCCAGAGACTCCAATATCCCTCAAGGGTTCCCTTAAGGGATCCTTTAAGGGATCCTGGAGGGTTCCTTGAAGGGATCCTTTAAGGGATCCTGGAGGGTTCCTTTAAGGGATCCTTTAAGGGATCCTTGAGGGTTTCTTTAAGGGATCCTTAAGGGTACGATAGGGTTCCTTTAAGGGATCTATAGGATTTAGGGTTTAGGCAACCTTCAAAGACTTTGGGAGGGTGTCGGGGTGTCGCATGCTGACTGGGATAAGGCGTTTATTGGGGCTCTATAAGACTTTGTAGTGATGGGTTTAGGGTTTAGGGTTTAGGGTTGATGACTAGAATAAAGGTGTGGAAGTGGATTTTATGCGGCTTGTCAAAAGGCCCTTCAAGGTTTAGGATTAAGCATGATTAAGCTTGTCTTAACTGCCGCTCTAAAGTTCTCTTCTCTTCAGGATCTAGGATTCAGGATATGAGCTGTTTAAACGGTCGCGCTCTTCAGGATTTGGGATTGGGCTCTTCTGGGTTTTTTTAGAGATTAGGGCCATTAGGGTTTGGAGGTTGGGTTTTGAAGCTTAGGGCGTGCACTCTAGGGATTAAGATTTTGGGCGTAGTTCGTAGGGTTTCAGCAAACCCCCGACCCTGTACCCGACAGTCCGGAACTAACCGGAACTTTCGCAAAAAAGATGACCAACTGTAGCCATCAGCAAGCGGCTAAAATCCATCGAGAAGTTCAAAGCAAGGGCTTAGAATCTCAGAATCTAGAGTTGCGGCTTCAGACGTTTTGGTTCTGCAGGGGTCAGCTAGGACCCTTAGCCCGTAAACCCTAAACCGAAACATGAAATAATAAATACCAAGCCCTAAACTGTAAAACCCAAGTTTCGCAACGAAGCCTCAACGATCCGCCTTGAACCGACACCCCTGATCCCTAATCCTTCTTGAAATATTAACCTCAGATCTGAAAATACTACGTTCCTCAGCAACCCCTAAGTAGATCCCCTTATTTGGGGCCCTATACTACTAAGGGTACTTTATAGGAACCCCCATTAAGGGATCTACTTTATAGGAACCCCCAGAGTCGCATCTATCTGACCTTTGGTAGGGAATGGAGGAATGGGGTACAATTATAACTACTATTACTACCGTTCTTCCATTCCCTACTAACCAAAGGTAGGTTAAGAATAAAGGCACCCTTCTTCCTAATATTCAGTTCTTTGGGGTCTTTGGGGAGACCCAAATTAAACAGAGGATAAATGAAAAGGGCGTGCTGCAAGTCCGTGATCGACGCCCCGCAGAGGGAGCACGGCATGATAGCCCTATTGTTCATGAGCGCCCACACAGCTTCAGAGACCGCGTGTCCCGTGCACACTGCGGTGCCATGAGAGGTGAGCACTAAGGGCAACGCCGCCCTGGCCGATTGTACAGCCTTAAGGCGCTGGCTGAGGTGCGGCCACCGAAAAGTGCCCAAGCGACGGCCCCGTACTCTGTCCAGCCCCATCCACCGTGAGCGCCTCATCTGAGGCGCTACGTCGTGTCGAAAGTGCAGCCCCGACTGAACCACTACGGCACCTACTATCACCATCACCATCATCATCATCATCAATTTTAAAGGGCGTGCCTTAGAGCTGGCCGTCTTCTGGCCTTCCTTCACAAGGTTGACCTCGAACGGGTCGAGAAAAATAAGATGTCTATGCTTCGGGTCTGATCCATACAGAAGGTCTGCTTACATGCGTTTTTGTGTAGGATTTGCAAGGCCAGGGCTTTTGAAGTGGCGGCAGAGTTTAGGATTAAGGAACAAGAAGCTACTCAATCTTGCCAAACCCTCGCAACAGGCCTGAACTTAGAGCAATGGGATCCGGAGATAGATGCCGTCTCCTAACTAGACCCTTTCTGTCTTATGAAGCATGTCAAAGTTTCGCTGACTATGTGCCCCACGGATGTTGCACAAACCAGCTTCAATACTCAACGAGAAGTTGAAGCGGTGGCTCTGTTAACACAAAGTCCGACTTACGCAAAGCTTTGCCAGGCGCTATGAGCTTGGAAGGCATCGGGGTGCCTGCTATGCTAGGGGAGTAGCCAAATACGGCCGAGCGTACAAAGCTTCGAAACTATACATCCCAAGCAATGGCCCCGTGTGCAAGTCTACTACTATGGGCACGGTCCTATGGCATTTTTGTCAGAATTGTTCTGTCGTTGTTTCAAGCCTACGAATCAATGGCCGTGAGACTGAGGCCATGGGGAAAGCGCTACACTAAAGAAACTACATTCGTATGTGTTTCCAATGGCTGCGAAATATCTGTATGTGAATATCTGTAAAGCATTACTACGGTTGATGAAATAAACATAATAAGGAATATACCTTTATTCCCATAGTTTAGGGTCAATCATCAACCGTATAACCATGATTATCGTCATTATTATATAGCACTGTTATCATACATAACACACCACTCGGGCTCTCACGTTGTAGAAGCCAGTCTTGCACATGACATACTCCAGGCTGCCCCCTGGCCCGTGAAAGGTTTATGATCGGGGGTCTGAGGGGTTTAAGGAGGTCTTTTAGGAGGAAACAGGCGCGTAAAAAACCTGGTAGTTTCCTGCTTGCTCACGAGCATCCATGGGCAAACCGTATAACGTCCACCGACACCTCATCCGTTCCACAAAGCATCCATGGGCCAAAACTATGATCACGTCCACCCAGACCTCATCCGTCCCTCAGAGCATCCATGGGCCAAAGCCATGATTTCGTGCACCCAGACCTCATNGGGCCAAAACTATGATCACGTCCACCCAGACCTCATCCGTCCCTCAGAGCATCCATGGGCCAAAGCCATGATTTCGTGCACCCAGACCTCATCCGTTGCCCTCTGCACTCACGGGCCAAAACCATGATAACGTCCACCCAGACATCATCCGTCCCCCAGAGCATCCATGGGTCAACTATGATAACGTCCACGCAGACCTCGTCCTTTCCTCAGAGCATCCATTCGCCAACTGTGACAACGGCAACCCAGACCTCTGGCGCTGAAAAAGCCAANTTCCTCAGAGCATCCATTCGCCAACTGTGACAACGGCAACCCAGACCTCTGGCGCTGAAAAAGCCAAGGGCACATATCACATCATATGACTGGGACTCAGAGCACAAACTGATGACGGCAGACGTCCCAAGACTCCCTTCGCTCGTCGTCCCATGCGAGGCCAGTCCAGATCTCTTTAGATACCTAGATACCTCTTGGAGTTCGTGTGGAGGTNACTCAGAGCACAAACTGATGACGGCAGACGTCCCAAGACTCCCTTCGCTCGTCGTCCCATGCGAGGCCAGTCCAGATCTCTTTAGATACCTAGATACCTCTTGGAGTTCGTGTGGAGGTCCCAACTGCCGCTTGCGCAAGACTTCATTGAGGCTGTGGCTGACATTTCCTAGTTCGTCGTGCTGTTCTGATTTCCAGATTTTTAGCCCAAATATCACCGTATGTGTACAAAACAACGGTTTTTGTGGGTGTTTAGACACTACTCTATGCTTTCCNAGATTTTTAGCCCAAATATCACCGTATGTGTACAAAACAACGGTTTTTGTGGGTGTTTAGACACTACTCTATGCTTTCCTAATTCTCTGGTTGTCAGCCTAGCCACCGAGTTCTGCCCACAACGCGAACGAAAAGCACTTCGCATGCGTTTAGTCTCCAGGCTTTTTGTGCGCCTGTGACCTTTTAGGAGTGCCAAGCACTGCCGACTGTTTTGCTGTACAGTTGGAAACTGTATGGAGCGCCTGGGCGCAGTAGGTTTAAGGGGGTAGGGTCCAGGATATAAGGTTTAAGGGTTTTAGGCTTGGGCTTCGAGGATGTAGGTTTGGGATTCAGGTTCAAAGGTTTCCGGCTGAAGGATTCAAGCTTCAAGAGAGAGGGGCTTCGACTTCTACAGCTGCAGGCTACTTAAAGGATTGTGACGGTTATGGAACTTAGTAAGTAGTCTCATACTATAAGGAAGGTAGCTTTTACTATAATATCTACTGAGACACCTCAGGGACCTAGCGAAGGAAGGTACTTTTTACCCGACTTACGAAGTCCCACGAACCCTTAAGCAAATTGGCTGCAAGCTTACGGCCCTCGACCTCAAATCCTTCACACATCTTCAATCGCAAAGCATTTTACACTAAAAAACTTAAAGCCCTAAAACCCGCCTTCAATGCCTAAACTCTTCCACACAAAAAACCTTAATTGAAGCCCAACCCAAACACCCTCAAGTCTAAAAGCCTCCAAACCCTGATCGTGAAGTAACTACTCTGCTGGGTCACTGCATGCAAAGCTGCCGGCGGTGCCGAGCAGGAAGGATGCACCACAGAGTGCGGGAAGCCGTCTGTAGATCTGGCCGGGAGATTCCCTGAAAATCCCCCTAAATCCCTAAATTCCCTAAAACCCAGCCCGTACAGGATCTTCATGCTTTAGCTTTAGGGCCCAGTGCTGAGGGTGCACGGTGGAGGTCTTGTTCAGGGTTCAGGGCCTAACAAGCAGATGCTGCGAAGTAGAAACAAGTCCTCGGTGTAGGCTATACCTTTCTCTACCACAGACCTACAGACCCCACAGGCTCTATGTTGCGATGAAAACTACGACCCCGGAAAAAAACCTGTTAAGCTGGTTTAAGGTAGCTTTTTCTTTGCCGACCCTGGGCTTGAGGGTTTAGTTTACCGTTTAGGGTCTTGGGTTATAGAACTTCTTTATACTAGGGCCTGATAAAGGCTTGTTTGAAGCTGTTGGTTGGCTGTTGCAAACAACTGGCCTTGAAAGCAGCACAACTGCAGCTTTGCTTTCACTGCTCATATGGCTTGGGGATGATTAGGGTTTAGGGTTTGCAACCCGAGCACGTGCTATGCCAGCATCACATGCTGCAGGCAGCCTGAACGAAGCCCTGCAGCCACAGAAACCATGAACCCTAAACTCTGCACTGCATGTGACTGATTTCTGCGTACTTTCAAGGTTCAGAGTGTAGCCCGCCAAGGAGGATTCGCCTTGAATAGTTTGAGGAGAAGCCGGCCAGACTAGTCACCGGCAAAGCGAGCTCTTGCAACGGCTTCGGGCTTAGAGTTTAGGGCTTAACGGTCACCCTGAACCCCCAAAATCCGAAAACCCTATGGTAGGTTTTTTTGCATGACGGCTCAAGTCCGGTCCAAAAAATTGTAAATTAAGACACAGGATTTCATGCATTCGGGTCTGAGTCTCACGAAGAAGTGGAAGACGTACTGTTGATGGACAAAATCCTTCATGACCCTAAGGACCCTAAACTATGGGAATTATTTTCATCTTCCTTATAATGGGTAATGCAGGATTTTGTCCATCAACAGTATCACCCTTATAATCGCTACACGACGATGCTACAACGTACTCAAGAACCCTGTCCAACTCATTTAAAGACCCCATGTAGAGGGACTCATAAAGAGCCCTATATAGAGGGACTCATCAAAACCCCCATAAAGAGAGAGTCAGACATTGGGCGAGCGCAGTGCCAGCGTTCCCTCCATTTTGGGGGCCAGGGGCCGACGGAGGGTCCCAAAGCAGGCACAGAGCCGCAACTCCGAATTCCTTGTAAGCTAAACTCGGGAATGAGCCCTGAAAAAATCGGGGCCACAAAGCTACCATGGTATATTATGCTATAGTTATAATAAGGAACCCCACAATAGCATAGGTAATTAGTAAGGCTTCTATAGTATGCTTGCAACGTCACGTCTCAACATCCTGAGCCCAGGATGCTGCGCAGCAAACATGCATTGTTTCACTAGGTTCCCCAGTAGCCCCTTAATGATAAGGGTACCCTTTTCCCTACTATTCGGTTTTAATAAGGGAACCCAAAAAGAAAGAGGGTAAAAGGGTACTACTGGAGAACCTAGTTCAGGGCCAATCTTGCCAGAGTAGGTGCTGCTCCTTAGGGCTTGAGGTTTAGGGTTCAGGGGCTAGGGGTTAGGGATTAGGGGTTGAGGGTTGAGGTTTAGGGTTTAGGGGTTAGGGGTTGAGGTCTAGGGTTTAGGGTTTAGGTGCTGGTCACCAACCAAAGAAACACGTGGAAGCTACTACATGAATAGTCTAATAGTATGTATTCTTACGACTACTGATTTACTGATATCATCACCCTAGACCGCAGACGTGCGCCTTCAGCCTTTCGGGCACTAGACTCACAGGCCTTCCACCCCTGAAGATCTGACAGAGAAGATCGAAGCCACAGGCGCTTCAACCGGGTTTTGGGTTTCAAGGCTTAGGGGTTTAGGGTTCGCACAAAGTTTAGGGTATAGGGTTTAGGTTTTGAGTTGGGTTTGGGTTTGAGGTTTTGGGTTGGGGTTTACAGGGTCGGGGATGGGCTTCAGTAAAGTGCCTCATACACGAATCTTGAGATGCACTCGCAGCGACAATGAAGGTCGAACAGGCCAGGAGTCCGGTCTAGAAAAGCTGCCCCATACCAGTCAATGGCCATAACAAGAACAGTAACAAAAAAAGTCGATAACAATAGATCATCATGCTTCAAACTGCTTACCGAAGCTGTCGTTCCCCTTCTTTTTGTGGCGCACCGCAGGCATGTTTTGCACCTGCTGCTGCCCTTGCGCTACGCTGCCTGATCCCAAAACCCTTGTCCGTGCCGCACTTGACATTCAAAGTTCAAGCCGAAGCCAACACCCAGCATCCATAATTCCGAAAGAACACTTGGCTTGTTTCCGAAATGTAATATGTGCGTATATTTATACATATATATGTAGACAGATAGATAGATTGATAAATGGATAAATAGATAGTCGTGAAAGCCAAAATGAAATCTGGACTGGGCATAGCCCCTATGGCACGTCAGCTCTCCAGTCTCTACTCGCTTCGGAGCTCCTTTCTGACGACCCGAGAAGTCATCAACCGCATGTCATTTTAGAGCCTAGAAACCCTAAAGTTTAGGGTTTGAGGATTTTCGGATTTTAGGGTTTAGGGCCTAAATAAACCCTAAAATCCGAAAATCCTCAACCCTATGCAATCAGCTTCTGAAGAGCCGTTGAAAAGGCTCACATGAAAGGCCAAGTCTTGCCGGTGATCACGGCCTGGCACAGGACGCTGGCTTTTGTCTTTCAGGATCAACGAATTCGAAGTGCCAAGTATTGAATTTATGAAGATGTGTAGAAACTTTCATAGAGGTTTTTTGAAAGGTCCTCTAGGATTTATCGGAGCCCCAGAGCCTTGCATGTTGGGGATTCGTAGTTTGGGGGCTCCTAAGCAGCCCATGCGAAGCTCCGAACCCGAAACCCCCAACTCTGAATTCCTAAACCCTAACCTCTGAACCCGAAACCCCCACCCCGAAACCGAAGCCCAACAGGAAAAACGGAATTCGGCGGCCTGGGTCACAATGCCGCTGAAAGCGAACATGGCAAGGCGGCCATTCTCCAGCTCCTGTTAGGAGGAGGGACTCAGGTTCATGGAGTGAGGTTGAGCAAGACTCATTCGTGGTCCAATATAATAGACTCTATCCCGAAACCCTACTCTACTTATCGAGAAGCTGACATCAAAACCCTCGGGCCGGACCCCTAAACCGCAGGTCCTAAGCTACAAGGCCTTTTACAATGGATTGTAGAGTAGGGTTTGGGGTTTAGAAGTTTAGGGTGTAGAAGTTTAGGGTTTAGGGTTTAGAAGTTTAGGGTTTAGGGCTTAGAAGTTTAGGGTGTAGAACCCCGTAGAGTCGACCCCTCCTCCAACCTGCAGTGGTTTTAGCGGAGTAGGCCCTAAACCCTAAGTCGGCGACAAGACTAGCAATGACGGAAATCTCAAGCCTCAGTAAACTAGAAACCCTCGAGACGCTCCCGGGTTTAGGGTTAGGGTTTAGGCTTTAGGGTTTAGGCCGAAAGCGACCCTGCAAGAATCGCTATAAGACCCCTTGACCCTAAAGCTTAAACCATCGTAAATTCCTTTAAGGGGCCCTTTAAAGGAAGGCCAAAGCCCCTACAAAAAAACCCAGGACTTAGGAACCCCGTCCTTGAGGCGCATGTCCTTCTCCTTCGCCGGGTCCTCGAAAGGAACGGTTTAGGGTTTAGGGCTTCCGTGTCAGGGTCTGGGTGTGTTCTTTGGAGCTCCTGTTTATGCCTGCCCAACCAGGTTTAGGGTTTAGGTTTTAGGGTTTAGGTTTTAGGGTTTAGGGTTTAGGGTTTAGGGTTTAGGGTTTGGGTGGTTGTCAAAATTATGGCCCCTTTTTGGGTACCCTAGATAATAGGTGCCGTATTATGATAGGGACCCAAAAAGGGACCATAATTTTGACAACCGCCCATCTGAGCCAACATAAGGAAGTGTCTATGATGTAGGGTCACGGTTTTCGGGTTGAGGGCTCAGGGTTTCGGGTTTACAACCGCTGTACGGAACCCAGAATCTGTGGAGCCGAGACGGCAATCCTGAATCTGAAGGGTCTTGGGTCCAAAGACAAGCCCTGGCTTCGCCATTTAACGTTTAGCCTGACACCGTGAAGCCCTGGCGTTATGGAAGACGGAGCACAAGATCGATTGAGGAACTTCAGGCTTGCGCCTGATCTTAACCGCTAAACTCCGGTTGGGCTTGGGGTTGAAATTTTATCTGGGTTAGGTTTCAGGGTTAAGGGACGTATCAAGACCACATAAAAATCGCAATACGATCATCGCCGTGAGAACTATAACCCTAAATGACCGTGCCAATACCAATAACAGGTAATACCAGTCGTGACTGTGTGTAGAAATACAATAACAAATATCACACCCACCCGAGGGTCGGTCAGTAAGAACACAATAACGCAGAGATCAGCGAAAATCCTACACTGGGTCTTCGCAGACCTACCCTGAATTCGATCTCCCAATCCTGAATGCTGGGTCAGTCCTTGGGCAGGAACTGCTTGCCCAGCCAGTAGTCTCCAGCCTTCCAAAGGCAAATTTGGGAGTTTCCGAAGATAGGGGACCCCAATATAGTACCCTAAATAGTAGAATCCTTATTATAAGAACCCCAAACTAAGGTACCCCTAATTTTCGGAAACTCCCATTTTGGGCCTTGGTAGGTTTGTAAGCGTCCAAACCAGGGAGGATCGGGGTAGAGGCTCCCTCAACCCAAACCCTAAACCGAAATCCCAAACCCCACGCCCTAAATCCTAAACCTCAAACCCATAAGCTTAAAGCCCTAAACCCTAAACTTGAAGCCCTTAAACGCAAGACCCTTAAGTTCCAACCTCCCACTCTACGAAAGAGATTAACTTCGCAAGGTACCGACACTTTGAGACTCCCAACCTTGAGCCGAAAATGCTAAAACCAAGCCCTTCATCCCCGAACCCTGCCCGGAGCCAGCCGAATGCAAGGGTATTCTCTAGGCATTCTAGTCATCAGAAACCACCGGTCTCCAAAAACCTAAATCCAAAACCCTAAACCCTAAACCCTAAACCCTAAAACCCTAAACCCTAAACCCTAAATCCAAAACCCCCCCCCCCCGAGCCCCCCAACCCCCCAATTCCTAGAGAATCCGGTCTTCACTGACACCCGCCAAGGACACCACGTGCTGCATTCCTAACCCCCCAATTCCNCCCCCCCCAAGTATTCCCTTCCCCCAAAACCCTTCCAAAGAAACCCCTGAACCCCTGCCCCCCCCCCCCCCCAAACCCAAAAACCCCAAACCCCTTCCCCCCCCCCCCCCCTCCTTTTGCAGCGGGGTTTGCCTCGTCGCCCGGGCCGGGGGCTCCCTCATATCCTAGAGAACTCTGATCTCACTGACACCCGGCAATGAACTCAGTTGCTGAGTTCATAAGCCCCAAAAAGTGTAGACTTTCAGCTTTATGGTGGGTGATATTATCCCAAAAAGTGTATACACTCAGCTACTAAGAATGAATGCTCGCGTGGGACCTATTGGTTAGATTACGGCTACCTTCCGGTTGTAGACTTTGCTTACTTTCTGAAGGCCCCTAGCAGTTTTCCAAGTGCGCTGTGTTAATCATCTCCGTCCATCGAACGAACAGAACAGCAGGAAGTCAAAGCTCACGGCCCACCTCCCTGTTAATGCCATCACCAATGGGCCAGGACTGGAAGAAGAGCCACCTAAGCTTGAAAAGGGTCGAGGGCTGACTGACGGGAGTTGAGTACCGTCTGCAGGAATGAAATGTTATTGCACGATAGCCAGTACGGCAGCGCTTCCATCTCAAGCAACTATTCTGTTTAGGTGGTCATGGTGATAATGATGATGAAGATGAACAACGAGCATCCAACGCCCATCCCAACAGAAAGCATATGCCCGAAAAAATCTCAACCCTAGACCCTAAGCTCTGACCCCCTAAACCTTATTTCCCACCGCAAAACCCAGAAAACTCAAAACCCTAAACCTGGGCTTTTAAGTAACCAGCAAACTTTTATTTCATAATGACTCCTTTAAGAAAAAAGTGAAAACAAATATATGGTACTCCAAAGCCCAGAAACCCTCAACCTCCGAACCCCTAACTTACCTTTGGTTAGTAGGGAATGGAGGAATGGGGGACAATCATAACTACTACTACTACTACTACTACTACTACCATTCTTCCATTCCCTACTAACCAAAGGTAGGCTAATCCTAACCCCTAACCCCTAAACCCTAAACTAATCCGAACCCCGATTGCTTCGGCCGAAGAGCAGAGCAAAGAGCTCGAAGATGCCAATGGCGCCCAAGAAGGGGAGCATGTATCCGGCCTCCACCATCCTCGGTTTAGAGGGTACCTTTAAAGGGATCCATAAGGGTTTTTTTAAAGGGATCTATAAGGAATCTATAGAGTTTCGTATCCGGCCTCCACCACCCTCGGGTTTAGGGTTTAGGGGTTTCGGGGTTTAGGAGTTTAGGGGTTTAGGGCTTAAGGTTTAAGGTTTGGGGTTTAGGGTTTAGGGCTATGTATCACCATCCTCAGATTTGGATTTAGGCTTTACGGTTTAGGGGATTTGGGGGGGGTTGTAACGGTTTTGGGGCTTAGGGTTAGGATCCGGCCTCTATCATCCTAGGACTTGGATTTGTGGTTTATCGTTTGGGGGTTGGGTTGGGTTGAGGGTTAAGTGGATTGGGGTTCAGGGTTTAAGGGATGTGGGTGGTTGTCAAAATTATGGTCCCTTTTTGGGTCCCTAATATAATACGGCACCCATTATTTAAGGTACCCCCAAAAGGGACCCTAATTTTGACAACTACCCATGTGGGGTTTAGGGTTGGGGGATAGGGGGCTCGGAGTTTCCCGGGGTTCGGTTCGCGTGCGCAAACCGCTCCAAGCCAACCTTCGTGTCCAAACCCAAATCGCTTTTCACCCTAAGCTTAACTCTCTTCTTCAACAACCGGGCCCCAAAAAGTTCAAACTTTCTAAGATGGAGCTCATATATAAGGCCAAAAAGTTTAAAGTTCCCCCGCTCCCTATCTGAGCTAAGGTTTAGGGAGTGGGGTTCAAGAGCCTTACGAGTTTAGCGATAACATCAGGACGAGGACGACGGCAACGAAGACGACCAGGATCACTACATGAAGAGCCTTCCGCACAAAGCTATCTACGGCTGCCACCGTAAACCCTGAACTCCTTAATCCTACACCCCAAACCTTAAAGCTTTGCAGAGCTGTCCTCTACTTGGAGGTTCAGGGGTAGTTATAAGTAAAGTTATAAGTCCCCTAATATGGGTTATAAGTATAGTTAATCCTACTTATAACTACCCATGAACCTCCAAGTATGAAGCAGAAATGCAAGATGCCCCGGCATGCACCCGCCCTTGTCGCGAGTAGTTTCTAGGAGCCCCAGGCTGCATCGAAGCTTTGGGGTTTAGGGGTTTAGGGTTTAGGGTTTAGGGTTTAGGGTTTAGGGTTTAGGGGTTTAGGGGTTTAGGGTTTAGGGTTTAGGGGTACCCCAGAATTCAGAAGGTTCTTGGCTGGCGGGCCGGCTCCACAGCGTGATACTACTCCCGCTGCAGGTGTGACACTTCGAAACACGAGCAGCCCAGCTTGCTTGTCCCGGTCTTACACCGACAACATACAAAGCCGTCTCTTGGTCGACTTGCTTTCGGAGGCATGGATGCGCAAGTAGAGATCTGAATGAGCAGTGTGAACCTTGTAATACGAATCAGGTGAACTAAGATCAGACCTGCGAGCCTCCTGAAGCCTGCATCTAAGTCAAGTTGGGTTTAGGGTTTAGGTTTTAGGGTTCAGCAGCTCCGGATCGAGCGGTTTCATGGTTCAGTGGTATCTAGGGTATAGACATAACACCCACCCGGGAATCCCATAACATTAGAAAACACAACTAAGCCCTAAGCCCTAAGCCCCACGGCCCGGCCGAAATAAGGCAAATTTGCCTTGCCCACTAAGGTTCCGGCCCGGCCGACCCAAAACAAGGCAAATTTGCCTTGCCCACTAAGGTTCTTGCCTTGCCCACTAAGGTTCTTGCCTTGCCCACTAAGGTTCTTGCCTTGCCCACTAAGGGGTTTAAAGTTTAAATATACATATGAAAGAGAGGGTTTAGGGGGATCCATTGAAAGAAACAGGACAAGCCAAGCATCTTGTCATGCGCCTCGACGGAATTGGCGACGGCCTGCCATCCACTTTGGGTGGGGCCCCGAATCCCAAGCCCTCAAACCCTAAAGCCCACAATTCTACAGAAGCCCTAAAAGCCCTAAACCTCTGCAAATCCTGAGACCCCAACTAAAACCCAGGGTTTTGGCGTAGGTCTATGTTGCAGTATCAACGTATACGGACTCCGAAGGGGATGTTGTCACTGAACCTTCGGACCTCTATTGCCTTCCAGGCTCCGGCACAACCGCTAAGGAGGCCGTGACATCAAACTCACGATTTGGGGCTTCGAGTTTAAGTCTTCGGGCTGTTTATCGCTGTTTAGGGCTTTGGTTGCGAACTACTTATATAGCAGAGAGGAGAGCCCGAAGCCCAAAAACCCTCAACCGTAAAAGTCTCTCAAGAACCCGAAACGCTGCAAGCCCTAGAACCTAGAACCCCAACCAAAAGTTGGACTTGGGTTTCTTTACGGAGTCATTGAAGGGTGTGTTGTCGGGCTACGACAAGGTCAAAACCTAAGCAAGATAATCTTGAACTAGAGTCCTTCAAATATGATTTAAGGAATATTTTTTGATTAACAGGGCTGGGTTTGACGAGAACTTCTGAAGATGTTATGTTCAAAAGCATTGAGACTTTGGGGCTCAGGTGTATGGGCTCAAGGCTTCAGAGGCTTAGGCCCTTAAGGGCCTAGCCTAGGGGTTTAGGCCTTGGCCCTTACGAGACCCGCCGTCCAAGCACCGTCGGAAACTTTAGGAAATCATCTGCAAGAAGCCTGGCTTAACACTTCCGACTCATGCAAGATGTGAGAGTTTCTTGAAACTACGGATACGTTATGCATGGGTCCTGGCAATTTTTCAAGTCTACATTTGTTTCCGACATACCCGAAACTACGCATGTACGGATCCATGCATAAGGACCCTACAATTTAATGTTTGAAAGTAGTTGCTATTGGGCTCTCATACAAACTACCAACCGTTAGCAACCATCAGCAAAGGAAAGGTCATGCGCCGCCTGTGTGTAGGACACAGAACCCAAAAGACCCTTGAAACGCCGAGCCCAAAAACACACAGACCCCTTCTGACAACAGGAATCCAAGCTTATCCCTATATCATACCACATCAAAAGTTATCTTGATATCCCTAAATTTCAAGCCCTGGACTGCAAACCAAAGCCATCAAATCAGAGTAAATCGAGACCTTACAGAACCCTGATAATAACCCCGAACACCCTAAACCCTAACCCCTAAACCCTAAACCCTCATCCCTAAACCCTAAACCCCTAAACCCCTAAACTCTTACCCTTGTAAGGCCCTTCACAGAACCCTGTCACAAGCGCGTGCCTGGAACTTCTCGCCGGGGAAACGGAAGCCGAGGTCAGTGGCGATCCAGCCCACTGTCGCCAGCCTCGGGCAAAGCAACAGTCGGCTAAGGGTTTATAGGAGAGCCTCAAACCCTAAACACCCAAAACCCTAAACCCCTAAACCCTAAACCCCTAAACCCTAAACCCTAGACTCCTGAACCCTAAACTCCTAAACCCTAAACTCCTAAACCCTAAACCCCTAAACCCGAAACCCCTAAACCCCTAAACCCCTAAACCCCTAAACCCTAAACCCTAAACCCTAAAGCCTAAACCCTAAACCCCTAAAGCCTAAACCCTAAACCCAAGAACCTGAAGGGTTCAGAGATTAGCTTTTGAGGGTTTCTTGGTGCAGGCTTTCTTGTAGGCGGAATCAGGGTTCAGGGAGCCTGAATCAGGTTTAGGGTTTAGGGTTTAGGGTTTAGGGTTTAGGGGTTTAGGGGTTTAGGGGTTTAGGGGTTTAGGGTTCAGGAGTCTAGGGTTTAGGGTTTAGGGGTTTAGGGGTTTAGGGCTTTTTTTGTTTAAAGGGTTTAGGGATTGGGGTTAAGGGTTTAGGGCTGCAAGGATTGGGAGTTGGAAGCTTACCTCCCTAAACAAACCCTAAACCCATAAACCCTAAACCGTTTTTTGTGTCAGGTAGGGCCTTGGGAACGCTTATGGCTGCGAGGGCTTGGGGCTTCAAGGATGCGGGGCGGGTTCAGGGTTCATGGGCCTGGGGTTCTACGGCTGATGGCCCTTGTAGTTTCTCCAGCTTCCTTGACAGTGATTTCGTAATTGAAGATTAGGTCTACCGTCGGGGTCGAAACGCTTCGTCATACCCTAAACTTTAAACCCAAAAAACCCCTGTTCCCACTCTTGAGCACTATGGGGTCGTTGATACCAGGGCTTAGTGTGCAGGGTCGAAGGGTCCAGTGAAGGAGCTTCAGAGGCTTAGAATCTAGGAGCTTCAAGGTTCGGAGTTTATTACCCCACAAATACACTAGGGTCCCTAGCGTTTTGAAGGGGTCCTACAATGATAGCACGGCACCTTAGGGAATACTAGTTCTTAGTATTCCGGCCGCTCTGGGTTCGAGATTGCGGCTAAATTTAGGGCTGCGAGGCTTCGACAGCCCAAAGCACCAGCCTTAAATAACATTTTGCTGCCCCTGCGTATGGCCACGGAGTGCCTCAGAAGCTTCGGCCGAGAGACATGGCGATGCGTCCGTGCTTGAGCTCGGCCTCTGCGACACGAGAGCTCGAAGCTGCAAGGCACGTTTAAGGCTGAGGGTGCTTGTGGGCTTAGGGGTTTAGGGTTTAGGGTTTAGGGAAATAGGGTACTTCTGGGTTCACGGGGCTTTAGGATTTACTGTGCTGCAGGCTCTGGAACTTTGGGGTTTTGTGGGCCTGGATTTAGGGGGGTGTATGGGCTCAGGCCTTATCGTGGAAGCAATTCGGAAGCGCTCTTTTCCGTGCATCGCCTGCAAGCATCTGCAGACACGGTGTGCGAAGCATGAAGCAGCAGTTTCGCACCACTTTCTCTGCATGCACTGCACGTCGGACACTCGGCTCCGACAATTCCAGGTTGTGACCATTTCGGCTCCCATGGGACGGGGCAGGTTTCAGTGCTAGTCCTGCATACTAAGTATCACGTTTCATATGTCGCGATGAGATACTTAAAACCAGAGAATTTTCATGGCTCAGAACCTTTCACCAGAGCAGGAAGCAAAGTAAAGCCTAAACTTTACACCCCTAAACCTAGGCACAATAAGGAACTACGGCTGATGGACAAAATCCTGCATTACTTTAAGTACCCTAAACTATGGGAATTATGGTATATGCCTTATAATGGGTAAAGCAGGATTTTGTCCATCAACCGTAGAAGTTGAGCTTTGTACGTGAGTGAGTGCGGCGCCGGTTGGGAAACTTCTGCTTGCCGACTTTCCAGGTCTGCAGTGTTTCGGCTTAGGGTTGAGAGTTTAGGGTTTAGGGGCTTAGGGGTTTAGGGGCTTAGGGGTTTAGGGGTTTAGGGGTTTAGGGGTTTAGGGGTTTAGGGGTTTAGGGGTTTAGGGGTTTAGGGTTTAGGGTTTAGGGGTTNTTAGGGGTTTAGGGGTTTAGGGGTTTAGGGGTTTAGGGGTTTAGGGGTTTAGGGGTTTAGGGGTTTAGGGTTTAGGGTTTAGGGGTTTAGGGGTTTAGGGGTTTAGGGGTTTAGGGTTTAGGAACTTGAAGATGTGGTGCGAAGACGAAAGAACCCTGGTTCACTGTGCAGAGAGGCCGGTACGGTACTGAATAAGTCGAGGCAGTAGGTTAGGACATGGCTCCATGGTTCAACAATGAGAATTGCGGCTGTCTTCGCTCCAGAAGTTTAATCGAAATTCTAGGGCTTTCCTGGGCCGACTATCGCATCCTGCCTTATTCGACTGGGGTATGGCGCACATCTACTATAGAACTGAAGGATTTCGATCACTAGCCATTCAGGCACCTATATGCCACAATATATATATATATATACAAGTCTACTCTTAATACGGCACCCTATAGTTTGGGAAACCTTGGCCGACTTCTGAACGCCTCCTAAAAGTTCAACTTTTAACCTACTTATTATAGTTCATATAGCACCCCAAACGCTAAACCCTCGCCTCAAACCTAAATCCCTGAACCTGCGCCCGAAACTCAAACCCTAGACCCCAAACCCGAAACCACAAACTCGAAACCTCCACAAACCCGAAAACCTTAAACCCCAAACCCTAAACACCCTGTAACCCAGCCTCGCGGACCCAGTACACCGGCAGCGCGTCCGTGACACCCAGGGGGTCAAAGCCCTTCTCCTCACCGACCCAGCCCTTCCTGGGCCGCTGTTAAAGACAATATGCGGTTCTTTTAAAGGATCTATGGGTATTTATTTAAGGGCTCCTTTAAGGGATCTACAGGGATTTGTTTAAGGGCTCCTTTGAGGGATCTATAGGGATTTATTTTTAAAATAAGGAAATGGGATCTGTAGGGATTTATTTAAGGGTTCCCATAAGGGTTTAAGGTTTAGGGCTTAAGGATAATATGGGGTACGGGTTTCAGGGTTTAGGGTTTAAGGAACTTAAACGCGGCCCCAACACTGCACGGCCTTCCTTTAGGGATTGGGTTTAGGGGACTCTGTTCGTCGGTTTTTAGGTGTCGGGTTTAGGGTTTAGGGTTCCCTAAACCGTGGCGCTTTTGATGCAAATAATGACAAGGGTCTCGGGCTTAAAGTTTAAAGCTTCTAAGCTTTCGTGCTTTGGGCTCACCAATAGCAAACAAGTGAAACCCAAAACCCTAAACCGAAGTCCCAAACCCTAAACTCGAAACCCTTAAACCCCAAACCCCCAAAACGAATATCCAACATCTCCAAAACTCTAAAGCCTAAACCGAATGCCAAAACCCAAGAAGGTAGGCGGAGGAATCGGGACCGCAGTCCTATTAACGGGATCCTTGCTGAACCATTACCATTAAACCTTAGACCCTGAACCAGAACACCCAAAAAAAAAAAAAAACCTTCCAAAAAAAAACGCTAAAACCCGTAAAACTCAAGCAAAGCCCTCTTACCTAAACTTCATCCTATCTATCCTCATCCCACCACCTTGAGATCCCTGAGACGAAGCCTAGGGACCCAAAAAAGCACATAAGCAAAAATTAGGATAGGGATATCCCATATAAACCCCCTTATAATAAAGCCCAATAAGGTCGGGATATCCCCCTAAGATGCTTATGCTCATGTGCTTTTTGGGTCCCCGAAAGCCAAGCTTCAGGACCTGGGGATAGCGGAGGAACGGCACCGACGGAGACATCTCCATCCTAAAGGGCTCCGTGATTTCTGGGGTGGGTCTGACCGGGTTCGGGGTTTAGGGTTTAGGGTTTAGGGGTGTAGGGGTGTAGGGGTTTAGGGTTTAGGGGTTTAGGGTTTGGGGTTTGGGGTTTAGGGTTTAGGCTTTTTTTCGAGGGCCTTCTTCCTCCTGCTTATTTCAGGGTTTAGGGTAGGTGTATGTTACTTGGGAATTTCCGAAAACAGGGGACCCTAATATAGTAGTCTAAAAAGTAGCATCCTTTTTATAAGGACCCCAAAATACGGTACCCCTAATTTTCGGAAACTTCAGTTGGGAGGGAATTGAGGTCTAGGGCCAAGTGTTGGGGCATCCTCGGACCTCCACTGCCAAATCCCCGACCCTCGGGCTCGAGGGTGCAGGGTAACCCTAAACCCCAAAAAAAGTTCGAGGCTCTGCAAGAACAAAACCCTCAATCCTAAACCCCAGACCCCAGTCTTTCAGCGCAAAACCGTTTCCCCGGGTCTAAGCGAAGTAGGGGATCCTGATCGCCTCAACCCGAAGTCCGTCCTAAACCCTAAACCCTGACAAGCCTTACACCCCCAAAGACACTCAACAACGAGATCCTCTTCTGTCTGGTTCTTGTAGGGAATGGGGGAATGGATCCCTATAGTAGTCCCTAGATAATCCCCAATAATCGTCTCCCTAATCCATTCCTCCATTCCCTACTAAGAACCAGACAGTCTTTCTGAGGACTGCAAAAAGGAGACCCCCGAACCCTCGGAAACACCTTTTCCGCTCGGAGCTGCCACAAGCTGTTAAACTCCGAAAGAAGACGGCGCAAAGGCTTCGTAGAGTTTAAGATTTCGGTTTGGGTTCAGGATTAGGGCTGAGGGGTCAAGGTTTAGGGTTTTAGGTTTAGGGTTTAGGGTTTACGGTTTAGGGTCTAGGCCAAAGCCTAGGGAACACCAACAACTCGAATATTCTCCGGGCAAGAAACCGAAGATCACAGGGAGAGAAGACAGAGGCACAGCCCTCACAACGACAAAATCTGAACCATATACAAAACCTGGAACCGTAAACCCCATAAGCCCGATAAACCCTATAAACCCCATAAACCCTAACAACCCTAAAACCCTATACACCAAACAAATAAACCCGATAGGTCCATAAGCCCTAAACTTTCCTAAACCTTATACACCCTTTTCCCCTTATACACCCTATAAACCCTGTAAACCAAACAAACCCAGGGAGCTCTCCGACACAGCAAAGAAATAAACCCTATAAGTCTACGAGCTCTAAACTTTCCTAAACCGGGCCGAGCTACTCCTTAGGGTAGGTCTCGAGCTCCACGTAGTCACCCTCGGCCTGGAGGCTCTTTGGAGACCCGAAGCCTTGGGTTCCTGTAAGGTTCCTGTAAGGGCACTCTAAGGGTTCCTCTAAAAGTTCCTTGAAGATTCCTTTTAAGGCTCTATAAGAGTCATTATAAGGATTTCTTTCAAGGTTTCGGAATCACTGAAACTCTCGTTTTTGGAGTTTGGGGGGTTCAGGGTTTTAGGGTTTAGGGGTTGCGGGGTTTCAAATGGTTTCAGGCTCAAGGTCTTCGTTCAAGGTCCTGAGCACGAAAAGCGTTTTGATTCTAGGAAGGTTGAGAAAACGGTCGTAGAAGTTGCTCGTCAAGCTTTAGGCCTTTAGGCTTTAGGATTCAAGAGCTTGAAGGCAAGTTTCAGCGTTGAGACGTCGGAGGAGGCTCAGGGTAGAGCTGAAAGTTCTAGAATTGAAGGCTCGCCTCTTCTAGGTCCGGGGTAGGGTTTAGGGTTTAAGGTTTAGGGCTGATGTTATTCAGGTGCTCGGCCATTCAATCCTCCCCATTTCAAGGATGTGGTAGACTTCGGATAAGCCTGAACCCTATTGCTGACGAAACCCTAAACCTTAAGCTCCTACCTACTGAAGCTTTCTGGAACCTTTCTAGAATCCCAAAAGGACTCTTATGAGACCCTAAACCCTGAACCCACCTATATTCAAAGTATTTTGAACTTTTCTCAATCTCTGAATATGATACGAGATTAATCTATGTAGATCATGAAATAATTCATGTGAGACCTCAGCACGTCAACCCAGGGCTTTCTTTGCTTCCTGGTGACCAGCTTCTGCGTTGCGCGCATCGCCACGCGGCCCTCGTGGCGCTTGGGGACAGCGCAGAGTCCGCCGTTGTTGACATAGCCTTCGAAGTTATCTGGGGTTTAATTTAAGGTCCAGAAAGGATTGATATAGGGTTGATGCAGCGGGTTCAGATTGGGGTGATATTTTCCTAAGGGCGGAGGCTTCTTGGGGCGGCTCTTATATGGGGCTTACAAGGGAAGGGCTTGTGGCGCTTGGGGTTGCGGGCTAATGGCCTCAGCGATTTGCGATGATGAAACTTATGGCTTGAAGAATTTGAAAGTCTCACCCGAATGCTACACACGACTCACACCCAAACCCTAAGCCCTAAACCCTAAACCCCAAACCCAAAACCCGAACACTAAAACCAAAACCCTCCAGCCTGCTTAGGCCTAAGCCCCAGTCTTCGGAGTCGGGTGCCTGTTCTAAGGCTCATGACCCTTTCTTTCTCTGGTGCACGGTTTAGGGTTTGGGGTTTAAGGTTTAGGTTTACATTTTAAGGTTTAGGGTTTAAGGTTTAGGGTTGAGGGTTTAGACCAAGAGGCTGCCGCTGAAAGACTGGCAGTTCACGATGTGAGACACGATGAACTGCACCGGCTCACCCCAGAAACCTGAAGAGTTTGGCTTTAGGGTTTAGGGTTTAGGGTTTAGGGTTTAGGGCTTAGGGTTTCTGAAGAGTTTGGCTTTGAAGCCTACCTTTGGTTAGTAGGGAATGGAAGAATGGTAGGAATAGTAGTTTAGTAGTTATAATTGTACCCCATTCCTCCATTCCCTACTAGCCAAAGGTAAGAAAGTTTAAGGTTTGTGTCCAGGGTAAGGCCCCAGGACCTAGATCACCAAAGACCTGGCATCGGGCTCTTGTACTGACTACACGATCTACTGAAGCTCAAATGCAGCCTTCGGCTTCGAATGTAGACTACTGAACCCCCCCCCCTTTCCGGTTTAGGGTTAATAGGCTTAGAATCCTCACCGGTTTAAGGTTTAGGGTTTAAACCCTAAACCCTAAACCCCTAAACCTGTGTGGAAGGAGGACTGTTGATTGATCAGGGGGTCTATACTCGGCTTCTGAGGTTACACGGTTCTAGGTTCTTGTTAATACGGTTTAGGGTTTAGGGTTTTAGGGTTTAGGGTTTAGGGTAAGTACAAATTATGCATTATTTACTGCGGTTACATCAACCGGGCACCATGAAAACGATGTTCCGTAAGAACAACCGAACCCAAAACACTAAACTCAAACTTCTTTGCACCTAACTCCAACAACCAGACATTGCACTCATGGACCGACGAAAATCCTGGGTTGACGGTTCACCACGGCTTTGGGCATGGGATGTAGGGCTTACGATGCAGGTCTTCCGGCTTACGGCTTAGAGTTCGGGTGTTAAGTTATCGGACTTAGCAGAGTGTCACGGGTTTGGGGGTGTAGGTCTTGGGCTTCAGGGTTTAGGGTTTGCCTGTAACCATCTAGATGCGCCTGCTTCGGAAGACGCCACATGAAGGAAAAAACTGCGAGATTAGGGTTGAGATTTTTTGGGATTAGGGCTTGGTTTACAGTACCTGTTGTTTCTTCGATGACCCCGAAAAGCCGAAAAGAGCCCTGACTTAGGCCACCCACAGTCGGCCCAAACATCACTCCCACACGCTGGCTTAGCGTAGCTATCCACTGCTGTCTATGTCCTTCATCCACGCCTGCTACGTGGCAAAACGGCTGAATGCCAGAACCACCCTGGCTAGCCTCGAACCCTGTATCAACGAAACAGAAATAGCACTAGGCACAGGCTAAATACCAGAACCCTAAACCCCACAGTGTGACTAATCACACTAATTACCACTGGAGGGTACATGGAGGGTCTTGGTAACCCTCCTCTACTTGGAGGTTCATGGGTAGTTATATTACGGGACTTATAACCCTACTTATAACTACCCCTGAACCTCCAAGTACACCCCCACCGACGCCGATTCCACCATCGTTCAGCTGCTGAAACCGTTCTTGTTCATGTAGGTCAGGGGAGGCTCGCCGAAGGTGCCGTCCTGATGCGAAGGGAGAGCGGAGCTTTGGAGGGCTTCGGGGCTTAGGGTTTGGCTTGGGGTTTGGGGTGTAGAGTTTGGCTTGGGGTTTGGGTTTAGGGTTTGGTTTGGGGCTTGGGTTTAGGGTTTGGTTTGGGGCTTCGGGTTAGGGTTTTTAGGGAAGACCTTCGTGAAAATTTGTGCCTTGGAATTGTAGAAAAAAGAGCAAATGCTTACAGCTTGAAGGGCTTTGGGCTTACGAGCCATTCTAGGAGCCATTAGTCACTAGTCGCGGGCCCATGGATGTGACAGTCCAGACACTGCGCACTCGTTCGATTTAGTTACTGGGGCATGGTAGCCCCTCTCACCAGAAATACAGCAAAAAGTACGGAAAAATGACACCGCACCAAAGAAGCATGCCCGGCAGAAATCTCACTAACAAAACGTAGTTCAAAACAATAAGAACTAATGATCTGAACCGCTAAGCCCAAAGAACTTCAGCAACCTCTAAAAACCCTGGAATTCCTGAACCCTCAACCATTAAACGCTAAACCCTAAACCCCTAAACTCCCTAAACCTTAAACCCAAAGCCCTAAACATCCCTAAACCCTAAACCTGACAACCTTGGAAGAAGGACTTCAGCTCACTTCTTGCTCTGTAATCCAAAGAACCTACTTTTGCCAGAAGATATGCCCCTAAACCCCAAACCCTAAACCCTGAACCCCAACCCCTAAACCCTAAAGCCAGAACCCTAAACCCTAAACCGTCCCCAAACCCTACACCCGAGGGTTTCGCGGCTTCGGAAAACTGTGGGTGGAGAGACCCCGATATCGCTGTCAATCATTTTAGGGATCCTACTCTTCTTTTCTTAGTTGCTGAGTTCACACGCCCCAAAAAGTATACACTTTCAGTTTATAGTGGCTAATAAAGTGTATCCCCACAGCTACTAAGCTTTTTTGAAGTGTATTCCTTACTTAAGGGATGTTGGAGACTCAGGGAATTGTGTAGAGAAGCTTAATGGCTCGATGAGCCTCAAATGCCGAAAAAAGCTCAACTTCTCAGCCTTGCCTTCCAGCCGTAACCCCCAAACGACAAACACCAACCCCAAACCCGAAACCCGAAACCCCAAACTCCATGAGCCCTAAACCCAACACTCTTCGGCCCTAAACCCTAAAACCCTAAAACCCCAAAGCCCAAGCCCTAGACCCATCCTCCCCCAAACCCTACATATGAAGCCGGACACATCAAGCCCAAACCTAAGAGCCTGAACCCCAACCCCCAAAATCCCCCAAACCCTCTGAAGCCTGCCACATCAAGCCGAGGATGGCGATCATCGCCAGGCGCCCGTTGTTGCGCTCCGAGGTCTGCTTGCGTTCAATCTCCTCCTCGCGATGTTGCTTAAGGTTTCGGGTTTGGGGGTTTGAGGTTTAGGGTTGGGGGTTTCAGGCTTAGGGTTTCGGGTGTTGCATTAAATCTAGGCTTTGGGCTGGCGTTCCATCTTTAGCAGGGTCAAGGGTTCCAGGGTTTAGGGCTCCATAAACATGTACAAGATTAAGGCTTACAACCGAGCTAAGGCTTTCCCAAGACGGGACGGTTTAGGGTTTAGGGTTTAGGGCTTAGGGTTTAGGGTTGAGGATTAAGGGTTTAGGGTTTAGGGTTTAGGGCTTAGGGCTTAGGGTTTAGGATTTAGGATTTAGGGTTTAGGGTAGGATTTAGGGCTTAGGGTTCAGGGCGGTTTCAACTGAGTTTCGCGGCAAGGTTTCTCCTGGGTTCGAAGCGTCCCAGGAGTCTGAGGTTTCTATGCCTTTGGGCCTTAAGGTTTCCAACTAAGGATTCAGTTGCTGATCTCAAGGTTCTACAAGGGCCCTCTGTGGGTTCTACGAGAGTTCTGTAGGGCTCCTACAAAGCTTATGTGGCTTTGGGTTTGGGGTTAGGGCTTTAAGGGCCTTGTTTAAGGGGGCGAAGGGTTTCGGCACGCAGCTCCTAACTACTATTTCAAGGGTTAAACCATGCAATGCAGTGATCAGCTCATAACCTTGTTGGAAAGGTCTTACATGGACCCTTGTATGACTCGCAAAGCACAACGCGAATAAGTCTGGGTCCCACCGGGTCCAGTGCAGCCACGGCCATGTTATGAAGAACCAATTCCACGCAAGCTCGTGTTCGCAATACTTGCTAATGCTACTGCTAGTTCGAGAGGATACTGGCACGGCTGTTAACAGGGAACAGGTCGAACCCGGCAACGACCCTGTCAGGATCTCAGGTCTCATGGGATGTCAGCAGTCGTTGCAGAAACAAGTCCATAACAGCAACCGTCCCAATCATGCAGAAGCATCAGAATGCACCATGGCTGTGCTGCTGCAGTGCAAGTCGTTGCGCCGTTCACGTCGACTTAAGCGACAGCAGGGTCTGTGCCGAAGCATAGTCGCGCAGTTCCTGTGCATGCAGCCGATGACCCCTATGCGGGCGCGGGGCTGCATGCGAAGGCTCATCGGGCGGAGTAGGAATGATTCTCTTCAGTGAATAGCGACGAAAACCTCGAACCCCGAAATCCTCAACCTTAAACCCTAAGCCCTAAACTCCAAGCCTCGAGCCCAAAACCCTAAGACCTAAGCCCAGTACCCAAACAACCCAAGCCCAATGCCCTAAAGCCCAAGCCACCCCGCCTCGTCAATACCGTCCAGAAGCTCGGTGCCGAGGCCGAAGTCGTAGAGGCCTGGGTTCTTCTTCAAAGAACTTAAGTGACCATAACGGGGCCTAGGATGTAGGGCTTAGGGTTTAGGATTCAGGTTTTACATAAGGGATCTATGGCAAGTAATCATACGGGATCGATGGTAAATAATCATAAACCATAAGGGATCTGAGGTAAATGCTGTAGTTCCTTCCCATGGTAACTTCAATCTGAAGTCAGAGAGGCCCATGCCACCCTCGCGGGGCTTCACCAGGACCTGCGCGGAGCGAAAGGCTACAGGCTCTGAGGGTTTAGGGGTTTAGGGGTTAGGGGTTTAGGGTTTAGGGGTTAGGGGTTTAGGGTGTAGGGGTTTAGGGTTTAGGGGCTTAGGGGCTTAGGGGTTTAGGGGTTAGAGGTTTGGGGGTTTAGGGCTTGGTTGCATGGATGACAAGTTGTAACTCTAAGGGTTCCCTAGGGGAGTTTTGGGCTTTGAGATTGAGGCTGGGGCCTTTAGATTTCCGATTTAGGTTTGAGGTTTAAGGTTCAGGGTTTAGGGTTTAGGGGTTTAGGGTTTAGGGTTCAGAACTAGAGTCACTGAGGTCAAACCCGCATCGGGGCATTTTGGTTTCTTGCTGGTTTGCTTGGCTTTAGGGTTTAGGGCTTCGGGTTTCGGGCTTCGGGTTTAGGGTTTCGGGTTTAAGGTTTCAGGTTTAAGGTTTAGCGTTTAGGGGTGGTTGAAGCAGTTGCGCTCGGAGCGCCTGGAGGGGATGCAGAAGGCGATTGCGTGGAGCTTTAAATCCATATACCTTACTTCAAAAAAAAATCCAACTACATTTGAAGGTATATTCCTTAATTGAGGGATATTGGAGACTCTGGGTGTTGGCCGCGCGTGGGTCTAGGGTTCTTCGGCTTTCGGGTTTGTAGGCTCATCCCGTCTTCCCCTACACCCTCAACCCTGAAACCATAGTAGGATCCCTAATACGATTTAAGGAAGATTCCTTATTAAGGGATATTGGAGTCTCTGGGAATAACGCCGTGTGGAAGCCTTAGGGTTTAGGGTTTAGGGTTTGGGGTTTAGGGTTTAGGGTTTAGGGTTTAGGGTTTGGGGTTTAGGGTTTAGGGTTTAGGAGCCCTGAACATGGCAGAATCCGTAGAACATCACCCCTAAGCTTCCAAGCCCTAATCCCTATACCCTCAGCCCCTACAAACCCTAAACCAATCGATAAAACTCTAGATACTTGAATCCTAAACCCGAAACCCTGAATCCCGAAGAGGCTGCAACCAAGGCCTCATGGGCCCCGACAAGAGCCAGCAGCTGCACCCAGCCCTTCGGAGTCCGAACACTCAAGGGGCTCTGGGATTAGGGTTTCAGCGTTTAGGGTTTGAGGATTGAAGGATTTAAGGTTTAAAGCTTTGGGTTCAGGGTTTGGGATTTTGGCTAAAGGTCTAGGGTTTAGGGTTCGGCAACCGTTTCGTCGCTCTAACCCAATTTCAGACTCCCCGTCTAGCATGCGCTTTTTAACTCGCCTGATGCTTCACTGCAGCCTAGGAGGTTTGGCTGAAAGTTTCCTGGATCATTTAGGAATGAGGATGTGAGCTTGAGAGTTTAGGGTTAGGGTTTAGGGTTTAGGGTTTAAGGTTTAGGGTTGGGGGTTTAGGGTTTAAGGTAGGGCTTAGGGCGAGGAGTTTGCAACATCTGTTGAAACGTGGAGGGCCTGGGGCAAGACCAGAATGCAAAGCTCGACTGTGCTGAGAGATCCTGAAACTTAGGGTTTAGGGTTTAGGGTTTAGCTTACCCAACCCGGAGCCCTGGCACTGCAGTAAACATTTTAAACCCTACACCATCTGGTATGGGACCAGACCATCTATCTCCTTCAAGCTTTCAAACCTCCAGCTCGAAAGGGACGAATGACATGAGACCCTCACACTAAGAGAAAACGAAGAAACTCTCCAAAACCTTAGCCCCAAATCCTAGAACCCTACACCCCAGACCCAAATCGCGACACCCGAAAGACCATGTAAACGTACATCCTCCACCTTGAGCAAACAAGGCTTTCCGTGCTCCAGTTGGGGTCTTGCGTAGACACGCGGGGCGAAGAACTTGAAACCCTGAACCCTCATCATGAAAACCACTCCCAGGAGCGATC
Organism: Symbiodinium sp. clade A Y106; assembly: GCA_003297005.1. Lineage (NCBI taxonomy): Eukaryota > Dinophyceae > Suessiales > Symbiodiniaceae > Symbiodinium > Symbiodinium sp. clade A. The sequence goes on along the minus strand of BGNK01000820.1, from coordinate 8,674 downwards.
TCAAGAAAGACACATACACGGTACAAGCCCGAGCAGCTTAACCCCGACCCAGAGCCTGAACCCCCATCTGGTTCGCAGACCCCGGAAAACTCTTCCTCAGCTGACCAAAAGCCCGATTAAAGAACTACAGAACTACAGAAAATCCTGAACCGTATTCATCTAAGCCCCCATGCTGTCCAAAAGAAGGGAAAGCCCAGAAACCCCAGGAAAACGTTCTCACAAAGATGCCCAAGGAAACTTCAATGGAGCCTCCAGTGGGATGCTCTCGAACGCGCCAAGGCCGTGCTTGAACTCCTCACGCTTTTGGGGTGCTCGGAAAGAGACATCTAGCGGGGCACTCCTTAAGCCACGACAGGAAATCCTACATGGTTCACGTAAGCACTTCTCCTAATTAGAGCGCATTGGACTGTTGCGCATCTGTTTATATTTTTTGCTTTACATCGGTACATACATACATACGAGCATACATACATATGCACGCAAGCACGCGCAGACATACATGCATGCATACATGCACGCATGCACATGAACGGAAAAGAACACGTACGTGTACTTTTGTGTATGTGCCTATTCTATATACACATACAGCCACGCACACACACACACACCTGCATACATACGTGTGTTGACAGGAAGTCAACATCTTGACACGCCGCATCGAAACCCGTAATATCCCGACAGCTGTGCCTCGCAACCAGGGAAGCGGAAGATCTCTGGCATGATGTAGCCCACCTCAGTAGGCTGCACGCAGGGTTTTATCAGGGCTGCGTGAAATCGAGCTCCACAGGTTGGCGAATACCATTTCCATTGCCTGGCCACAGCCACACCCCGCGCACCCCCTAGACCCAACTTGGACCAACTCGCAAAGAAACACACCTTTACCGCTGCTCCTCGGGAATTACATACTCACAGATATAAGACCCAACCACATTCTCGTCGCCGAGGTCACCATCCACAGTATCGAACAAACCCCCACCATGGTTTAGGGCTTAGGGACTAGGGTATGACCATCAATTGAAGCACCGGGGAAGCACATCCAGTTCCAGCGATAAGCCTGGATGTAAGTCAAGCAAAAGCAGCCATATTTTCTTATCACCCATATGGAGGTACTTATGACCCCGCTTGCTAAGGCTAAGTCAGTCAACCCATCCTTGCAAGTAAGCCCTACACCGAGCCTCGCATCCCAAACATGTCCTACATCCTGAAGCCGCGACTGTTAACCTAAAAAGCTCCAATGCCGCTGCACCTCTGTAGAGCCCCACAAAATTCTGTAAGATCCTCGGAAACCCTTGCAAGACCACGCAAACACCATATTTAAAAAGACATCAGCCCCATTCAATCGCCTTTATCAGAAGCCCTAGACCCGCCCTGAACCTTAAACCCCATAAACCCTGACCCTGAACCCTCAACCCTGAATCGCAAGCCAAGGGGCCGAAGCGATCATGGCAACACGTCCGTGCTTGATCTCCACCGCAGTGTAGCGATCCATCTTGGCATCCGTGTTGCCCAGGTTCCTGAGGTTTAGGGCTTTAGGGTTTAAGGTTTAGGGTTTAGGATGTAAGATTTAGGGTTTAGGATTCAGGGGTTTAGGTTTAGGGCTTAGGGCTTGCAAGAGTTTTAGGGGACTCTGCGGGTGCTACGAGTGTTCAGGGTTGAGGGTGTTGAGCTTTAGGGCTTAGGGTTTAGGGTTTAGGGTTAGGGTTTAGGGTTTAGGGTTAGGGTTTAGGGTTTAGGGTTTAGGGTTTAGGGTTAGGGTTAGGTTTTAGGGTTACGGGGGTTTGGAGTTCAAGGTTTTGCAGCCTGGGATGTTTCACACAGAGATTACTTGGCCCTCTCTGTGATTTAGGTGTTCCGCTCCGGGCGCACTGGATCAGAACCGAAGCCCTGAGCCATGTCAGGGCATGTAGCTCCGAAGGACTTACATGCCTGAAGACACAGACTTGAAACCTCTAGACTCTAGCCCTAAACCTTCTAGCGGATCCGGTTATGCCTGGAGTTTAGCAACTGGAGACCGAAGCCTGAGTTCACGAACTCCTCATGTGAAACGTTCTGGGTAAGCCCACTCATGGGCTCAAGGGACTTAGTAAGTAAGGTTCCATTAGGGGGTAAAAATGCCCTAAGTAGGGTTATCCTAGCTGAGTCCCGTGAGCCTTTAAGAACTCACAGGTTGCACCATGTACCCGATCCACACCTCCCGCTCTGCCTCAACACCCATCCAATTTTTCGTAAACCCTAACTCTCTTCTTCAACAACCGGGCCCCAAAAAGTTCAAACTTTCCGAGATAGATCCAATATATAGGGCCAAACAGTTTAAAGCTCCCCCATTCGCTATCTAAGCTAAACCCCGACCCCAAGCCCTAAATTGGATTTCCTCGTTCCTGGTCCTGGGTTCGGGGCTCTGGGCCCTTTGATGAACAGATCCACAACGTGAGTTTAAAACCGCCCAGACCTTACACCCTAAGCCCGTAAATTGACTATAAAGCCTGAACCAAAAACCTGCGAAGTTCCCTTAAATCGTAGGGGTTTAGGGTTTAGGGTTTAGGGCTTGGGGTTTAGGATTTTGGGGTTTAGGGTTTAGGGTTCAGGGTTTAGGGTTTCCCAAGCTCCCAGATATTTCACTCGTCCAGGTTCTAGGGTTTAGGTCGTTTAGATTAAAGGGTTTAGGGTTTAAAGTTTACACTTTGAAAGTTTAGGGTTTAGATCTGTAGAACCCTTACAGAAACCCTATTACAGTTCCCTGCCGGCAGGACTCAGAGGATCGAACTTGTCGGTCAGGGGCAAGCAAATGCCCACCACACGGCGGGCTGTGGAGGGTCGGCCTCTGAATGCGGGGTTTAAGTTTTAGGTCCCTTTGGGGTTTGGGGATTTAAAGTTTGGAACTTAGGGTTTAGGGTTCAGCATTACTAGAGCTTCGGATTTGCCATCTAAGGTTTGGGGTCTTGGGGGTTTCGGACTAAGAGCTTAGGGATTGGGAGCTTAGGGTTTGCAGGGTTTAGGGCTTTAGGGGTTTAGGGTTTAGGGGTTTTTCTGGTTTTAGGGGTGTAGGGGTTTAGGGTTTAGGGTCTTAGGGGTTTAGGGTTTAGGGTTTAGGGGTTTAGGGTTTAGGGGTTTAGGGTTCAACGTATTTGAGGTACCGGATATAGCGTTTGGGCTGATGGGTTGAGACGGGAGCAGGGTGGGGTTTGGAGGTTCAAGGTGGAAAGGGCTAGAGGCTTGCGGTTGAGTAAGGTTTGACATAATACGCCTTGTCTCCATAACCCTGAAAGCATTCCCAATAAGCCCTCTTGCAACCCAGACATTGGAAAGCATGGATACCTTGCAACAGTTCCATGTATTGCGTTTTGTTGGCGGGTCCAAGTCAGAGGAGCATCCTGTCAAGAAACTGGAAGCTGGTAGCATATAGCATATAAAGGCTTCAGGACTTAGGGTTGCAATCTGTCGTATGCTCTCCTTAGTATGGTAGCATAAAATAACACCCCCGTGAGGCGGCGAGACTCGGTGAAAGCAGCTGGGCCACCAAAAGGTGTACAAAGTCTCAGCAATTCGGCCCCACAAGGCTACGTACATTTAACTCGCCTTGTAATTAACCTGCCGGCACCTTTGAACTTCTGAAGGATCTCGAACTTAGGGCCTTTCGGCTTCAGCCGTACATCGGCGCCGCAGGCCAAAGCCCCAAATCGCTGGATTTCTCGAAGGCGCTCTGTCGAAATGCAGCGCCCGCAGCCATTGCGGTTGCAGCCACCGCCGCGGTGCCCACGCCCCAAGCTGCGGAAGGCGCCGCTTTGGCCTCTCGGTTTCATACAGGGGCCTTAACAATTAGAATAGGGTTTTGGGGGTACATTATACTACAATCATAATAAGGAACATCATACTATAATCATAATAAGGAACATTATACTATAATCATAATAAGGAAGCCCCAGAACTGTATTGGTAATTGTTCAGGCCCCTTTCTTTTCGGGTTTCGGGCTCAGAGCATCATGCTTCAAAGGCTTTCGAAGTGTGCAAAACGTGGCAACTAGATACTGTTGCAGTTGCTCCCTGACCCTCTGCATTAGGGCCAGCGCCGCCACGATGGAATCCTTCTGAGCTTCGTGGTTCGGGGTTAGGGTTTTGGTTTTAGGGCAAAGGCTTTGGGATTTGTTCTCCAACAATCCTGAGATCTACGAAAGCTTTCAGGTTCAGGGTTTGGGATTTAAGTATGACAGGACTACATATCCTGAACATATCGAGGAAAGCTTCTGCTTAGGAGCAACAGTACTACTTCTTCAGGCCCCTATGGGACTCGTCATCGCCCACAGGTTGCAACCCCAAACCTTAAGATTCAATTGGACCATGTGAGGGCTTCCTACCATTAAAGATTTAGAGTTCTTCGTGGGGGTTGAAGTTTGATGGCTGTAAACTGAGGGCCCCCTTTCAGCTCTTCAGGAAAGGAGTGATGCACTCTTCCTGAAGGGAACCCCACTGCACATTGAAGATTCAGGGGTTCGGATTTAGATGCCAGGGCCTGACAGAGCTTAGGTGGTTTCGGCCCTCGTTACTTGGGGCTCGGCGATCCTCCACGGGCAGCCACTGCCCCGATGCTGAAAAGCTACAAACCGAAGGCCTCAAGCCGTACAGGAAGGACCGTCACTAGACCCCGAAAAAGGTTCCGAGACAGAGCCTCAAGACACAAGCACGCACAACGAAGACACTCCACCCCCCCTCAATCTTACCCTAAACCCTAAACCCTAAACCCTAAAGCCCTAAAACCCTAAAACCCTAAAACCCTAAACCCTAAACCCAAAGCCTCACAGGAAACCGACTCCGCGCGCACCTGGGCGCTCGGTGCGGAGGCGCGGAGGGAAACGGAGCTGGCCTGACAACCGTCGTGGGAATGCGCCAACAGCAGTTCTGGGTTTGGGGTTCGAGATTGCCGGCGGTGTCAAGATGACCCTAAACCCTAAAGCCTAAAACCTAAAACCTAAACCCTAAAACCTAAACCCTAACACCTAAACCCTAAACCCTAAACCCTGAAACCTAAAACCTAAACCCTAAACTCCAAACCCTGATCTGAGGTTGGGGTCCTGGTAGGCTCCCAATAAGGTCGAAGGAGCCACCGAGCCAGGAACCAACAGGCTTGTACATCTACATGTGTGTATATACATATGTATATGTGTGTGAGGAGGTGCGGTGTTGGAGCTTGTGTGATTAAGGTTTGGAGTCAATGGTTTTGGGTTCAAAGCTCCCCAAACTCCAAAACCCTCAAACCTCGAACCCCAAATGCCAAACCCCCAACTCCGTTTAGGTCCCTGACCCCTAAACCCTAAACATTAACCCGCTTTGGTCTGAAAGGTCATTACAAGCCCTGGCGACGCCATCTTTGGCGTCGCCATATTTGGATCTTTAGGCTCCGCCTCTTCTGTGTAACCAAAAGCCGGTTTAGGGTTTAGGGTTTGGGATTTAGGGTTTAGGGTTTATCACGATGTTCCAAATGGGCTAAACAAGACCCCTAGACCCTAAACTCTAAGCCCGAAACCGTAAGCCCCAACGGCGCAAGAACCCCAAACGCAAGACCCCCAATCCCCCATACCGGTGCTACTGACAGAATCTCGGAAGTCATCAAGCCTGAACCACTTAGTAGTAGTCATGGTATACTATTCCTTGATATGCCTTAGTTGCTGAGTTCAAAAGCCCCAAAAAGTTTACACTTTCAGTTTTATAGTGGGTAATCTTATCCCAAAACGTGTAAAGTGTATCCGCTCAGCTACTAAGTAGTAGTCATGGTATACTATTCCTTGATATGCCCTATACAGGTATAGTCTGAGAAACCCCAATCTTAGAGGCCCCGGCTCGCCCCACTACAGACTTGCCTGTTCAGCCCTCGGGGCCACGAATGCAAGGCATCCACCGGCCGTCACGGCAAGGGCGGTGGCGGAAGCAATGCGAGCCATGGTCGGAGCTCTCGAAAGGGCACCTCAGCTTGGGGATCTGACCAGAATCCTCAGCCCTAAAGCCTGAACCCTAAGAGTTCGGGGGTTTGAAGGGCGTCCTCTGCTGCATGCAGAAGCGGATTTAACTACGAACTCGAGATCTTGTCTTTTGAACTGTGCTGCACCGTTCCCGCTTGAGGTTTAAGGCTTATGTGTCAAGGGTTTAAGTTTAGAATTTAGGTGTTGGGGCTTGGGGCTTAAAGGATTCGGAGATCAGGGCTGAAAAACGATACCCTAAACTTCCCTAAACGCTAAATTTTTGAACTCCAAAGAATCCCAAGCTAAGCCCTACACCCCTGAACTCCGCACCTTCCTAAACTTAACCCAAAACTCCTAAGCCTCTAAACCCTAAACTCTTAAGCCCTAAAGCCAAAGCCACGAAAACTCAAAACTTTCAACGTTGAAATGCCCGGGGATGCTATCGGGCGAAGGCTCTTTGGAGTAGGGAGGTTTAGGGGTTTAGGGGTTTAGGGTTTAGGATTTAGGCGTTCAGGGAGCTTAGGCGATGGGATCCTTCGAAGAGCCGGCGTTTTTTAGCTACAGACTTCGACTCGGTGCTTCGGGCTTCGGGTGTAGGGTCAGAGGGTTTCAGGTTTAGGGCTTTAGGGGTTATATAAGGTTTAAGGGTTTGGCGTGTGGGGATTGGGTCTCAGGGGGGCTGGTGGTTGTGGAATTTAGGCTTCTAGTCTTGGATTTGGGATTTATGGTTGAGGGTTTTGCTGTTCAACTTTGCCCAATCTCCACCATGACTGCAGCCAAGAAGCAGGTGAAGGGACGGGGCGTAGCTAAAGAAATCCGGCTCGGGCCAAACGGAGGGTTTCGCGGAGAAAACGGGCTGGACATGACGGGCTTTGAAGGCTCAGGATCAAGCTTTGGGACAAGGTTTTAGGATTTAGATTTGGGCTTCGCACGTGGCAACTCCGCTCTTTCTCCTGGGAACTGCCAGGAGCATACTCCAGTCCTAAGCAGTAAAACGATTAACATGCGTGATACATGCGGATTCTTCATAATGGATGCTCCATTTAAGTCCCCTAACAGCAGCCCAGATTTCGAAAATTTAGCGATGCATGGCCTTTGCGTGCTGGTATAGCGGCCTTCTTGGAGACCGGGCGGCAGCTCATGCTGCAACTGTCTCATCTCTATTTGATCATGTTTTCCTTGTTGCGTGAGCTCCGGTATGGCTTAAGCCATTCTGCTGTACAAAATTTCTGACGAGAAACTCCAAACATTTTGTCTCATTGCCCAAGGCTTTGGCAAAAAAATACAAATGGCCTGAAGATCATCCATTCGGAAGAGAAGCCATGATCACCAAAGCCAAGGAAAAAAGGAGAAAGGGAGGGCTCGAAGAAAGAGACAGCCCCATCGATCCTTGGAAGCCTGCCGATGCCGTTTAGTGGACAGGACAAATTTTTGTCGGACATCGGCGACTGCCAAACCAGACTTTGACAACTCAGAATGCCATCGAAATAAGATCATCATCCTCCAAGCCGTTCCTTGGTCACGGAAATAACAATACATGCGATACGCTTTAGAAGAAGCGTTTTCCTTGTGTTTTTGCACAATCGCATCCCAAAGGTGGCAACAGTCACACAGTTTCGGTGTTAAAAGAAGCATAGTCCCTCAGTTTTCACGCTTGAAAGTCAACCAACGCGGCAGATTCTTCTTGTCCTGATGCGGCCACTCACAACACGTGGGCAAACCAAAGCCAGAAGCTCATCACAAAACCGTTCACAAAAATCTAGGAAAACATGCCACGAACAACATACAACATCATGGTTTTCGAACCACCAAACCAAGGAAAACAAACAGAGTCTGATTAAACAAAACAAAAGCCACTGCCAAACGCAAAACTTCTCAAAGCAACCACCGCAGGAATATCCAGAAAAAACATGAAAAAACCAAGATTGCAACATTAATCGTAGCACATTGGTAAACGCAGCCAAAACAAACAGAGCCAGTGAGACAACTACACCAAAACCTACTCAAAGCGACCACCGCATGAACATCTGAAAACCAAAACTTCCGCATGCCAAACTCCCTACCCCACCTTGCAGTCTTCTGTAGGCTTTTCCAAACGTTTACTTGCAAACCTCCCCAAATCCTGCCTGGTAGAGTCTCCTCTCAACTTTAAACCCTTCTTAAACTCTTCAAGCGCATTAACGTGTTGTTGTATGAGCTGCTGCAGATTCATGGACAACGACAACAATATTCTGTGGCTTAAGTTATGAAATCGAACAAACGTGGAAAAAGATACTTCCGAGAGACCATTTCTTCAGCAAGATGCATCCAGATAACTCCAAAGTGTAGCTAGTTGCTGCTTGTCTTGAACATGTATTCTTTTCAAACAATCAAGTTGAAACTTGCTGCATTCTTACCAAGCGCAGCGCCATCCAGAGAAGACGTTATGACGTTGTTGGAAAAAAATACGGAAGACACCAGCCGCCACCCCAAGCCCATTTCACATCCCCAAACTCCGGAGCCCACCAGAAAGGCCTCTTGGCCTCATTTTTTGGGTGAAGACCACACAGAAACACGTCTGATGCCTTCACTCGAGCTCAACAAATGGTCTCTGGGTTTAGGTTGCTCTCTCTTATGCTGCCGTCTCTAAACCCCACCAGAGATCGTCGTACTCAGAGCTGATTCAAAACTTGAAGGGTGTTGAGCGTACGGACTCGACCCAAAACTGAAGAATCGACAGGGCT
>BGNK01000819.1:42630-189247 GCA_003297005.1 Symbiodinium sp. clade A Y106 | reverse complement strand
TAGTAGTACTAGTACTAGTACTAGTAGTACTAGTAGTACTAGTAGTACTAGTAGTACTAGTAGTACTAGTAGTACTAGTAGTACTAGTAGTACTAGTAGTACTAGTAGTACGAGTAGTACTAGTAGTACTAGTAGTACTAGTAGTACTAGTAGTACTAGTACTAGTACTAGTACTAGTACTAGTACTAGTACTAGTAGTACTAGTAGTACTAGTAGTACTAGTAGTAGTAGTAGTAGTACTAGTACTAGTAGTACTAGTAGTACTAGTAGTACTAGTAGTACTAGTAGTACTAGTAGTACTAGTAGTACTAGTAGTACTAGTAGTAGTAGTAGTAGTAGTAGTAGTACTAGTAGTACTAGTAGTACTAGTAGTGCTAGTAGTGCTAGTAGTACTAGTACTAGTAGTAGTACTGGTACTAGTACTAGTAGTACGTTAGTAGTACTAGTAGTACTAGTAGTACTAGTAGTACTAGTGAAATCCGCAGCAGGACGACGAAGACCTGGGACTTGTTTGGCGACTGGCGTCGCACGCTTGCATAGAGAAAGCGGGTGCATGTCGAGTTGAGGGCTTTGGGCTCAGGGTGTAAGGTTAAAGTTTGGGTGAAGCTCGGATTTACGTGTAGTGGTGTGCGTAGAGTTTTGGCATAGGGCTTTTCGGACTGACACAAGGTTCAGGGTAGAGGGCATTGAGGATCCAGGCCTCACAGTTCAGGATTTACCTATTGTTTTTTGAATGATAGTTCATGCTAAGGACTCATGGGACAGGCCATCGGGTGTATGTGAATCGATTTTGGTTTTGGGGTTTGGGATTCCTGTCGGGGTTTTCAATTTTGCGGCTGGTGGACTGTTCCCATACGTAGTTTAGGGCACTTAGGGTTCATGCAAGTTTTTGCTGTGCAGCAGTGCAAGTATCGCCTTGCTAGTCTGTGGCTACACAGGGGCTTTATGGGGCAGCACGTTTTATCCCGCAGAGTCCAGAAGTACTTCGAACTGTAGGAACCTTGGTGCCAAAAGCACAAATATGGATTGCTTGCACCTTCAGGACCTTCAGCGCATATTTTCCGTAACCGAATTTCCAACATGATGTGTATATGCTCTACTTACTCTAAACCCCAGTTCCTTTGTCTGAACACCTTTATCTGCAAAGCCTCATAGCCCCAAGCTCGAAATCCTAAGGATGCGCGGTCTGTAGGATGATGAGAGGTACAATGATATGAGCAACGCCAATAGCACGAGCCATCGAAATAATACCAGCAGTAAAAAGAGACTAGCGGTTGTAGACAAGAAGCTTACAGTTTTTAGAGGAATACCCCTAAGGTTGTACGGTCAGCATTTCTTTCTTGACCCCATGTTGTGGCGCTTGTGGCTCCTGGTATTGCGTGTGCATCCTGATATGCTGGGGGTCCCTCATCATCTGAAGCTCCCTTGAACAACCTTGCGACTCTCGAGCCACTTCCAAGATCCTTGTAGAAGAGCTTTCCTAAACCAGGCATAGTATGTGGTCTGATTCTGCAGGCCCCAAAAACTGTTTCGAAATCCCTAAGCCCCACAAGCAGTGAAGAGTTTAGGGCCTTCTGGGCGACGTCGGAAAAGAGATTAAGGACGATTGGCGCTGGGATTCCCCTCCCCATGCTTTGCGGCATTTCGGTATCAGGGCAATGATGTCTCAACCTTCTAGCACCTACACCCGCTTGAGCCCTGTAGAACCATTATAAGAACCCTTAGGGAACCTTAACTTAACCCCCTCCCCCCCCATCTGTACAACGACTATAAGGACCCGTAGCGAACCCCACACCCTAAACCTTGTACAACCGTTGTAAGAGCCCTTAGGGAGTCTGCTAAACCCCTGAACCCTAAACCCCTAAGCCCCAAACCCCTAAAACCTGAACCCTAGACCCCTGAACCCTGAACCCCGAAGCCCTAAACCCCTATAAACCCTGACCTAAACCCCTTAACCCTTGAACCCTAAACCCCTAGCCCTAAACCCCGAAACCAGGCATTCCGGCCCACTCGGGCCCGAGCCGCTCTTTGCGACGCGGGAGCCGTTGCTTCAGCTGCAGGCGCTTGCTTGGGTTTTGCTTCTTGTTTATGGTGCTGACGGGGCCTGGTGTTTTCCGTTAAGGGCACTGTAAGGGTCCCCCTTATGGGTGCTATAAGGGTCCCTTCAAGGGTACTATAGGGGCGGGATGTCGGGTTTTTGGGGTTTCTGTTGATGGGTTGTCTAGGGGTCCTGGTAGGGTGTTTGGTTGGGTGGTTGCCCGGCTGAACAATTAGGGATCAGGGTCCGGTGGTGGATTCAGAGTTTCGGACTAGTTCGACGGTTGCTTTTGATATTGAGATCTATCGGTGAGAGTTCTGACTCCTGTAGACTGTTCCTCAAGTGTGCATCTAACAGGGGGTCCCTGCTTGACAACAGGCCCCGGAAACCTCTAACCGACTCTAACTCTAACCCCAATCAAGAACATGATCCAGAGCCCTTATATAAGTTATGAATCCTCAAAACGCAACTAAAGCCCGAACAACCTTTCAACTTAGAGACCCCCCGCTCCCCCACACACCGAAAGCCTGTGAATCCTAAAGCAAGAAACGTGCCCTGGAACGGCGCTCATCTGTGATTTATATTGTTCAAATACATACCGATGTATTCATCTATACATATATCTACAAATAAGTATATACTATATACTATACTGTAAGCATGTACAACATCTCTTTGGCAAGGTCCATGAGCTTAGTGACGAGATTTATGCCCTTCCCTCCATGTATACCCAGGTGGGCTTCAGTTGTCGGGTCTGGGAGGGGGGAGAGGGTTTAGTATTTACGGCTTACGCTTATTTTCTCGTGTTTAGGTCAAGGCAGGGTTGCATGAGGAGGTGTTTTAGCAAGAGGTGGCTAACCCCAGACCTCATACCCATGTACCCCACCCTAGGATTTTAACCCAATTCCCGAACAGTATCCTAAATCAAGCCTTAAAAACCGTCTGAAGCAAAGCCACCAGCCAAATCCATACCAAATACTTCCCAAATCCGAAGAGCCCAAAAGCAAGACCTTTACCAAAACCCTAAAACCAAAGCCACNCAAAGCCACCAGCCAAATCCATACCAAATACTTCCCAAATCCGAAGAGCCCAAAAGCAAGACCTTTACCAAAACCCTAAAACCAAAGCCACCTAAGCAAACCCTACCCTCAACTATTCCCAACAAGGTTGGGGGTTAGACCCTTATCTGAAATCTCCCTGAAATGATGCGCATTAAGTGAAATAGTATATTAACAATATTGTATCTTGTTAATATATTACATCAAGCAATCGTCTATAGTATTTAGATAATCCGTATCGTCTCTCACTGGTTTTTGTTTCTTGTATGGTACTGTAGGTAAAAAAGGGTATCTCTTACCCATAAATCTTTCAAATGCAAAATCATCTTCAAAATGTACTTCTGCTATTCGTTTATTAATCCATCTAAAAATTTCATTTGAATACAATTTATTTTTTAATTTGCTAATTTTTCATTGTTGTTTATGTGTGATAAAATCGCAAAAATTGCACTTCCAACCTTATTCATTTGTCTTCCAAGATGATTAACAAATTTTCTCTTTGTATTATTCTTTTCATCTACATTTTTATCATATTCATGTATTATTCTTCTTCGCTGTTTGGTGTAAAATTGTTTTACTTTTTCATCAACTTTAAATGAGTTATCGTATAATAATTTAATCTCGTTGTAGAATTCAGCATTATAAAATTTGCACTCTGCTAATACACCTTTGGACCATCGTAATGTCTTCTCAAATTTAAGAAATGGAGTTAATTTAACATAATAATATATTTGTGCATCTAATTTCTTCTCTGTGTAATTTGTTATGTTGTATTTATGTTTATCTTCAACTGCTTTAACCACATTTTCAAAATCTTCAATACTACAATCATAAACATTCTCCTTAAACCCTGTTAAAGTTTTACACACTTCGCATTCCTCATAACTATATTTACAAATATTGGTGATAATCTTGACAGGTATATTCAGTTTATATAAGAACATATTCTTTTGGTTGAACTTACATGTAGCACACTTACTCACTTTATCCTCAATAATGGCTTTCATCTCAATAACATTCAAGAACTCACTAATAATTTCCTCCTGTTCGTTATTACTGAACATGTACTCTCTGCTATCTTAAGTCCTCAAGTCTTTAAGTCAGTTTGTAAAATACGGAATTTGTAAAATACATTATTTAGCTATAAACCTTATGTTCATCATTGTATTTAATTTCATAATAAGCTAATGTATCAGGCTTTGGAAAATCTAATTCTCCAGTATTAAGTTTATATATACATTTCTCTTATTCTTATACATCTCACTATCCTTAACTAATGTTTTATTCATCTGTTTAGGTTTGTCGCGAATGCCTCGCGAGGCTTCTGCCGAAGCGTCAGTATTCAGTTTATTAACTGCTTTTTCAATTATTTCTAGCTTATCTAATATCTTTTGAAATCGTGTTGCCTTTGTTTCTTTAACATCATCATCTATAACTGACATGCTATATAAAAAGTTTTAGATTAAAATTCTTATACTAAAAGTTTTAGGTGAAAATGCGTTCCAAAAATTACATATAAAGAGTAGAATTACAACTTTTTTCATAACATAAAAAATGTTATGAATAAAGTTCAAACTAATTAAGCGCCAGCTTATGTGGTGCTATTGGATGTATCTCGTTACTTTCCCCTTTCACGAGTTCATCCAATGTGAAACAGATGACTTGGGCGAATATGAGGGGCACTGATTTTTTCCGAACAGGGGTCACTCGCTCCGTTTTTTGTCTGGGATGTGACTTCTATACAACTGTCATTGTAATATATAAAATACTACTTAAATATTAATCCATAATATTCAAATTGTTTTTTAGTTTTTCAACATCTTTATCAATCCTTTCAACATCTTCTTCAATTTTATCAAGGCGTTCTTCACATTCTTCGGGTGTTATTACTCTATTTTCACTCCACCCTGTGCTANACATCTTCTTCAATTTTATCAAGGCGTTCTTCACATTCTTCGGGTGTTATTACTCTATTTTCACTCCACCCTGTGCTACAGAGTTCAACACCTCCCATTTGTGGCGTGGCTTCTGTTTTAAATATTCCATCATCAGGTGATACATTCCGACCTTTACCAAACTTAATACTACTCCTATCTTCAACAACATTAACAACTACTTTATTATTTTCAGTGGTTGTTATACTTTCTTTATGGTATGTGTTCCTTCTGCACCTACAAAATAAACAGTTAATGCCATCTTTATTTACTTGTATCCCTCCATTTTTGTCTCCCCTCATTTACATTATCTAGATTTTATTTTAATAAACATAAGAAGAGATTTTACCAACTCTAACAAATTGTAGCAACATCGTTTATATTTAGGTGGTGCGACTATTTCCTCTATCTTCTCCAGCTCATCTATCACATCAATATAATCCTTCATATATTAATAACGATATAATTTTTCTATGTATTAATAATAATGATTACGCCCATAGTTAAACCTATCAATGTCAAGGAATATGACTTCAAACAGTCTAAGTATGAAGTAGCCCCCAGATTACCTTTTTCACAAATAATAACAGGTCCTAGCGGTTCTGGAAAAGGAATATTGTTACAGTCAATGATACTAGATATTTATAGAGACGTCTTTGAAAGGATATACATTTGGTATCCTTCAATCTCAGTTGATAGTAACTGGTTGCCTGTTAAAAAATACATTCAAGACGAGCTGAAGGTTGATTTGGAAAAAGAAAAGTGCCTCTTTGATGAATACATACCAGAAGAATTAGAGAAGGTCATAAAACAACAGCACAAAGTAATAGAGTATCAGAAGAAGAACAACCACAAGAAACTTTTTTCAATACTGATAATAGTGGATGACTTTGCCGACAGTAAGGCTTTCTCAAGAAACTCACCTCTTCTAAATCAATTGTATGTGCGCGGTCGTCACAATAGTATCAATATCATAAAGGCCACGCAAAAGTTTAACGCGTTAAGTCCTATCATTCGTGTTAATAGTCGTCAGTTATTCTTCTTCAGGTTAAGAAACTACAAAGAGATTGAAAGAATGGTTGAAGAGTTAAGTGCAGTCTTGATTAAAAAATCAACCGTTGCAGATACTAAAAACCTTGCAGAAGCAAAGAAGTTATTATTAGAAGTATATAACATAGCAACAGAAGAACCATACAGTTTTTTATATGTAAATTTAATGAAGACAGATGTTAATGATATGTTTTACAAAAGATTTGACGCTAAGTTAGTTATTGATTAATCATATTATTTGAAATAATATTAACAATCAGAATAAGGAAAAGCTACACAAATTTCACGGCATACACTTGCCACTGTTGCTACATTTGTTTTTGTTTTCAACTGTTCTATTTCATCTTCTATTTTTTGTATCTTATCTGTTAAATCTTGGATGGTGTTAAATATTATTAAGTCTCCCTTTATCTTTTGTAGTTGCTCGTCTAATTTCTTCTCAATTGTTTCATCAAGATTAGGCATTATATATTATTTTAGAACTTAATTTTATTCTTTGTTTTTGCTTTCGCCTTTGCCTTTGGTGAAGCTTCTCCTTTTAACTTCTTAACTTCCTTCCTTAAATCTTCAACTTCGTTTTGCAACTGCTGAACACAACCCCATAATACAACTGCTGTTTTATTATATGCTAAAAAACTTCATACCATCATCATTATAATATATTATGTTGTCCCATTCAGGAGGCATTTTAGCGTCTTTTATATCGTCTGCTATAAATCCAATATTACTCTTTTTGCTCTCATCATTAATAAAATTATACGTTTTAGGTTTAATATACTTAACTGCTTTATAACAATCCTTTGTATTTACCTCCTTAATGTTCTCTTTCAATTTAGCGTCTGATGTTTCAGTTAAAGCAACACACGTTAAATTTCCTCCAATATCTGCGTTATTCGTTGTAGTAAAGAAACCATATAGATCAACGCCTGTGTTTGTAGCGTCAATCTGGATAATTTATTATTACTTAATCTAATGAACCCATCAGTGTCTGGGTTATTTATTAATACTCGTTGCGACCCTGAAACATCAACATGTGTTATTTCTAAGTTGCCTAACAAATTTACTTTGCCATCAGTCAATTGTATTTCCGGTGTGCTACTTTCCAATCCTATTGTTAAATTCATTTCTCCCGCCGTGTCTCCATTTCTGATATATAACTTATATTGAGTGTCTAAAACTTCTTTTAATTCGCTACTATTTTGNGTGCTACTTTCCAATCCTATTGTTAAATTCATTTCTCCCGCCGTGTCTCCATTTCTGATATATAACTTATATTGAGTGTCTAAAACTTCTTTTAATTCGCTACTATTTTGAAACATAAAACGCCCCCAACTAATAACATCGCTTTCACCAACAATATTACCAATACTATTAAATGTTTGATTATTAACGACTGGTCTATTTAATGTAATTCCGTTGGTGTCGTTTAATTGTAAAGCAATAGTAGCAGTTGTCGGGTCGGTTGTTCTATTTGATTGTAATGAAAAATTAATTTCTTCTGTTGAAATTACATTTAATGAATTATTAGCGTCCGCTCTTTGAAATATTCTACCTGAATTATTGACATAAATATCTCCATTAAATGTTGATGTATTTTGAAACGATGCTGTCCCGCCAAAATTACTATTGCCACCGGATACATTTAGTTTATTTGAACCTTGAATAACTCCAATACCTAAACTTAAACAATACACACCATTACCATTAGCAGTTTTTTATGAAAGTAACGAAGAACTGTCGTTGCTTGTGTTATAAGCATTAATTCCAAATGAAATCAATTTTAAATATCCTTGTGCATTTTTTACTGTCCTTACATTAGAGGCGCCCGTTGTATCTTTGTAAAATGTAAGTCCTGAATTATTAGAAATACTAAAATTTTATCAAAAAAATTTAAATCATTTGATAAGTCTATATTACCATCCACTTTTAAATTTTGTCTAACAATAGCACTATCTACAACATCTAATGTATAGCCTCCTGTTAATGCATTTGCTCCTGTATCTACTAATAAGGAATGTGATTTAACATATTGATTAGCATTATTATTTAAATTTAAAGTCCTACCTGTATCACCGACGGAATTATAACAATCAATATTATCATTATCAAAAGTTATATAATTATCAGTATTTCTAATGGTAAATGATAAATTGGCATCTGCTGTATTTTCTACAACTAACCCACCTGTTGGTGTTTCTATCTTACCACTCATTTTATGCCCTGCATTATTATTAGTTAAAACAAGTTGTTTAATTGCATCGTCTGATGTATTATTACAAAATATTTTGTCTCCTTGTAAAGTTATATATCTCGTAGCGTTTTTAAACTCTGCTAATACTTTATCACCTCCTCCTGTTTGATTACTGAATAATAACCCTGCTACTGGCGAAATATTAATAGTTGAGTTATTTAATGTTAATCCACTATGTATAACCGTAGGGGCACTACAATCAATAATAGGATTGGCGCTAAATCTATTAGTAAAATCACTTACTGGAACTCTTAAAGCAAGTAAGTTGTCTATTTCTGTTGTTGTATAGGTGTCACCTCCTCCCGCACCCGCTATTAATCCATCTACCTCGGTTTTATTGTAATAGTTGGTTTGTAACTGTGTATTAGTCTGAAAATTAGTAGATAAATTTGTGTCTATTTGAGTTTGTGTATAATAATTAGTAAAGGTTGTGTCTATTTCTACTTTATTGTAAAAATTCGTTGATAGTTGTAAATTAGTTTGATAAGTAGTATTTAACATATGAGATATAGAACTAACATTTTGAAAGTTTTGTAATTGCTTCGTATTTAAGACATCTATGGCATCGGTGTTTGCTTGTATGTTTGAAGAATTCGCTGTGTTGATGTCTCCTAATTCTGTTTTGTTGCGTATAATAAAGAAATGTCTGTTCCGCTTACAATAACATTATCAGCTGTTAATGTATTTGTATTATTGAGTGTCAAAGGCATTAGATAATATTAATTAAATAGATAATTATTTTGTTAATATTATTAATTTTCGTTTTGTTGGTTTAGGTATGCTTGATGTTTTTGTGGTTTAATGTGTCTATTTTGGTTTTGATGCGTATATTTGTTCCCACATTCTCAGTTTATAACTTGATTTGCTTGTGCTCTGATTTTTTCTTTGTTATTCTCACGATATATTCTGTTTCTTTCTAACTTAATTTCTTTATTATTTTCATAGTCTTCTTTCTGCTTTGATAAAATCGCTTCTTTATTTTCTTCATAATGTTTCTTTTTCATTTGTTTTATTTCTTCTGGGTGTTCTTCTCGGTATTGTTTAGAACGAGTGTTATGCTCTTCTTTATGTTCTTGATGGTATTGTTTGTTGTATTCGGGGTTGTTGTCTCTCCATATCTTTTTACTTTCTGCTGTCTCTTCATTGGTTCTAATAGGTCTTCTGATATTTAGTGTTGCTTTTAGTTTTTCAGTAAAATCGCGTTCAATGCTTTTTGCTTCCAGACTGTCTTTACAACTTATTGTATCTATATTCACCATTTCCCAATTAACCCATCCTCCATTATCACGGATAAACTGATATAGATAAATGTTGTAGTGTCTATCTTTTTCATCATTACATTTTGCTTTGTGTTGGTATTTGCGTTTTGTAAAGTCTGTTGTGTGTCCCACATAGCAATCTGCTATAGTTGTATCTTTACAAACAATTTTGTAAAAATGTGTTTTTGTGTAATCTATCGGTTTTGATGGCATATTACCCAATAACTATATTAGGTAATTTGTCTTTAAATGTATCTCAAAATCAGTCAAAAACTTTCAAACCGAGGTCTTTTATTTCCAGTATCTGTTCTGATAATCGTGTAATGAACATCTCATCTGGCATATCGGCAACTGGAATTGCTGTTCCTGCTGGTTTAATTTTTATAAGCATTTGTTGTCCGGCTCTCGTGTTTATTCCTGTATATGAACTATCAGGGACTTTTTCAAATGAAAAACCGAAAATAAACTGTCGGTCACGATATTGTTTAAATCAATGGAAATACTATGTTGGTGGAATACTGGAAGATTTAACGCCTTTCCTAAATGATAGAAGCATTGGCTTAATGAATTACAAGGATATTAGGGAACAATTTAGAACCTAATTGAATTTGAAATTCAAGGTCTTTATTAACGTCGTAAATGCCTTCTACAGAAGAATCGTGAGATTGATGAGGATGATAAAACGACAGAAACGTTTATTAGCATATTCATAACCTAAACTTGGTTGGTCAGTTCTCTAAAAGGTAATAAAAGATGCTACTAATTTAGATACTGAACGAATAACTGGAACACTGATACTATCATTATTTTCTACCGATTGTCATTGAGTAATATAAGTTGTATAAGTAATTGGCAACCCCTTACCTTCTAATAAATGCTTGACATATTCATTATTTAAATTATTATCAAGGGTGCAAACATCACAATGAACAAAGGCGTTGTTCAGTTCAAATACTTTTGATGTATTAGAAGCATTACCGGCAGGAAGTGCTACATCTCTTGTAAATTTTTCACGAAGGAGTAGAGCAATACCTCCATTATCTTCATCATAATCATCAGGATTGACAATACAATCAAGGTCACTACTAACCAATTCTAATTCAATGGTTAAATTCCCCATATATTTCAGTGGAAGGTATTTAAACTGTGAAAATATGCCTGCAAGGGGTTTAAAAGCGACTGTCATTTGATTTTTAAAACCCGGAACGGCAACAGAATCAACATCATAAATTAAGTTTTCACTACCAACATCTTGTTTCAATGTCTTAATTTCATCATCATACCTATAACCACACCCTTCATTTGCTTCGTCTTTTCGTGCTCCTTGAGACATCAATTTTGAAAACATCTGATGAACACGATTATAGCTATCAAAGTCTTCAAGAACCTGACTACCTGCAATAATTCGCATTCTTCTAAAGAAGGAATAAGGTGGGGCTAGTGGTCTTAATTTTCGGTTCAGGGTCTCGTCTTTGCTTTTAACTGTGAAGCATACCCTAACACTTTGAGGGTCTAACCAAGTATTATCTTCAGCATTCAAAGAAAGTTTCATTACGCGGTTGCCACTGGTCGGAGTAAAGACGTTTGTGGATTGACTATAACATCGGACACTTCTTCTATCAGTAATATAACTTGAACCTTTATTAAGTTTAAAACGTAAATTATCAACGAGTATATCTTCTGGTGTAAAAGTTTCCATTATATATAAATAGCATAGATAATTTAATTGAATATAATTTAAACTTATATTTAATCAAATAATTCAAAATTACATGAATTTTTTTTGCTATTATTTTTCGTTTTATTTTTAACTTCCTTAACTATATTATTATCTTCATTATCTTCTACTAATTTTCGTATCTCTTCGTAGGCGTTCTGTTTAAATTTATTCTCCTTCTTCGGTTTCTCCATCTGTTCGTATGTTGTTGCTTTATTATGAAACATTATTAATATTATTTCGATTATTTATTCATCTCGTTTATCTTTTTCATGTTCTCTCTATAAACCTTATCCCAAAATGTAGGATTAGCATTATACCTTTCTTCTACATATCTTTGTCGTTTTGTGTTTATGTGTTTCATTCGTGCTTTGTCATAATTTCCACCATCATTGTATTCAATTTTGCCAAGGATGTTATATTCTCCACCGCATTGATTACATTTAATTTTAGTAATTTTTGTCATATATTAATATTTCGATTAATTAAATTGTTGATTAAATCAGTTTCACTGATTAATCAAGAGTTTAACTTTCAGTTAAACTGTTGCATAAACTCTTCTTCTGTTATAGGTAAATTACCTGCTTTGTTATGAACATTTCCTATGTCTTGATATGAATGATTTTGTAGTGGGTCGCGTAGCACGCGAGCCTCTGGCGAGGCGTCTAATGTTGATTTATTTAATGTTATACTACCTTTATCAAACATACTAACAACATCTCCTGCTTTTCGTATTCTTAGATTTGTCCCCGTGTCTTCTGGTCGTTGTCCTGACACAAAAGGAGAACCATAACTTCTACTTCTAAATATATTACCATAATCGTTATTTATTTGTTGTCCCACCGCTGAACCTAAACTATGGCTAATAATATCAGTAATTCCTGTAAGTTTTTTATTATCAACTTCTATTGTTCCATCTTTAATAAATTTATCAACATCTTTATATCTTTTCGTTTGTTGGGTTTGATAGAACGGTAATTTTAAATCAGCATAAACATCTCTACCGCTTTTAGTTCCTGCAATGTATAAAATAGAACCATTTTGATATATTCCATCAGGATTTTCGTATGCTAATTTAAGTCCTTGGGTGTCTGTGAGGAATGTTTCAGTCCCGGCTAATTCGTCTCTAACTTCATTATGTAATTTGTTTCTTCCACTTGGTGGTTCATATAAAATATCCTCTCCTTTTCTCTTACTTTTAAATTTTAAACATTATAAAATAACTTATAAATTATTTTATCAACTAGGTAATAATGTTATAGTTCAAAAAAGTTTATATTGATAGTTACTATAAAGTTCATCTAATTTTACCATTGATTTACCTGAAACAGTCCAACTTGAGGATAATATGTTATGTCAAATTCACGAGGTCAGCATTCCCCATTCGTGGTATTCAATAAACAGCACAAATATTAATTTATACTTTATGCATCAGGTTATACCCCCAGGTGTCATAGCAGGTACAACTTATCGGAAAATATCAATTCCAGAAGGCAACTATACATCGGTTGATTTAGCACAAACAATTCAAATAGCACTTAACCTTTTAGTAGATACGGTAGATAGACCTAATACATACTCTTTAAGTTATAATACATCAACTAATAAATATACATTTAGTTCAAACTATGCTACTGTTATTTTTGTTGTCTTAACTGATGGAGAAATAGCACCATTAGCTGGTTTATTTTCAGACCCAGCAGATTTTAATAATGTATATTCAATAAACCAAGTATTAGGTAATACAACACCAGCAACTGATGCTTATACAAATGTAGCACCTTACACAACAAATTTTATAGACTTAGTCCCTTTAAGAATTTGTATTTACATTGTAATGAAATTAGCAACTACAACCAATTAACAGTAGCGGGTAATTCATCAATAGTAAAGAAAATAAATGTAACTGTGCCTTATCTAGGTGTTATTCATGATAACGAAATAAGTCCCGAAGATTATATTGACTGCTCTAACAAATTATTTAGAAGACTAAATTTTAGATTAACCAACCATCTTAACCAAGTTAACCAAGTTGTAAATTTAAACGGGGTGGATATATCCTTTACTCTTACATTTTTTAGGGGATAATAAATATCTAATTAGAAAAATATATACTACACTAAATAATGAGTACTGAAGAGGTTGAAGACGCTAAAAATGAAGAAGCTACTGAAATAGCAACTAATGAAACACTGCCTGAAAATATACCTATTGAAAATAATGAAAAAGAAGCAGAACCAAAAAGTAATGAAGTAGTTGAAGAAGCAAAGCCAAAAGCAAAAGCAACGCCTAAGAAATTAGCCAGAAGTGTTAAAGTAGTAGAGCTGGTTGAATGTAGTGCTTGTAATAAAAAGATGTTACCAAAAAGTCTAAGAAACACACACCCCCATTATTGTAAGGGACAACCGACCGAAACATTGCCAATAAATAAGCAGAAGGCAAGTTATGGGTCAAAAGTGGAAGAGAAACTGAGAAAAGAAATAGAGGAAGAAATGAAGAAGAAATATGAGAACAAAGAACACGATAAAAACGCTCAAAATGTAAAAAAATGAAGTTGTGCAATATTCCGAACCTATTGAAGCTAAGACAAAAGAAAAGCCAAGTGTGCCAAGTGTGCCACGGCAACTAACAGCAAGAGAATTATTAGAAGCATCTTACGCTGAAATACGAAGAGCCAAGAGGGAGGAGCACATGCAAAAAATAAACGGCTTCAAATCAAAAATGTTTTATGGAAAAAACAATATTAAACAATATCTAACAAGATGTATAGACAACCGAAAGACTTTTCAAAAGTTAAAATATATTGTATTAGAAATACTATTCATGATGATATTTATATAGGAAGCACCTGTCAAAGTTTAAGTCACAGCACCGAAAAGATGTAAATTTCAAGCAAGGTATGAAACTACATAAGTCAATGAACGAGTTAGGACGGGAAAACTTTTATATTGAATTGTTAGAAGAATGTCCGTGTGAAAACTTTATGCAATTAACAAAGCGCGAAGGGGAACGAATAAGGGAACATAAATCAGCGTTAAACCATATGATAAATGGAAGGACTAAAAAAGAGTATCAAGAAGAAAACAAGGAATACTGGAATGAATGGAAAAGGAATTAGTTATGAAGAAAACAAAGAAAGAATAACCGAACAAAGAAAGACATATAGAGAAAACAACAAGGAAAAGATACACGAACAACAAAGAGAATGGTATGAATACAATAAAGAAGAAAAGAACAGAAAAAGCCGAGAACAGTACAATGCTAATACAGAAAAGATAAGTGAGAGAAGAAAGGAACTGAAAGCATTGAAAAACAAACACAAGAAAATTAATTGTTAATATTATTTTTAGTCTAAATAATATTAATAATATGAGTATGTGGAAGAGTAAGCCTGAGTTTAAGCGTATGCCTATGGTAGAGCAATATGACGATGGAGTGATACTTTCGGAGTAGCGAGTAGGAGAAAACAAATTGAAGATATGAAGCTAAGAGCTGAAGAAGCCGAGAACAGAGGTAAAACATTGCGTTAAGGAATGATTGGGTTAAACATCAAAAGAAAAGTATTTATCAGGGACAGCTTGATGATATTAATAGACAGTCAGAGCGTCCCATGATGCCAGTAAGAACAAAAGAAGAGCTACTTAAAAAACAAAAAGAATTAAAAAGTATAATGGCAGAAAAAATATAAAACAATTGTGATTTATTCTAAATCCGTTCGTTAGATTAAATTCTATAAATAAAATTAAAATCTAACTTCACGTATATGATTAAAACATTAAAATCAGAATTAAGATTGAGGCCGACTTATGATGAACTGATAGGAATGATTGAGAGCCAAGGAGACCCTAACAGACCCTCAATTGAAAAAAGAATTGATAGAAGGGCTACATTATTTAGGAATAATCAGTTTGGTAGTCAGTTAGATAATATTGATTTTCTGGGATTGAAGACAGAGCAAAAGAAGATGTAAGGAGAGCACAATTAAGAGAAGCAGGGATAAAGGCGACAGCATCAACAGGATTAGTATCAAGTGGCTTTACAACACCAGCAGAAGTTTATGAAATGGATGCTGACGAAGAAGGTGAAGGCCTGGAAGAAGGACTGAGAAGACAAGAACAAGCAAGTCAAACAACAGCAGAACTAGCAAGAAGTGATTTAGATGAAGTACATGGTCAATCATTACCAGTAGGAGTTAATATTGATGAAGAAGAAATGCCACCCTTAGAAGAAGTAGAAGAAGGAGAAGAAGAGGATTTTGAGGATGACCCAGAATTAATACCAGCCGATGATGAAGAGACGCAAGTCCCACCTGTCTCAAGAAAACATAAAGAGACGATAGATTATAATGACAACATAACAAGATGGAGAAGTAGGGATGTGTCCGCGGACGATATTTTATTCCAACTTTACTTACGAGGTATTACGTTGGAAAAGGAACAGGAAGAAGAAATAAGCAAGTTAAGAAACAAAGGGAAAGGCAGAACGCTGACCAAAAAGGATTATGTATTAAACTTTATTGAAAAACTTATGATGACTGGACAGTGGGCTAATGAAGTTAATGACCAACTATTAAGGAGTAGAATGGAAGAATTAGTGTCTTCAAAAGAAGCGTCATCATCTACACCTTTAAGAGACATAGCAGTAGCGGGAGCAAAAGCAGGTGTTGAAACATTAGCGAAAGCAGGAGCAGAAGCATTAGCAAAATCATTTTTACCAGCATAAAATATCAATAAGTAATATAATGTTAAAGAATTAAGTACATTTAATTTTTAGCATTAATAATTAATATTTTCTTATAGAAAATAATAATTATTAATGTTAAGACGGCGCCCAACTTATGAAGAAGTATTAAAAGAAACAATGACAAGAAGATTGAAGATACTACCAGAAAGGCAGAAAAGAACACAACAAGGACTGTTCATAGATGATGTTGATTTTGATGACTTTGGTTTAAATAGATATGATAAAAAAGAAACATTATTAAATAATCCAGAGAAAGGAACGCAAATGGATTTATTTGGAAGTAGGTCTTCAACCGAAAAGAGCGAAAGTATTAAATCAGTAGAGAAAGAAAATACACAAAGTGAAGAAGCAGAAAGCGAACCAACCCAAGAACAAGAACCAGACAGAGAAACAGAAAGAGAGCGTGGTAAATCAATGATGAGACGATTTTATGATGCTATGTTCGGAGAAGATGAATTTAGAGAAGAGAGAGAAGAACTGCGTAATAGAAGAGAGCAAATTGAAGATGATGATTTTGAACGTGAAACACCTATTGAATACCAAAAGAGTGAAGAAAGCGATAATAGTTTATCAATGAATGTTAAAAAATCTTATGAGCCTTCATCGTCATCATCAAGTTCAAGGGGAAGTTCAACAAATAGAAGCGCTTTACTACCTATTGAAGAAGAAGCACTAAGCGAACATATTCAATCTTCCCCGCCAGTATCAGTTCAAAGTTCAATACCAAGCGACGCTTCGTTAGAAGCCTCGGGAAGAATGAGCGACAGGACAATAGAATATGTAGAAGAACCAACGCCCCCGCAGAGTGTTGTTAGTTCAAGGCGGTCACAAGAAACAATTGAATATATAAGGAGCAGAAGTAGCGCATCATTACGAACCAATAGCACCTAAGAAGAAGAAATATAAAATAATTTGATTATTTACATTACTAATCAAATTATTTTTGTGTTTTTATTATCATGAATTCTTCGCCAAAATACTTTTTATTGTGCCTGTATGGCGAAGGTTCTTTGTTTGCCTTGTTTCTAGCATACCTAGCTCGTTCTTTTTCAGCCTTCTTCGCTAGGTAGTCGGGGTCTCTTTCCTTTCTCAGCTTGTAATACAGCCGAGTATATAACGCCAGTTGTTCCTTGACTTGCTCAAAGGTTAAACTACTTGCGATTTCCTCCATAGTTTGCGTTTTTACGGTTTCTGATGCCATCGTAATTCTCTTATACTTATTAAACGTTTTTCTTTAAGTATGTTTTAACACAAGCCGTATTTTACAGAATACACTTAAAGAAATGCGATATTATATAAATAATAATATCTGTAATATTATGACAAGAAAACTTATAAAAAGAAAATATATCCAGAACCTGAAAAGCATACGAGACGCTAAACAAGGCAAAACATCTAACCAAGTGATGACAAACATTAACAATGTAATCAACTTATACGAGGACCGTAAAATCTCACAATTCACAACAGCCGTCAATCTGATTAACGGGAGGACCACGGGCAATGACAAAGCTAGGCAGAAAGGGATAAAGCAATATGAAAAAGCACTAGCCAAATACGCCGACAAAGCCCCAATAACAGAGCGGATGAAAGCAACGGCAAAAACAGCAAGGAAAGCTCAAGGCCGCAAGAGAATTGTTGGGAAAACTGCCGAGCAACCGATATTGAAGCGTAAGGCAATCGGTGGAATAGCCACGAAGGCTAAGGAAATATTCAAAAACAGGAAATCTTACGATGTGAAGTATATGTTGTTTTCTAGTCAAAACCGCTCAGGGGCTAAAAGACCAGCATTTAAAATAGAGGGTGTGACATATTACCCTTTAAT
Organism: Symbiodinium sp. clade A Y106; assembly: GCA_003297005.1. Lineage (NCBI taxonomy): Eukaryota > Dinophyceae > Suessiales > Symbiodiniaceae > Symbiodinium > Symbiodinium sp. clade A. The sequence goes on along the minus strand of BGNK01000819.1, from coordinate 171,372 downwards.
GTTGGTTAATCGTAGTTCAGCAGGATATACAGCGCACGCCAATGTGAAAGCGAATGAGTTCATTGAAACACTGGTGTCCCGAAGGATAAGAAAATATCACAAGACAGAGGGACATTTGTATAAAAAGGTGTTTATGATAAGCAACACCAGCAGTGAATTTAGGAATTTAGGCGAGGTAAAGGAATACGCCGAGGTCATTAGAATTGAAAGTGTTGAGATGGTGGAAACGGACACTGGTGACTACGATGAAAAAGACCGGCCATTAAAACAAGCCCAAAACATCAGCACCTACTACCGATACATTCAGACCGAAGTTGATGGAGATGCCGAGACCATTAAAGAGGCACTCCAAAAGAAGAACTATAGAGAGAACGAGTGCTGGATAAACGCCTTGCTGGAAAACTTTGAAGGAACTGAGCTGACGAAGGTAAAGCGACAACAAGAGAATGTAAAGACCCTAACCCGTGAAAAAGTCCTTGAGATACTGGAGATGGGTGAGGAAGAATTTGTTAATAACGGGGCTTCTATAAATCAAATGGACAAGGTCTTCAAGTTTTTTCATATACCCGTTAGGCTGTATAACTTCACAGGGGCGATGATTTATGAATACAACCCTCCTAATTATGAAAAGGGACGAGTAAAAGTATTCAGAGGCTTAGTGAAGAATAATCACATATACTTATTAAATAACGACTTGGATACGTTAAAACACATCCAGCCAAGGGAGAATTTTAACACCTTCGCCACGAGTAAGTTTTACATTACCGACAGAACCGAACCTGTTGAATACAAAATGTTTGAGAATATAGACGAGCTACTAAAGATGACCGACAAAGGAGAATATTCCCTTATACATGCCGAGAACGATTTAGCTGAGGTGTTTCATCAGCTCAGCGAGGCTGGATACAAGCCACATATAAGGTATCAAGCCACATATAAGGTATCAAGCGGGGCAGATTATGAATATCTTTTGTAAGTTTTATTACAAAAAGTTGAAGAAATATGTTAAATGCAACATTGTATCACAGAGTTTGTCAAAGGACCGCCTTGACGAAGATGTGCTGGTTGATGACGAAGAGGTGTATAATAAAAAAACTCAGACTATGTTTAAACTGCAGAAGGAGCTGTTTAATGAAAGCCATTTATCCTATTATAACGAAGTAGATATAGAAATACTCAAGGAGTGTAAAACCATTGTTCCAACTGGCAGATTTGTTAAAGATGTTCCGAATAAAGAGATAAGAGAGGTTGATGTAAATAAAGCCTTTACGCACGCGGGAGCATCAATAACGAAAATACCCCGCTTTACCCAGTTTGACATTTTCAGACCCTTTAACGAGAGCTGTGATATAAATCAGTTTCACAGTCTGACTTTATACATAGTCGAAGTATATGAAGGCAACCTTTTCTTCAATAAAAAGTATTGCTTAGTGTATGGCAAGTTTTTGAAGCAAATGCTGAAAGACAACGTTAAGCTTAACATATTATGGTATAAGCAACCGAGTAAAGTATTCAAAGTTGATTACAACAAACTGATTGAGGAACTATACACAACGAAAATAACAAGCGACGAAGACCTCAACAAACAAACTCACAAAAAGCTGTGGAACATCAGCGTCGGCATGTTAGAGAAGTCGCATAACACAAGCCAGCGAAGTAGCACCTTTACTTCTTTGAGCGAGGCGTGCTATTATCAAAGCCTTCATGGAGGAAAAATATATACAATAAGCGAAATGAAGTGAATGAGGACGAGATAGAAACAAAAGAGACAGAAGGAGCTAAATATTATGTGTTAAGCACCTCTGAGAAGAAAACCTTAATAAACGGATTTATATACATAAAGGAGCTGTTGCTACAGTGTCACAACTTTAAGATGTATGAAGCATACAAGACACTGAATGATAATAATATCACGGTATATAGTGTTAAAACAGACTGCCTCACAATTCATGAAGATGATGTCCCGAAGGTGTGTGGATACATGTTCTTGAGACACTGGAGAGAAGGACACCTCAAGTTCGGAAATGAAATTGGCGACTGGAGGCTGGAAGACAAAAAAACCATCACATTACCCACGCAGTTATACACATATAAACACAATGAACTGCCTAACATCCCGAAAGTTACAAATGTCAATATCGCAGTAGAAGACGAATGGGACACTCGCCCGATATGCCAGCAAATTATAACACAAAACCCTTGTTTAATCCGCGCTCGCTTCGCCGGTGGTGGAAAAGTTATATAGGTGAATACTTCCAAAACATGGGCTATAATGTTTTATTTGTAGTTCCAACCAATAGGCTTTTGCAAGAGAAGGAAGTGGAAGCGACAACATATAATAAGTTTTTCAGCATCGCTGTGGATGAGATTGCTGGAGAGAAACTACCGAGTTTTGATTACTCGCCTTTTAAGATAATAGTTTTTGACGAGATATATATGTCCAACTTATATGTCTTAGATAAGGTCAGGCAGTTTATAACAAACAATCCTGATATAATCGTGGTTGCCACCGGCGACGTTAAGCAGTTGCAAGGAGTGGAAGTAATGACCAACTGCCAGAACCCAGCAACGTATATGGACAACTGCCTTGATATAGTCTTTAGATACAACATTTTCTTACAAATATGTAAAAGGGTAGGAGCAAAGGACAGTGAGGACGGCGAAAGAAACAGGGGAATAATTAATGATATGTATGAAGACTTCTGGGAAAAGAGGTTGCCCTTTGAAGAGATTATCCCAAGATATTTTGAAACTACTGACGACACAATGGCATCGGAGCATAACATCGCATATACGAATATGAGGTGCAGAAATGTAGCAAACGAGATAAGGGAAAGGATGAACAAAACCAAGAAATATGAAGTAGGGGAGGTACTAATAGCGAGAAAGTGGATTAAACAACCGAGGGTAAATGTGAATTTAAGGTATAAAATTGTGAGAATAAAGCCAGATGAGTTTATGTTTTATGAGCCGGTTGTAGATGCTAATTTTATTTTTTCCTATTGTGCGACGTGTCATTCGTCACAAGGAGCAAGCGTAAAAGGAAGCATAACCATACACGAATACGACTACACGAATACGACTTACCAATAGCAAGTAGGGAGTGGCTGTGGTGCGCAGTAACAAGGTGCGTTGATTTCGGACAAGTCAAGTTTTACAAGAATGACGAGTATGATAAACGAATGAATAAAGATATGATTATGAGATATTTTAAGAACAAGGTGGAAGGTAAAAAGGCACAAGATAAACGCAGTCGCAGAGAAGTAGATGAAAGTAAATACATAACGCCCGAATGGTGCTTGCAGAGGTTTAAGAGCAGATGCGAGAAGTGCAACACACCATTTAACTTTGAAACCAAACAGGGTAAGTTATGTAGCAACTTCACAGCCCAGAGGCTTTGTAATGACTATAGCCACCATTTAGACAACTGTTGTGCCTATTGCTTCTACTGTAATGTAAGTGCTCATTAAATAATAATATTTTCTATTATTATTTATATGGATAAACAAAAAATTATTAATGATATTTATTTTGACCGCTCTGGCTTCGGGAGTAGGGCGACTACTCTTAAAGAAGCTCGCGAGAATGATAAAAGCATAACAAAAGAAGATGTTGAAGAGTTTTTTAGGAAAAATGTTGAGGTTAAGAGAAAACCTCGTGGTGAAAATAGTTTTGTAGCTCCACATGCGCATTTTGAATATCAGGTGGATTTGTTCTTTATAAGTAAGAACGATTTGGAAAACCAAAAGTTTAGAATTGGTTTAGTTTTAACAGATATTTTTAGTAAATATGCTACTGTCATACCGATTAAGAGCAAAGAACCGCCGGATATGTTGGCGGGAATAATGGAAGGGCTACAAGAAATGGGCGATAAGCCCAACATGTTTTATTCGGACGAGGAGGGTAGTTTGTATAGTAAAACTGTTATAGAATATTTGGAAAAGGAAAAAATTGAAATACATAGAACCAGAGGGCGTCCCGCCTTTGCGGAACGTTTTGTACGAACGTATAAAGATATGTTGTTCAAGCGGGTTGACGCAGATGAAAAGAAGGGTAAATCTAATATACAGTGGATAGATTATAATTTTGAAATACTATTAACATATAATAATAAAATGGTGTCATCTACCACAACATTTACACCGATAGAGGCTAGGAGAAAGAAAAACGAATTAGAAGTTAAATTAAACATATCTTTACAAGCGAAACGCAACAGAACCTACCCTGAACTAGAGGTCGGTGATGATGTTAAAATAAGCGCAAAAAAGGCATTAGTGAAAAGGAACGCACTTCGCATTGGGTTAAAACACCCCAAACAGTAAAGCGAATAGATAAAAAAGTTAGGTCAAGACTACTATTATCTGGAGAATGATAGTAGGGGTTATTTACGACACGAATTGTTAAAGGTGTAAACGCCACCCAAAATGAGTCTTGGTTTCTGAGTGTTTTGAATAGTGTTGCCGGCCTAGTACTTCTCGTAGTTCTTTTTGTTTGTAACCAGTTGATGTGTGATAATGGGTTTTTTTAAAGGTTTGTGGCACTCTTGCGTATGTCGTGGGAAGCTACATGTGATGGTGCATCGTGGACTTCAAAAGCTTTCGTCGCATAGCTCGCGTCTGGTAAGCATCGCATTGGTAGCATCTACCAGATACACGTGCGCCAGATGTCAGCACATGGCCCCAAAAAACACCGATTGAGTTCATGTCCTTTAACACCCTGTACCTACACCTGCTGCTTCTGCTATTGTGCAACATAAGTCTTGGATGTCAGTTTCACATCTTGAGCGCATTCGTGTGTTGGATCAAAGCAGAAGTGGATCAACGCGGAAGTAGAAGCCGAGAAATCCGACGGTAGCTTCAACACCCAGCGCCGCCATGACGAAGAGAGAAGCTCAGGAGTTGCAGGTGGTCAGTATTAAGAAAAATGGTGAAGACGTGACAGTTTCGGGGCTACCCGATCACATTCTGCGTGGGATTTCTGAAGATGATCCAGCAGTGGTGTTCGATTGGGACCATGCCAACCTCCATGCAACCACTGTGACGATCAACGCAGCCGGAGCCGCAGCCGGTGGCATCCCTCCGCCATGGGTTGGGGCTGCTTATCCAATCACAGAGTTGCAGCTGCAACACGCAATCCTGGCCCGTGTGCAAGCCGCGGCTGGCGCTGGAGGCGTCATCGGGAATAGCATCATCGCCCCGAACAGCACCCAGCAGTATGCCAATGTCAAGGTGCAGCTGAACAATTTGGGCTTGGATCCGTTCTTTGCTGGCGCAACAGTGCCCATCGCGAAGATCTATGTGATTATGGACGGCAAGAAGGCCGTGACAGGTGTTGCAGATCCCGTGGCAGCCCCACCGGCGCCAGGAATCGCACTTGTGCACAAGAGCAGGGATAACCGCGATGAGCGCAAACAGACATTGGGACCGGTTCAACGTTTACGATTAGGGTTGCTATGTATGGGAGCCTTCCCGGTTCAATGTTATGGTCTTTCGGGGTTTTCTACTACGGGGGCATTTCCGAGTTCAGGTTAGGATATGGATAAGGTTATGGGTTTAGGTGGTTGTTATGGTTTAGGGTTGTACTATGGAATATTGTATTGATTGTTGGGAGGTGCTTTGTGCTTTGTGGTTTTTGAAGGTTGAAATATTAGGCGGGTTTTGAAATGGTGTGAAAGTGTAGGGGGGAGTATAGGATGTGAGGCGTGGGGTCAGGGCGGTGCTTTGGATTTTGTTTTGTGCTTCGGGGTCTGGTGTTGTGTTGGGAGGTGGCTTTGGTTTGGATTGTATTTGGGATTTCGGCGTGGGACTTGGAGGTGCTTTGTGTTTTGTGGTTTTAGAAGGTTGAGTTCGTAGCTGGGTTGAGAAATGGGGTGAAAGTGTAGGGGGAGTATAGGATGTGAGGTGTGGGGGAAGGAGGTTGTTTTGATTTTGTTCTGTGTTTTGGGCTTGGATGTAGTGTTGGGAGGTGCTTTGTGTTTCGGGTTGTGTTATGGATTATTGTGTGGGATTTGGGCGGTGCTTCGGATTTTGTTTGTTTGTGCTTTGGGGCTTGGTGTTGTGTTGGGAGGTGCTTTGTGTTTTGGATTGTATTCGGGATTTCGGCGTGGGACTTGGGATGTGCTTCGTGTTTTGGATTGTATTTGGGATTTCGGAGTGGGAATTGGGAGGTGCTTGTATATTGTGGTTGTGTTATGGATTATTGTATTTGTTTTGGGAGGTGCTTTGTGTTTTGTGGTTTTAGAAGGTTGAAATCTTAGGCGGGTTGAGAAATGGGTGAAAGTGTAGGGGGGAGTATAGGAGTTAGGGTTGTGGGTTAGCCACTTCTTGCTGTTTTAGGGTGAGAGTTGTTTTGCATATTGGGGTTTGGAAGGGTTTGGTTTTTCGGGCTTTGAGTCCGTGGCTGTTAGTCACTCCTTGTTGTTGAGGTTATGTGTTGGGGCTTGTACGGTTTGCAACTGCGAGGTGTGCGACTTCCGGGTGTGAAGGATTAGGCCCCAGACCTACGGTTTAGGGTTGAGGGTTTGGGTTTAAACCCTAATGGATTTGCTCCAACTGTCGTAGCGTGGTGTGTTTCGCAGTCCTGCAGGGTGACTGGACTATTGGTCTGGTGTTCAGCGAGGCTTATGCCGATGCAGAGTTCTGCGCAGGGCCGAAGCTCAACACATCCAAGCTTGATTCACGAATTTAATGAACCCTCCGAAGACGCCGTGTAGCCGCGTAGGCACCAACGGCCCTCGACTCTGCACCCTCCCACAAGCGAAAGAAACGCATAAAGCTCTATCCCCAACACCCTAGAGGCCCTAGAGCTCAGAGACCCCCAGAAGAGCTCAGAGACCCCCAGAAAACATAAGGTAACCCTACAACAGGTCAGGAAGATGCCACAGTTCAAGAACGTTCATGGCTCTGCCGTGACGGACCAGTTCGAAAAGAGTGATTTCGGGGCTTGGGGGTTAGGGTAAAGGTTTGGGGCTAGGGTTCAGGGTCTCCTACAATCAACTGGCAAACTTCACAGCCCTCCATGCGCGGAACCTTCAACTGCTCGATCACAGGCCGAACCCAAACCACCAAACACCTCAAGCATCAAGGCCTCGAATCATAATATAGGGGCCTTAATAATTACCTGTACTATTTTCGGGGTTCCTTATTATAACTACAGTATAATGGGCCCCTAAACCCTATTCTAATTATTAAGGCCCCTATAGTAACAGAAAGGGTTCAGGTTTAGGGTTCAGGGTTCAGGTTTTGGGTTCGGGTTATTGAGGCAGGGAGGTTGACTTTAGGGGTTTAGGGTTCCGGGCTGCTTGAAGTTTTCCTGGACCCTGATTATTCAAAATCCCCTGAACGTTTTGCCGTTGTGACGTATCTGTCTTTCTGTCTGCCTGACCCTGCTTGATGTTGTTTAGAACTTTACGCATGCCCAAACATGGTTTTAACACATTCATTAACCCTGTTACATGGAATATGGGAATGTCACTAAATAGCCTTGTTCAATCCTCCGCCTACAGATACACAACGCAGACAAGCATCTGCGTACATCCGTCTCGCATGCACACATTGACATGTCAAGCATGGCTGCTTTCAGAAGGACTCCTCCATTATCCCTACACTCCCAAACCCCGGCTCAAAACAAGTGAAGCACGGCTGCAGGAGGATGGAAAACCATTTCCGTCACGGATCCTGTTCAGGCGGACCGATGCTTCTGCCCCTCGCCGACAACAGGGGCTTGAGGCTAAGGCGAAAATATGAACCTTTGAACTTCGAACCCTGGCTTGGGATTTAAGGATTCAGGTAGTTGCTAACCCTAAACCCTAAACCCTAACTTAGGGTTTTGCAGGGCAGCCCTGTCGGACAACCCTTCCCTTCAGGTTTTCGTGTCTAGGATTTGGAGGTTTCAGCTACAGGGATTTCAAAGCTAAGAGCTATGGGACCTGTCAGGTCTGCATAGGCTTTTTAGGGTTTTGGGTTTAGGGGGTTTGGGGTTTAGGAGAAAAGGCACCCACCATAACTGTGTGTCAAGGGTTAGTTGGAGCATCGGCTGGCCTTTACAAGCGCATCGTGTCAAGCTCTCGGCTGGGTCTTTAGGTGGCAAAAGCTTCCGAAGAAGTACTAACAGCATTCGCCCTGTAGTTCCCACTTAAAGTTATACGGGTGGTTGTCAAAATTATGGTCCCTTTTTGGGTCCCTCTCATAATACGGCACCTATTATTTAGGGTACCCAAAAAGGGACCTTTAATTTTGACAACTACCCATATCTAATATCAGAATGTACGCCAAAACCCCACTCTGATCCTTAAGTCATTTAGGCCCTCATAGTTTCGGCAGAGACGCTTGACGGGTTGCTTCTGGTTTCAGCAGCAAAACCCTAGACCCTAAGCAAACCCGGAAGAAGCTTGTATGGACAAGAGGGAGGATCCCAAAACTCAATGCCTTGAACCATCAGATCATGAAGAAGTTGGAAGATGTGCCCGAAGCTCATCAATCCAGACCCCCTGGAGGATCCAAAAAGTAGGTCCCTTAAGGGGGTTCCTAAAAAATACCCTCTAGTAGTATGGGGTCCCAATTTTGGGGATCTACTTTTTAGATACTCCCGGGGGTCTGGGAAAGGAGCTTCAAATGGCCGAGCGCCTCTACAACGAGTTCATGTTTCTCCTGATCTGGCGCAACGAGAATTTCGTCGTGGTGCAGGCCTGGGTTCGCCAATCCAAGAACCTAAACCTCACATCCTAAACCTCAGCAACTCCTGTCTAAAGCACATGGACTCGTATTGGGCTACCTTCCGTATTCGGTCACTCGACGGTCTTGGGAATGGACGCTAGGGCATGTTAAGAAACCGAACTTAATTTCAGTTTCCACCAGGAAGCATCTTGCTTGCTGTGTTATTATGTTGCTTTCTGCTAGTAAGCTCAATCCATGCCTTCATCAACAGCGCAGTTTCCATAGTGTTCTTAGGAATTGCTCGCAATCTGTATTAGAATGAAACTCCAGGCGATGATTAAACATCTTGTGTTGTATGTTGGTTCCAAAGGCGCTTAAGGTTGTATGTGCTCTGTTTCGCAGGACCTCTTCGTAGCACCGGCCGCTAGCGGTGGCTGCTGGCTTCAGGGCTCAACAGCATTTTTTCCCGTGGCCCCTGCCCAAATAATACGACCACACATGTAGACTGTGTTGTTAGTATACAGTACATCTATTCTGGCCTTAAATACCCCAATAGTACCATATAGGAAACCCTGGAGAGTGAGTATGCGCTGTGTAGGTACATACATGGGAGTTTACGGAAATAGGGGACCCAAATATAGTACCCTAACTAGTAGGATCCTTATTATAAGGACTCCAAAATAAGGTACCCCTAATTTTCGGAAACCCCCACATGGACCCTGAGGGTTGAGACATAGGGTTTTACGTACATGATCCACCACCTCGACCCTTAGTTGCACAGGCTTTTTCAGGGTTTGATCTGATTTTTTATGTTTGCAGGAACCTTATAGCTGAAGACTTATGATGTCATCCTTCTGCTCAAAGCCTGCAGTAGAAAGTTGTGCAGCCTTCCGCAGACACATCCGCACATGCAGAAGCAATAGTTGCTGCTGACTTTGCCATGCTCTGGAGCATCCCAAAGCTCAAAGCCCACAACCCTAAGCCCTAAATCCATGATGCCAGAGACGCGAAAAGTGCCACATAGGCTTTGTTCGTGGTCCGGAGTTTCTGTCCGAGGTCGTAGTCTAGGGTTTTGAGTTTTGGAAACCAGCAGAAACTCAACACATGTGAGTAACTGTCGACATAAAAAAGCAGCCACTATCCTACCCTTTGGCTTTGTATCTGAACCTGTGAATTCTGCGTCGTTTACATCCGTGTATTTAGGGTGTAGGTCGAAGCTTCAAGGCTTTCGTCTATCGTCCTTCCCGGGAACCTAGTCTTACGATTCAGGGCTTGAGCCAAAAAACTTATTTTGTTCACGCCCTGAGCCTTAAACATATTTCGACCCCATTCAAAGGGTTTACGGGTTTGGGATTAGCCTTTCGGTTCCAGGGCAATAACCCTAAACCCTAAACCGTTCGGTTTCGGGACTGTATTTCGCCAAGCGCATCCAAGGTACTGCATCTTTGGCTACATGGAGACACTTGGCGTGCGAGTCTTGAGACCTCGAGCCTATCCAGGACCCCCAAGTAGCCGTAGTGGGGACCGTACACAAAGAGGTTACTTGGAAGATCACGGGACGCAATTGGGGTCAACATGGTCATAAGTATATATGTATGTATGGATGTATATATATATATTGCAGTAATTCCCGAAACAGCCCCAATCGCAGCATCCCAATTTAAAGCCCAACCCTAGACCCAGATCCGAAGACCCATGTGCGAAACGGCAGTATGGACCCCTATGAATGCTCATTTGTCATGGATCCATACAGACACCTCACGGTTTAGGGTTTAGGGACCTCTGTGTAAATCCACAGCAGCCTGGTGATACGAGCCGAAATCCCGGATCCCTTCTTTCAAGCAAATCCCTGAATTTGATAAGGGCCTCGATCCGCACAAGGCTAGACGAAACCTCATGGAGGAACCTAAAACACTGCGGGCTAAGTTAAAGTTACAAGGACCTCCATGGCAGCCGTCCTTCGATCTCCCATGCACTTGACAGCGAACCATGCCGACTGGTACTCTGTTAGAGCTTAATGTAGGAATCTGATTAAGAAACCCTGGGCCTATAACCCAAAATAGTAGGATTCATATCAGGAACCCTAATAAAGGCCCAAGGTTTCTTAATCAGGTTCCTACATTAGGGTGTTTAAGCTTTTGTTTTCACGTTTTAGGATCGACGGTCCAATAGGTTTTGGCAAGGCTTTGGCTTGACGGCTTTACGGTTGAGGGCGTACGGAAACTTACGCTGTCAGGGCTTGGGATCTACCATGCAAGTTTCCCGTCTTTAGTTCTGGGCATCTATGCTTATGTAGAGGTTATCAGTTTCATCGGTTTTGCTAAAATGAATGTAGAAGGATTGACGTGTTGTGCTTGTTGGAGTGCTTTGGGGATTGAGCAGGTGCCAGGGCATCAGAAACTGCAGGACCCCCAAATACTGTAGGGGCCTAAATAATTGCTAATACTATTTTGGGGGTTCTTTATGATTATAAGTATAGTATAATGGGCCCCAAAGCCCGATTCTAATTATTAAGACCCCCAAATAGACTTAAAACATTTTGATCAAAGTCAAGGAAGGGCTGGAAAAGGGAGTCTAGGTTCCTGAGTGGTACCCATTTTTGCCCTTTTTTCTTTTTGGGTTCCAGTATTCAAACCAACTAGTAGGAAAAGGGTTCCCTTTTTGTTCTGGAGGTATTCAGGAACCTAGGAGTTGAAGGGCAGGGAAAGAGGGAAACGTAGATTTTGAAGCCTCGGCGGAAATGGTGCGTCCATACTTACCTGCAACCCTGACCAACAACCCTACCCCAACCCTTCCCCCCGCGGCACGCTATGTATGTCTGGGCCTTGTTTCCCAAATCAGCGGGTAGCAGCACCTCAGTTCCGGAACCAACCTCGTCGTGGTGAGTCTTTGTCGACAGAAATGCGCAATCCCTTTTTAATATGTAATCGACATCCAATTGGAACCCTTTCTCGTCCAATGCACATCAATCCAAAGCCTCAAGATGCAATGCGTTTCATAAAGGCTCATCTTTGGTCGCAGCCTGCCATGTGCAGCTGCATACCTGGATTTTCCCGACAAAATCCGTTGCAGAACGCATGGCACACGATTGCAGTCTGGACAAATCGGGTTCTTGCCGACAGTCTTCTTATGCTGCGCAGCACCATCAGAGACGCCCAGGTCGACTATTTCGCCTATAACATCCTGCGGGGCCTGAGGTTCGGGGTCTTTCGGGCTCGGGATTTTGGAGTTGACAGTTCTCCGGCTAATTATCCCAGGTTCAGTATAATGTAGGAACCTGATTCAGAAACCCTGGGCCTATAACCCCAAAACAGTGGAATTCATATAATAAAGCCTTAATAAAGGCCCAAGGTTTCTTAATCAGGTTCCTACATTAGCCATGCTAACTCTCTGAAGGATCGTGGAGGATCTGTGAAGGCCTATAGGAGGCCGTGGTAGGGTTTAGGGCATGGGGGGGGTTCGTTCTAGGGAATGAGACTCGAATGTCCCGAAGACGACCGGGGCGTTGGGCCTAGGATGGCGGCATATGGCGAGATCGGACCATTTGCGTTAGAAGACTTCCGAATACTTGGAGGATGAGGGGAATGAGCAGGAAAGGTTGTAAGTAGCTTAATACCATACCCATAGGTATCCTATCTAGAACCCTAGTTTATGAGGTTCGTTCGTGGAGAGACCGTGGTCGCCATAAAAGATTATTCCGTCATTTCTTCATCATGTATGTCACGGTGTTGATCATTTTGCAAGGGAATCCTGAAATTTTCGAAAAATGAGGAGAGCCTTAGGAATTATCATCGTATTATCAGAACTATTATCCTTTTCGACAATGTGGAAAGCCTCAGGACGTTATCATTCTTCATCATTTGTCGGAAAAGGGCCCGAACCGTCCCAAAAACGATCAAATAATGATGATTGATTCAGGTGTGAAGAAATGCATGATAAAAGAAAGAAGCCGGAAAACATACGCACAGTGATGATGGATGTACATAACTGTTTATATGTACATATGTATAAGTGTTATATACATATACGCATACAGATACATTGCAACTGTCTCATGTGATTCCAAACGTTTCTTTGTCCCTTCCGCGAAATGAACCGCCGTTTTGCCAACCTCAGACAGTGACACAATCCAAACAACCAACAACGAAGGCAAAACTGCGTAATATCCTTCGCATAGGTTCCTGCACTCGCTTGGCTTTGCCCACGGAAGCGTCTGCCCAAGCAACGTCTGGCTGAATGCCAATGAGCCTTGGCTTTAACTTCTCAGGTTTGAAACTCTTGCGTCCATCCCTTTGATCGCAGGTTTACCGATCCAATGCTCAGGGCTTGACTTAGTCTGTGGCAGTTTAGAAATTTGACCATCGATTTCCAAGCGCGAAGCCGCCAGAGCTGACACGCCGTATAAAGTACTCGTCCTTCAGAGCCGCGGGTGCGGGTCGGAATTTTCAGGGGTCTCTGATGTAAAGAGCTGAAAAGGATCAAACGTGTTGATGCATGTTGTTTTACATCTATATCGGGACTTCAAGGGAATGCTATTGCAAGTTGTTCGGGCCACTGCAAGTATTGTTTTCTGATTGCGCACGTGAAGTCTCTACCCTAAACCCTCAACCTTTGGGCGGGGGGTGTAGGGTTTAGGAATATTAATATGATCCAGTTCCTCGGAGAATTTGCAACAGCAAAGTTTCCCTAATGCCCAGCTAAAACGCGAAGAAGATGTACAGCCTTAAATATTCTGAATTCTAGAAAGTCACGTGCTTTGAAGGTTCTAGAGCTTCGGCGGCAAGGGAGGCGTTTTCCTGGTTTCGTGTATAACAGGTCCGTGTGCCAATACTCCTTCGCTGATGCAACACTCAAATTCAGAGGGCCCAATAGAGGGATCTGCGTAGATTGTAATGGTAGCCCCCTACGGTCCATATATTCTGATAATGTGATATCATAGCCCAGCAGACCCCATTCCAATTGCAACGGCTCCGGCATTCCAAGCCCCATGATCCCTACCCATAGGCCCCAAGTAGTTTCTCTTTGGGATTACCTTATAGGATTCTAAATATGAGCCTACAAAGGAACTACTATGGGGCCTATGGGTAGACCCGAAAAACCCCCCTCTGCCCTGTGGTGCCTTTCATGCGGACCCCATGGGCTCCCACCGCCTTACAGGCTCGACCTAATGTAGGGGCCTTAATAATTAGAATAGGGTTTCCATATCGTGGTAATAAGGAACCCGAAAAACCTTATTCTAGTTATTAAGGCCCCTACATGGAACCCTCTTCGGCTTTCAGCCTAAAAGCTTGGCACAACCTGAAATCCTCAGATTCTTAAGCCCGGCAGCCGTTAATGAGCATTTCTCGAGACTCTCAAGTCTTCAACCCTCTTATCTGAAGCAACTTCAGAATCCGTCGCGTAGCCCCATTAAAACGTCCTTGTCTACTATTTTGGGGGTTCCCTGTTACATTTATAGTATAGTATACCCAAAACGCTAAGCCCTAAACCCTATAATATACCCCAAAACCCTATTCCAACGTTCTTGACCTTGGCTGTCAGGACGACATTCAGCTCAGCCACCTCTGTCGCTTGGGTGCCAGAAGCTCTTGAAGATTGGCCTAAATCCCAAACGGGTCCAGGTATAGATATAGGTATAGAAATTGATGGATGCAGATATAGATGCAGATTGTAGATATAGATGTAGATTGTAGATATAGATGTATCTGTCTCTCTCTCTATCGATATATGTACACAGCGTACATGTGATTTAGGTACTTGGACTGCTCTCAATGAGCCCTGATTCAAACCTCCACCCGAACGAAGGCGGCTTCTGGATGTTCAGGGCTTAGATTTTATACTCGTGAATGTACATAAGTCTATGTATCTATACATACATATACAAATATATGTGTATATATATAGACATATACATAAATTTGTTCATACATACATGCATTCATACACATCCATGTACTTGTTCAGGCTCTGCATGTATCCGCTCCCGGTCAATATTTGTATGACAACTGCTCAATCCCAAAGACAGCACGCGATCGAGGCTTCATGCACCCAGCCGATGTTCCGATCGCTGATGAGGCCTCGATTGAGGTGCGCCCCTCGCTCGCACAGCGAAACACCGCAGGCTTTGGAGGAGAACATCATCTGACTAATGTCGGAACCTGATTAAGACACCCTGGCTCTATATTTGTGAGGATCCATATACATAGAACCCCGATGAAGACCCAAGGTTTCTTAACCAGGCTCGTGCATTCGGGAAGTCTGCAAAATGTAAGAGTCTGTATTGCAGTTTGTAATACTATCCCGTCTCCTATAGTCCTTATAGAACTGTGCTAAAACTCAGAATCATATACACTTGAAACTTATTCTTAGTGGTAAGGCCGAAGATCTCGAGTTTGTCGGTTTAGATCTCAGAGTTTGGGAGTTGGGTCTGGGATGAATTACACCTGAATCCTAGGCTTCACACCGCGAATGCCAAGCCCAAACTCCAATCCCTAATCCTCAACCCTAAAGCCGACACCACAGGCTCATGATATTGGAGGAGCGGTTTGCCCCAGAAGTCCAGATGCCGAAATAGGAGGTCACCGTGGCAGTTTCTGAACATTATGGGTCTGTTCTAGTGGAGTCTACCATGAGTACATGTGTCCATGTCTAGGGTCTACATTCGGGTTCCTTGCTTTCTGAAACCTCTTCCAGAAACTTATACTGCAGGAGCCTGATAGAAACAAGTGCAAAGCCCTTCATCTCTGAAACCCCTGCATTACAGTAACTGATTGCATGCAGGGTTTAGGGTTTATTTGATCCCATGGGGCCGTGGGCTTAAGTGGGTCATCCCTTTCTCCACATGCAGCTAACGGGGTAGGCTGGCGGCTAGCATAAGATGAGCTTAAAGGCTTTGGGGTTCATGGTGTAGAACTTTGGGTTTTGGGGTTAAGAGCTTGGAGGTTTGCGGAGCGTGGTTGGAGAAAGTCTGAGACTGAGGCCCAAATAGCTAATGTAGGAACCTGATTAAGAAACCCTGGGCCCATAACCCCAAAATAGTAGGATTCATATAAGCAACCCTCATAAAGGCCCAAGGTTTCTTAATCAGGTTCCCACATTAGTGAACGTAGTCTCCTCAGAATAGCAAGCCCCATGGTCTGCTATCCTGAACTCACGCATATACCAGGACCCCCCAAGGGCCCTTTAATGGAGCCCTTATGGTCCTTAATAGTGGGTATTTGGGGTACACTAGAAGGTAGTTGGGGGGTCCAGGTATGCACTGGGAGCTTTTAGTTTATGTTTATGCTGGTTGAGACAGGACCTCTTGCAAGGACTGCATAGCTTGGGCGTGTAAAGGAAAGAGTCTGTGTAGTCTCGGAAGCTCTATAAGTCATCAACTGCCTTAACTTATCCTATGTTGTTGTTGTTGATGATGTTGTTGTTGTTGTTGTTGGCAGCCGTTGCGTCTGCCGCCGCGTGGGGTGGTGCGATTCCTTTGCTGGCATGTGCTGAAACTCGAGTTTTGGCACTTTGCTCACCCGGAATTGAACTTTGCTTTTGCTTTCGCATCGGTTCTTGCGGTGTTTTATAGCAAAAAGGTGTCCCAGCCGCCGGGCTGCACTGCAAAAACGTGTTGACCTCTGCATTTCGCATCGTTTTGTTCGGTGTTTTCCTGTGTGCGTCGCATTCTGCATCGGTTTTTACAGTATTTTTGCCGACTCTCGACTTTTTGCACATGCCGGCTTGGACTTGCATTTCTCTTTCAGCTCTGTCTGGGGGGTGGAGGGGTGATGACGTCCATGCGAATGCGACTTTTGTTTTCTCGTTCTTGTGTTCACCTGCTGGTGCGGTACATTGTGGAAGCAGCCAAAAGCGTCCTGTGCAACTTGACTCTCCTCGCACAGACGCACACCTGGAAGCTAATCAAACAAGTTGCAGCTGTTCTCATGTGCAGATGACGATGCTTCTGATGTTGCTGATGCCGCGATCGTTTTTTGACCAAATGACGATAGTTCTTGCCGCAGATGCCCATGAATATGACAGTGTTGTTTGCTTATGGCCTTGTTGCAAAGTTACTTATGAAACGCTACCAGTTGCTCTGTCAACCCGTGCTTGCCGTTTCTTGTTGCTTCACTTTGGAAACGTCCGCCATGCAAAAAGCACGAGATTTTAAAGCTTTCCAGACAAAAACTTCAAAGCTGACCCTTAAAAACAACAAAAATCAAATGCTAAAAGCACGGCATTTGCGAACTTCCGCAAAAACCTCACCAAAAAAAGAACAAAACACTATTTAAAAAAAATAGAGCCCGAAACATCATCTTGTTCACGAAAACCAAACAAAAATCAATGTTTTCTTGCTTTTGACCAAAAATGCTCCCCAAAATAAACGACACACCCCGCGCGGCGGCAGACGCTGCGACTTCCTTGTTGTTGTTAACCTTGTCACTTTCTTTCAGAAAACGTTTTCACAATCACTAGCAGCTCTAAGCCTTCAACTTCGATCTCTCAGCCGACAGCTAATTAAGAGTAAAAGGGGCTTTAAGCTCATAGGGTAGGGTTTTATGGGTTTTATGGCTTTTAGGGCTTCATTGGGTTTAGGGTTTTATGGTTTAGGGCTTCATTGGGATGTAGCAGCTCGCACACCTCAGAATGAACCTTTTTTCCTTAACCTTTAAACGGCCCTAAACCTAAAGCCTTAAAACCCTAAAACGTAAACACCAAAACCCCAAAACCCCAAACCCTAAGCTCTAAACCCTTAAAACGGGAGTGAGCTCGGAGAAAGAAAAAGAACACTGCAATGGCTGCTTCACTTGACAGCACTCTGAAGGCCATTAACTTGGTCCGCAACGCAGGGTTCAGCGCCGGCATCGACCAAGGCGTTCCTCGAGAGGCACATCGAAAGCGCTGGTGCTTAGACGCACCCAAGGTGTTCATAGGACAACTTGCTTCCGTCGCGGGCGACTGACTCTGAAGCTTCTGACAATTTGGCCAGCCACATGCTCACCGACCGCGTGAATGATGTGATTTTTCCGGCGCGCAGATTTCGCACCTGCGGAGACAGCGCAGGACGCCTCCTCTCCTTCAAAGGAGCATCTGCCGTCGACAGCACTCGGGCCGTTACCATTATCCATGGGCCAGTTGCTGCTGCCCTATACACCTCTACCTAGGAGACAAATGTTGCCCAAGCCGATGCTCCCATGTCGTATGGCGCATCCACCGCGTGGTTTCAAATGCTCCCGCAGCAGCAGGATCACCCTGGGTGGAGTGCACATCTCCAGTGTGGCCTTTGACTGCTTTGGAGCCAACATGCCCGTCGACCGCTTCCCCAGCCGGCAAATGTTGAACGCGGACGAGGAGATACTCTTCGGGGAAGATGTGGGGCTCATTTTGGCCAAAGTCATCACCAAGGATCCTCCCATCGACAATCGTGCCACCAGTATAGCTCTGAACCAACCGGCCGGCGGACGCTTCACCGACACTGCCGGTGGAGCAGGGCCGCACGCGGAAATTCTTCACATGACCGTTGGCTTCGACTTGGACAGGTCCGACGCCAGCATCCCCGGCGAGCAGGAATGGATGCATGGCGTGTTGACAGATGCCACTGCCACAACTGCCTTTGCAGGTAGAATTCCTGGAGTGACCGCCGACAACCAGATGACCACAGTGGGGATGCAGTACGGCAAAGCTGTGACAGCTGTCACGGAAGTCCGTGCTGACGGTCACCTCAACACTTCGGTCTTGGCCCATCAGATGGTCATGCTCTCAGCGTCGCAGGACGAACTGCACACGAGCCATTCTTGTGGGGAGGCCACAACACGGTTTGGAACTACCCTCCGCCGCGCCAGGAAGATCCTGTCCCCCTCTGAAAAACGCGACGTGAGCGCTGCCGTCATGACAGCCGAGCGGAGGGCCACTCACACGTGCGACCCTTTCATTGCGGGTTCTCACATTCGCGCGCCGACCTTGGTTTCGCACGTGGTGGTGCGTGCGTTCAGTTTTCGTGAACCCACGGTCCAGCTCCACAAATTCATGAGGATTCGTGCGAAAGGAGACGATAAAATCGTCGAGTTCTCGCAGACCGTGAACGCAGCCACGGCGCTCGAAGTGCTTGGTGAGGAACTCGTGCGAGTCATCCCTGCTGAAGAGTTGGTGGCGATCAGGGCGGCAATCACCCATGTCAAGGCATTCGGCCCCCTCTTGACGAAGTTGTCAGGCCGGCTGTGCGTCGTCGGCAGCCACCCTGGCACGCGCGCGGCATTCCATCTTGACTAGCGCTCCGGCGTACGAAGAATGCGTCTTGAAAGTGTGCATTCTGCTCACTGCCTTGGCCCCTTCCTCGTCTCTTGCCAAGTCGAAGGCGTTGCTGTCAGACGCCATCAAGGAATCCATGGGGTCCGCCACTGCTCAAAACTTTCAGAGCACGGCGGCTGCCGCGGTTCGCAAGATGAGTGAGAGGGCGCAAGCAGAGGCGATGTTGAACATCGCTTTCGTCGGAGTTGTGGAGGGGCCGCTCAAAAAGCTCATTGATGCTGCCCTGACCATTGCCGCAAGCCAACGTGACGCAGTTCTGTCTACCACCGCGGCCATCCTCCAAGAAATCTCGACAGGAGCCACGAATTGGGGGGCGGGATCAGGAGGTGCCTCCGTGGTGGCCGTCCTTAATGACGCCGAGTACCGTAGAGACGTGATCGGGGCCTTGCAAGCCTTGCTACTTACAACACGCTTTCAGCCAAGGCAGCGTTACAAAAACAATGCCTGCACCATGCTATGCGCAAGTTTGGCATCTCCGTTCTTGCATTGCAGGAAACCATGCAAAGCATCAGAGCCCCCTGCTCAGCTTAAAGACGGGATCCTGCGCTTGGCAGGCCCCTGCCACAATTACAATGGTGTTGAGGGCATCCAACCCTGGTTTCGCCTTGGCACGGCTGGCCTGCCCTGGTCTCGACAGGACATTGCCATCACGTATGCCACTGACAGGCTTCTCGAGGTCAGAGTCACGCTGCCATCCCTCAAGTTGGTGTTCCATTGCTGCGCATGCGCACCCCTCTACCGCGACGGGTCAGGCTATTGATGACTTTTGGGCTAGTGTTGCTGCCTCCGCGCCATGCCCTCTGCAGCTGTTCCCCTGCTGCTTTTTGATGCCAATGCGCGTTTCTCTGAAAACGATGGGGACCTGCTGCCGGAGAACGCTAATGCCCATCATTGGCTTGCCCTTATGCATGCCATCGGGCTCGCGCATACTGGGATTCGAGGGTCAGACGCACAGCCACTCTCTACCTGGCGGTCGCCTAATGGAGTAGAGGCATGCCTTGACTATATAGCGATGGCATCTCTAACGTGCGCACAGCAGAGTTTTTGGATAACTTTGTGCTGGGATCGACCATAGCCCACTACTGCTGCGGGCTGATGTCAACCTTGTTCCCAGACCGGCGCACGCTGTTGCCTTCGACATTGAAGCTATGCATACTCCAGCGGGGCGGGCTGCCATTGCATGCATCATGCAGCGCGCCCCCAGACCTCCGTGGCAGTGCGACGTCGACGAACGCCTTTGCATCCTCAATGCGCACTTCCATACAGAGCTTGCCCGGTGCTTCCCCAAAGCAGTAACAAAGCCGAGGCATCCTGCCCTTACGGTCACAATACCTGGGATTTGCTTAGGCGCAAGCGCTGTATGCGAAGGACATATCGCTGACGTCGGCAACATGCACACCGCCTTCTCCTCCACGGATGCTTTCATGTATGGAAGGCCTCCCATCCGGCCAGCTCACCGTGCCATTCACAACGGCTGGCGCAGCAGCGAGCCGATCTCCAAGCGGCACTGCACATCCGTGCTATGCATGACTTGCAGCAAAGCATCCGTGCTGCGTACCATGAGGACACTGCAGCCTTCACACGACAGATGTGGACCGAGGCACGCGACCAAGGGCCTAGCAGCTTTGCTCGACTTGTGAGATCTGTTTTGAAGGCGGGCGCAGCTACAAGCCACCCCGGACGGCCATTGTACTTGCCCAGGAGGAGACTCTCATTTCGGATCCGCACGAGGTTGCTATGGTCTTTGCCCGTAAATTCGCCACCTCCGAACTGGCGAGCGAGACTACTATCTCCGACCTGCACCAGAAGCGGTCGCAGTCTCGACCCGCCCAGGATAAGTACATTGTTGAGCAACTGCCTTCCCTAGCTACGCTTGCAGCCTCTTTTGCTTCCCTTCGACCCAGACGGAGCAAGCTGCCGGCCGACTTCTATGGAGCCGATCGCAGCAGTTTTGCATGCCCCTATCCTACTCAAGTCCCGCGCACGAGGACGGTTGCCGATTTTATGGGACGGCTGCCTGTCCGTGCCCCTTGCTAAGCCGGGTAAGCCTTTGACTTCTCCCGACAGCTACCGTGCCATCGCACTTCAACAACCGGCATCTAAAGCACTGCACAAAGCGTGCCGGCCGCAGCTGTGCAGCCAATTTGAGACGGTTACCATGCAGGGTGTCGGAGGGGCCCGGCCGCAGGTGGCGCTTTCGCTACCCGCCATTTTATCTCTGGCTCAGGCCCAGGGGCGCTACTTGGTGTCCTTTTCTTGGGCGGTGTGGCAGCCTTCTACGCCACCTCACGCCAGGCCCTGTTTCCACATGACCGCAGGCAGCTGGTAACTCAAGTGCAAGCTTCTGGATGCGAGCCCAAAATTATTGATACTTTCCTGCGCACTGGCAGACATTTTGTTCCAGTACGTGTTCCAAGCAGCAGTCTCTACGATCGACCATGTTCTCCGGGAGGAAGAGATATCTCTGTGCGTCTCCACTGGCGACGGCTACTTCCTGGCTCGACGATCTCACTCTGCTAGTGGTGCGGCTGGACTCACAGCAGCAGTGGCTCGGCAGCCGAAGTTGCCCATCAGTGCCTCCACATGATAGGCATTGATGTCAATTACGCTCCTCACAAGACAGAGGCAATCCTCACCTGGCGCGGCCAGGGAAGTGCTCGTGCTAAGGCTGCTGCTCTCGTGCAGCAGGGTGGACAGATCCCGCTGTCAGAGCATCCGCCAGCATGCCCATGCCTGGCCAAAGCTGCCCTTCATCAAGCTATTCAGGACCTCGGATGTACCTTTGTCCGTCTGCCACAGGGCGGACGCGCGGCTGGTACTACCCCCTGTCCAGATTGCGGCCAACTCTTCCAGGGTGCAGCCTGCGCAGCACACCGGAGTCGTGTGCACGGGCGTAAAGGATTAGGCTCATTCGCCTTCGGCACTGCGTGCCAGGTCTGCTCCACAGAATACTGGCTTCCTGAGCGACTTCGGGATCACCTCCGGCGTTCCGCCCAGTGCGCTGCTACCTATGCCGCTTCGGATGTTGAAGATGCCACATCCTCTCACGTGCAGCCAGCTTGCAGGCAACTGCCACCGACAAGACTTCCGGGTCCTGCCCCGTGGTGGGCGACGCTTCGCCCAACGGCGAGCGAGCCGCCGCCCACTCCTACTCTGGCGCCCGAACCCAACATGCACAAGGTGTTCGGGCCGTTCCAGTCCCAGATGGACTTTACAGCCTTTTTTGACCGAAGAACTAGAGTAGTTGAGTCCGGCCATGGACCGGCCTTGTCAGAGTATCTTGCTGACGTGCTTGCCGTCAGCCCTGCATGGCGTTTGGCCTGCAGTCTTTCCGCTGCTATTGATGCATTGCAGTCGCAGACCGTTCAAGTCGACCGGCTCGCAGGGTACACAGCACCGGATTTCAGTTTTGTGCTGGTTGGTCCGACGGTAGCTGTACAGACTGCTACTGCTTGGAACCTTGCACTTCTTTAGGCATGCGTTTTGAATTTAAGAGTGCGTCTTTGGACCCAAGCTTCTCCGGAAAAAAAGCTCTAAACCCTAGCCAGCTCTAAGACGAATCCGCACTCTTAGCCGAGGCGACTTTTACCAAGGCATCGCTGCGGACCTCGAGTGGCAGCATTCCAGACCACTAGAGGCTCGTGAGGTGATATAGTGGAAACTCACCATTTGAGAAATATCAGGGTTTAGGGCGTAGATTTAGAGGATTATTGCAGTTTCCATTTCTTTTTGTTACACTGCTTAGTTGTAGTGTGAAAACGTTCAGACAATTAGCTATGATTCCTAAATGGGCTCCGAGAACGACCCGGCTTACATATATATATATACATATATATATAGGTAGATAGAAAGATATATAGATAGATAGACGGGTAAAGAAAGAGCGATATATGATATATGTATAGATACGTATGCATACATACACAAAACAAAGGGTTGGACTTCGAGGGCCGGTGGGTGTTTGGGGCAGGTTTCACGCGACTCAGCGTTTATCCTTCACACATGTGCCCTATTATCGTCGTTCCTTCAGGACACTAACCCTTGAACTAAGGAATCTTCAGGAACTCCCGAACCGAACAGCTTAAGCCCAAAGTACTGTGACCTTCTGGCTGTCCCAACTCGAAGACCAAATCCAACTCTCATGTTGTGGCAGGGCCTGACAACAGGGATCCGGCTTGTAGGGCCTGCATCAGGATATCTTGTGTTCTGAAACTTCCGCATCTCCACACCAAGCGCCCACTTCCTCGAAATCGGAGCCCATAGCACGAGGACCGCTGAAGAACCTCGCTCTTGCACCCTACAGCAAAGCTCCTGAGTCCGACATTTATGGAAGTGGCTGTTCGCCGATCCCCCGGCAGGTCTTGGAATCCAGATCTCTTGGTGGGGCGCCAGGCGACGAAAGAGAAGAAACACACAGAAAGAGCAAGGTTCAGGCATTGGGGTTTGTTTTTGGGGCAAGGGTCCTATAGTTCTCAGGGGTAAACAGTAGGGATGTTTTGTTCGTTTGTTGATACGCGTTTCGTTTGGGATGTCCACCTGTTGAGCATCCAACCCCAAAATACAGGGATTGGAGAAGCCGGACCTGCATGTGTAAACCTGTACATGTGTATATATATATACACATATCATACGTGTTTATATGTGTCTAGTATGTCTGTATATATGTATACACATACACATATATATATACACACATGAATATTTATATTTTTTGTGTATTTATTTGAGTATGTCCCGAACCCTAGTCCCGTTGTCAAGGCGCCTTTACCACTGCCAAGCGCAAGTCCTTTAAACCACAACCGTGAATCAAAATCGAAGCTCCAGCTACTTGAATAGTAGTTTAGTAACCCTTTGTTATCTAACCCAGTAACCCATTATTTAAGGAAGGGGAGCCTCAGGGAAAGCCAAAAACCAGCGCCTTGGGCTTGGTTCTGCCTGAACTGTTTGCAAGAGCACCTCGCGCCAGGTGACATGTGGGCCATGGGCTGCTTTCTTGTGGAGTTGTTGTTCCGAAGGCGCCATGCGTGTTCCAACCCCGAAACCCTATCTACCCCTCGGCCCTTGGACCCTGAAGCATAAAATCCAACAGTACACCCCAAGCTCACAGCCCTAAGCCCGAAAAACAATGCAACCCTCAGCCGCAACACACTCTGGTTTCCGAGACGACAAGCGTGCGTTTCCAAGCCCCTCTTACTGCACATACAGACGGATGCTAGGATGTCTATCACAAAGCATTGGCACGACCTGGAACTCCTACCAAGCCAATGCAAAGACTTTCGAAGGTCAGTTTTCGGGCTTCGGTACGTAGTTCACAAGGTCTATATTGGCTTTTGGCTTCGACAAGCAGAGTAGAGTCGGAGCACTTAGAAACGCTTGGATGCCGGTGTTGTTTTGGGACGATTCGACAGAAGTTGACAAACTGGCCAATCTATCACCTGTACTGGGCAACCTCTGCAGGCAGTGATTCTTGTGTTATGCGAGGAACCATGGTAATTTGCTGATGTCTGTTGCTGCTTGGAGGTTCCTGGATCTGTGCAAGCTCTAGAAATGTCCGGCTCCCACGAGCCTTTCCGTCAGCTGATCGCGAGCAGATGCAAAGGGGCTGTCAAAAAAAAGCTCAGCTCTAAACCTTTTGCAAGTCCCCAAACACTATCCCTAAACCCTAAACTAAGGCGAGGCGCTTCAAGTGATACAATCGCCGAGCCGCAGCGAAGCACACCCGGTGCGCAGCGGGCCCGGAGCNCCCCAAACACTATCCCTAAACCCTAAACTAAGGCGAGGCGCTTCAAGTGATACAATCGCCGAGCCGCAGCGAAGCACACCCGGTGCGCAGCGGGCCCGGAGCAACGAGCCGGCGACTTGGCCAATTTCCCGAAAAAGTGGCCAGACGCTGTGCCTGCCCCTGTTGCCTGCCCTGCCCTGGCCCTGCCCTGCGCTGCCCTCCCTGCCCTGACCCTTGCGCGTAGGGCCTTGGGCGAAGCGCAGCCCACGCGAGCGGCTAAGGAGCGCGAGGTTGTATGCGATGTGCTAAAAAAATAACCCGAAACCCCTTGATCAAGGCAGAGCTCCCTGCCAACCCTCCCAACGGCCCTGACCAAGGCAGAGAGTGTTCGGCTTCAGGCCAAAATCCGGTGTTTCTGCAATAGTCCTCGACAATGCACAGAGTCTCCAAAACGGCCCTGGCCAAGGCAAAGCCTTCCCTCTACTTTTTGAAAAACAAATGTTCCTGGAACGGCCCTCGCCCAGGAGTTGCAATGCAATTGCTTGTAACAGATCCGACTGCTACACATGCTTTGCACAAAAGCCTTTTAGACTGCAACACATTAGTACTATCTGCTTGTGGTATTGAAGATGATCTGTTTCACAGAGNATGCTTTGCACAAAAGCCTTTTAGACTGCAACACATTAGTACTATCTGCTTGTGGTATTGAAGATGATCTGTTTCACAGAGCTCCCTGCTAAACCCCCACATCAAGGCAGAGCTCCCCAAGGCAGAGGGTTCTCTCGTCTAACCCATCGGTTCGTTGGCCCGTGCCCAACTACGCCCTTCACGCCCCAACGAACCTCTACCTCCTCTCACCCCGCATAATTACATACCGTACATATATGCACACAAGGCCTACATACATACATTCATGTATACATATATACATGTATAGACACAAATACACCCACAGATATGCAAGCACAAATGAATACCTGTGTATATNCAAGGCCTACATACATACATTCATGTATACATATATACATGTATAGACACAAATACACCCACAGATATGCAAGCACAAATGAATACCTGTGTATATACATTCTACGCATGCGTATTACGCTACTAACGGTAACCCATCGGCACTGATGCACCCAATATGGTTAGAACCAAAAGGTAGTAGATAAGAATGAACACGAGGGTTCCGCTCAGAATGGAACCCTAAACCCGAATAGGTCGAGGTTAGGGTGGCNGTGGCTGGGGTGGGAAAACGAGCTACGCATAGTGAGCGCAAATGGTGAGGGCCGGCGTTAAAGCAGTATCGGAAGCCGGCCCGTGAAGGATGCGCGAACGGACACAACGCACACCCTAATCCCCAAACCCTAAACCCTAATCCCTAAACTTTAGCCCTAAACCCTAAACCCCAGGAATCCCCCAAAACCCTGAGACTTTCAAACTGCTTTCCAGGAGGCTCCTGCCGGGCTCCGATCTCGAAGATCAGCGGCGGCGCAACTAGGCATGGCCTATGCCCACTATGTACAAGTGTAGGTGATGTGTATTTCAATATACACAAATCAATCTATTTTTTGCCCTGACCACGGAGGGACCTGGCGTGTCTGGTCCTATTTTATATTATAATATGCTATATTATATTATATTATGTTATATTATATTATATTTCGTTATGTTATGTTGTATAAAATAATATTATACTACTATAGTACTATATTATATATATATATATGTATGTATTTACTTATATATATATAATGTGTGTGTTCTTGACATATACGATACATGTTCATATTTATTTCTTTCAAGCCAGTGTTTAGTCGAAGCTTGCCGAGGCATCGCACAGCTGGATCAGGCACTGGAGACCTTGAACCCTAAGGTTGCCGCCACTCGGCTGATTCCTACGGCTTTACCTTTTGAAGGGCTCTTTTTAGGATTTAGGGTTTAGGGGTTCCATAAGGGATGGTTGCCTTTTGAAGGGCTCCTTCTTTAGGATTTAGGGTTTAGGGTTTCCATAAGGGTTGCCTTAGGGTGTCCTAAAGGGCCCGTTTTAGGGTTTAGGGTGTCGGGTTGCTTTATGGGTTTCCTTTAAAGGGCTCCTTTTACGGGTTACTTTAAGGATTACTTTAAGGGGTGCGTTAGGGGTTCCTTTGCGGGTTCTTATGGGTTTCCTTTAAAGGGCTCCTTTTACGAGTTACTTTAAGGATTACTTTAAGGGGTGCGTTAGGGGTTCCTTTGCGGGTTCTTCGAAAGAACTCATTTCAGGGGAATCGTTGCTTCATGGGTTTCCTTGAAAGGGGTCCGTTTTAGGAGGAGCTTTCTGAAGCAAACCCAATCTAAAACCCTAAACCCTAAACCTTCTTTCCGGACTCCAGCCCCGAACTCCGAAACGTCAGAACCCTCAAAAAAGATGGTAGCCATAAGCCCGAACTCCGAAGCCCCTCTGAAACCCTCACCTGAAAACATAGAGCCGTGTATATGTATGTATGTGTGTAAGGATGTATGCATGTACGTATGTATGCCTGTAGGTATGTATGTATGTACATACATGCACACATATGAAGAAATTAAACATGTTTGCCCATAACCGAACTCCTAAATTCCAGCAGCTAAGCGTGTGGACATCGACTTCCAGGAGTTGGAAATACGCCCCTGGGTGGCAGCATCTTCTCGGAGCCGAGGGGTCTTCAGCGGTTCTTTCATGGGCTCTAACAGGGTTTAGGGTTTTATTGTTTAGGGTTTAGGGTGTTAGGGTGTAGGGTTTCGGGTCTCTACTGCTATGACGTTGATGGCTTAAGGTCCTAAACCCCAAACTGTTGCTGAAAAGGGAAAGGTCCCAGTTGCGTGTTCCTCCGTTCAGCCCGCCGGGCTTGCGATTTCGGTTCGAGTTGCCACGACTTAGGGTTTTGGGTTTGGGGTTCTAGTTGTTAGGAACCCCGCCTTGCTAGAAATCAGGAAGCAGCTTTTGATCCTCATCTGCTCACATAGACCTTTTATCTATTGCCCCAAGACGAGCTGTGGCAATCTTCCCTCCAGAGATCCGGAGGCGTGATAGGATATGCACCAAGGCCCCATTCCCCGATGCCCCCCAAACCCCAAAACCTCGGATATTCGGACTTTCGATCCCCTCCCCAATAAAAAGAAAGCATTCGATCGCCACCCTCCCAAAATCCTCTTGCTGGACTTAGTTAAAACAACCCTGAATCAACCTCAAGACTACACTGAGTTAATGTAAGGATTGAGCCGGTTGATATTTTAAGATGCCAGTCCTTCAGAGTCAAGCCTTCCCTGAGCCTCTAGATGCTCCAACCCCTCAATCCGAGCCAACAAAACCCTTCTAAGGAACCCTATATACATATATATATATATATGAGAGAGGCTCCTTTAGGGTCTATTTGGCGCTTGCATTTCAATACAATACAGGTAGCTATTTCAAATATTCCAAATAATTAAAATAATTAAATGAGTAAAATAATTATAATAATCAAATATTCTACATTACAGAGAGCAAGCACAATTATTTTAATATTTAGAATAATTGAAATAATTAAATAGTTAATCAGATCGATTTTAATTATTTTAATTATTTTGTTTATTTAATATCCAAAAATAATTAAAATAATTAGAATAAAGCAGATTTTAATTGTTTTAATCATTTCACCGCGCTGAATATATGAAGCGCAAAGGTGATCTCCGCGAACTTTTTCGCAACAAGGTTCGCCTGTTGCATCAAACCAGGCGGAGGATTACGAAACTGGAGAAGGAGATCGTGGCCAACGGCGAGGAACTTTCGGAGGAGTTTGATTCCGGATCAAGTCTAGGANCAACAAGGTTCGCCTGTTGCATCAAACCAGGCGGAGGATTACGAAACTGGAGAAGGAGATCGTGGCCAACGGCGAGGAACTTTCGGAGGAGTTTGATTCCGGATCAAGTCTAGGACATGATTCGGACACAAGCTCTTCCGACGAAGCCCCGGGTGCTCCGTTGATGCATTCCCCCTCAGACGAGCCCGGGTGGCACCTCCTGCAAAGGCTTTGCCTGCACCGCCGCGCCCCAAGGCCAAGGCCACACCGGCTGTGAAGAAGACGGCAGAGAAGAGCGGCAAGGAAGGTGAGGATGGTAAGCCGAAGGGACGGGGGGTTCGGGAATACCGACCCTTCATTCCTCCCGGCGAGCCTGCTCCGAACCACAGGGGCAAGCAGGACATTCACGGGCAGCTTTGCCCGGGTTTCGTTGAAACGGACCCGCGGTATTGCTCGGCCTGTGAACAGCTCCGCCGGGGCTTTAACAGTGCCACGAAGCCACACCGGCCTAAGGTCGGGGTGTGCGCTTGGGCACCGCTTGCAGGCAAGCAGTAAATGCGAGGGCATTTACAAAAGAGCGAAGCCGCACCCAGCAAAGCACCGTGCTACTGTGTGTCGTTCGGTTACTGCTCTGGTATCTGATCCCTTGCGTGGCAGGCGGATGTGGCGCCGAATGCAACAAGCAGGCGGGCCCAGCGAATCTCTTCAACACATGTTTTAGTACCGTTACAAGTTCTGGTATAAGTCGTGTGCATCTCGCCTGGGTGTTTCTCGAACGCAACATCTAGATGGGCAAAGGCTGGTTTTCGCAGTGTTCATGCCACTGCTGCACGTCTCGAGTGACAGCTTGTGGAATGAAGAGTCTAGATGGGGAACGGCCGGTTTCTATTGGAAATATACAAGTTGTTCACCGAATCCTCATTCCAATCCGGCATACTGCGGTCATTTTTGCTGGCTGCAAGAAGACCAACCATGGTAGCGGAGCTTGCAAAATTCTGTTGTAAGCAACGTGCCCATCGGGCGGGTGCTTGTCGAATAGAGAGTCTAGATGGGCAAAGCCTGGTTCGTGATGTGTTCCGTGCCACTGATGTACGTATCGAGTGGGAGCTTGTGGATTCGAGAGTCCATATTATATAGAGACCGCCGAGTTTACCGATAAGTAGCCGCCCAGGCGTCAGAGAAGGGGCTCCGACGAGACTGGAGCGTAAAACACCATGGCAATGCTCAGCCTTTAAGATATCTTCGAAGCTAGTTGCCAAGTCAAGTCTCGAAACACTGTGAACAGACAAAGAGTCTCATGACGTGGCATACTTGTCATACCAGGCGTGTCTTGTGATCAGCCCAATTTTGTAGCGGAACAGTGCTTCCGACTTTGACATTTGACATGTGGAACAACTGCACTTCAAAATTTCGCCTCCACACAGGGTGTGAAGTTTCAGGGTTGACGTCTAGTGTTGGCGAATCCGGCAACACATCCTAGAGGCCTGGTTGCGAAAGGATAGCATACAACGGTCCACGTCCCGAATCATAGTTGTGACGCAAGGAGCTCTGCATCATCCGACCAAAGCCCGGCTTACAGCGCGGGTCTGCACCCCGCGGATGCTCTGCCAGTGCTTTCGGATGTAGGCAGGCCTCTGACCTTCGGCAATAAATATGGAGGTGTCCTATAGTTGTGCGAATGTGAACTCAATGAGCTAAGGACCGGCTACTCTTCGGTTCATCAGACGGACACGTAGAAAGTCATCCATCGAATCATCGCNTATGGAGGTGTCCTATAGTTGTGCGAATGTGAACTCAATGAGCTAAGGACCGGCTACTCTTCGGTTCATCAGACGGACACGTAGAAAGTCATCCATCGAATCATCGCTCCAATCCAGCAGACTGCGGCCAGCATTCGTGACAAGCATACAGCCAACTGTGATATGGAGACTGCACTGACTGCACTCTTGCTACCACTGCATCGACTGAACCCCACTGCATGACATTCAATATATGACATCACAATAACAGTGGAGCATATGCTTGCTGGTACTGCATCTGCAGATATGTCTTCCAACGCCTTAGATATTCTGCTTCGGCAAGATGTGTGAGACTTCTTGTAGGTTTCCCTGCCGACACTTTCACGGATGACAGCTGTACGTCCATGTCTCGACATTTTTATAGCCCAGATGAGGCTGACTTCGGCGTCACCACGGAGAGGGGGAGAAGGCTGAACTGTTTCGTGATGCAGCATGTCGTGATGCATATTTCACAACGAGATATGAATGCATGTGTCTATATGTCGTACTTGAGAAAGAGGGATGCAACAGTAACACTATTATGCAAGCCATGAGTCAGGAACTGTCCAGATCGTTCCGATCTGCAACAGGCGCGGTTACAACTGTTGCATCGGCATCAAGCATCTGCTTGCTGACTTACTTGAGCGTCTGCTGATGATTGTATGATGACATGTATAAGGCANGGTTACAACTGTTGCATCGGCATCAAGCATCTGCTTGCTGACTTACTTGAGCGTCTGCTGATGATTGTATGATGACATGTATAAGGCAGAGGGCCCAGGTTAAGTTTACAGACACGCAAATGCACCAGTCGTCCATAACATCTATCGACAAACGCCTGTCCGCTAGCTTTCAGCCTTCATCAGCAATCCCCCGCTTTCTCTCTTTCATCGTCAGTTGTCGCTCGACAAGCATTTCAGTATGTGTATGCAGACGCTGGCGGTGCCACACAGCCACTCATGGAAGCTGCTCAACTGCTCACCAAGGTAATCCCTCCCATGGAGGTTACTTTCGGCCAATCCCTTTTTCCGGCGGTGACAAGCAATATATTGGGCTGTCCAAGTCTCAGTCGAGTTCTTCTGATGTATGCAACTGGAATCTATGCAGAGCATGAACAGCACTTCACCGATTTACTGAAGGAAGACATGTAATCTCTACTGAGGTCCCATGGCGCTTGTCATCCTTCGCAACCGTGACAAATCTGTTTTGGTGAATGGACTTTTGGCCGAAGCCTGCCGAATCGCGACTTGGCGTTACGCCGTCTACTGCATAAGATCGATATGCTTCAATGAGCCCTCTGCAACGATAAGGCACCTTCGCCGAAGTCGTGGGAGAGCATCCACAAGCAAGCCCAGGCTTCAAGTGTTGCTTAACTAAATGCCTGCATCGGTTAAGCACTGAAATTGCGTCTTCTCTTTCATTTCCTTGCAAGGTCCTTTGCCTTCTGTGACGCCGCCGTCCTGTACTGTCTCTGCTGGCAATAGTGTGAAGAGTTGCTTGGCGACAGCCTGTGTGTCGATATGTGATCGAATTGGCACTAACCTGAGCCTTGTTACAGTGTGACTTCAATCAGACAAGGGAACCCGCCGAGTTTAAGCATATAAGTAAGTGCAGGAAGATGCAGTCAACAGTATTCCCTTAGTAATGGCGATCGAACAGTGATCAGCTGCGGTTGGAAACCGCAGATCCTGAAGGGGCCTCCGTCTGTCATGGGTCGTCTGTCATACAAAGGTAGAGACGACGATGACGTTGACGTATTTCAGCCGTGCTGCAGTGCCCTCGTCCCCTCGTTTTCCTGCTACCCATGTATATCCGCTGCCAATGCACAATCCGGATCCCAGTGCACTTGATCATGTGGGAGGCGGGGGTGTGCTGATGCTCATTATTATGCTGTATCGCGCAAGCGTGTCTGATGTAAATGATGACTCTGAATGATTTCTCTTCCGCCAGATAATCAAGCGCATGAACGAGCGGAACTTGGAGGCTGGGTAGTATGGAGCGCGGACTAGAGTACAACACATGTTAACTCTTGCTGCAGCTTCGTCCGCGTGAACCAGAGCACCCTCCACCAGGGTATGTGGTGCGCCTGGTCAGGGATAGCGTTGGTGCAGTGTTTTCTTGTGTCTTATATCACAAGATCTCTTCCCTTAGGCGGCCAAGGGATGGAGCACATGGCAGGAGGACCTGCGCTGAAGTTGATCTGAACAGTAGACGCGCCAGCAGCAGCATTTCTGCAGGCGGATCGTGGCCACAACGAGGAGGCGTAGGTCTAGCAAAAGCGTCCGCGAGCGCCAACATGCACACACACACACACACACACGCACAACATTGCTCATGATCACGCCTAAAGTTGCGAGAGGTTGAAGTGCCAGTGCAGGTGGACCTTGAGGCAGGATGTTGAAAATACGCTCATTTTCAACTTTATGTTGCACAAGAAACACAACATGTATGTGTCGGCAGGATGATGCTGTGGTCGTCACCGAGTCCGCTCAGGCACATGCACAAACAGGCAGCTAAAGCGTAGTAAACACTTCTGCATAACGAATCAGGATCCCAGCGCGGAGAGTGACAACCGAGAGGCCAGTATCTTGAAACCAATAGAATAGCACCACACGTACAGCCGTGGCAGGATGTGCTGACTGCGGCTCCTGATGCACCGATGCAGGCCCAACATGCGTACATATATATATATATATATACATATTATAGATATAGATAACATACATACACTATATTCACAAGCATGTTAATATACGTCTGAAAATATGGTCCTGACTATGACTGCGAGGACAGTGGACATGGATGTGCCACAGGCAATGAGGAGACGAAGGATGTAGGATTAAAACAGTAGTTTGCTAGTAGTATACACCTGGCAGGAGGATCACATCCCTCGCGTGGTGCCACCGCCCAAGAGGCACACATGCCGTGCAACCACACATACTTTTTATGTTCATGATGATGCCGCGCAGGCGGGGCATCGACCAGTGAGCTGGATATGCGAATGAATGGGAGATGGGAGCCTCTATGATCTAGTCACACAACACACATTCATACTTCCTGTGCGCAGTAATAGTCACACATATACACTCACACACAAACACACACACACACACTCATGCTGATGCCCCGGACAGGATCCCATCAGACATAGCAGGCTGCATAGGCTACAGATCTCACGGCAATGTTTGGAGTTTTTACAAAAAGATCTGCAGCTGTGCATCTGGACGCGTCGGTCACTCAGATCCAGTACGTCTGTGGGTTTCAGGTTGGGAGGCTTCATAATTATAGATATAAGGTTAACATTACTATATATCTCCATACTCGTGAGATAAAAAATAATCAAAATACTTAGCAGAACTATGTTAGGATTATTGTCTGTAGTTAGCGTGAAGTTGTATGCAATACTTTAGCCTCGTAGTTGTGATGCCTGTATGGTTGTAGATAGTGTAAGATGAGCAGATTAGTTACTAAGCATTTTTGTATTCGTAAGAGGAGCAACAATCAAAATACTTAGCATAACTATGTTAGGATTATTGTCTGTAGTTAATGTGAAGTTGTATGCAATACTTTAGCCCAGTAGTTGTGATGTCTGTATGGTTGTAGACAGTGTAACATGAGCAGATTCGTTACTAAGGATCTTTGTATTCGTAAGAGAAGCAACACTCAAAATACTTAGCAGAACTATGCTAGGATTATTGTTTGTAGTTACAGAAAAGTTTTATGCAATACTTTAGCCCAGTAGTTGTGATGCCTGTATGGTTGTAGGTAGTGTAGGATCTTTATATTCGTAAGAGCAGCAATAATCAAAATACTTAGCATAACTATGTTAGGATTATTGTCTGTAGTTACAGAGAAGCTGTATACAATACTTTAGCCTACTGGTCATGATGTATGGATTATAATCACTATTCGATGCGCTTATTTATGAATGTATAACAAAGCGGTAGGAATAATAAAATATAGTCTAGTGGATGGATTGGATACATTTATGCAAATATGCTTAGGCTTAACATCATCGGCAGACATTTGGCCTCATATATTAGAGTTATACTTGTTGTGATATAGTACTTTGCTAGGAGATTAGTATTTTAATACACAAAAGGTAGTTAAATAGACCCTAAAGGTGTCGGGCTCATATATATATATATATATATATATTCTTCTTAATATTATTACTTGTAGTATTATTACCATTATTGTTATTATTATTACTTTCCCCCTTCCTATTATTATTAGTTTTTTGCCCGCGCCTCCAAAGGCGTGGAGACCGCTCGTGGATGCCTCGCCTTACCCGCGACGTCCAGGCTCACAGCCGAGGCGATTCGGCCTGGAAGAACTGAAGCCTCAATAATGAAGACATGGCTTTGTGGTGTGTCTCAAGTGTTTTTTTGGTTTCAATTGTAGAAGGTGTAATAATGAGAGCAGTGCTTTGCGGCGCTGTATAGGGTTTCATGATTTAATTTGGAGGAGTGATGACTGGAATAGGTTTAGGGTTCAGATTCATTATGGGGTTCCGCAAAGGATTCTAGAAGGGCTTGACTAATTAAGGCTAAGGCTTCGAGCTTGGGTTGGAGTATAAGCTTGGGGTCCTCTAGATACAGGGTATGACCATGAAGATAGTAGGCAATTGCAGCCATGCAAAACCCGCAAGGCGCCTGTGGATTTGATTCCGTGTTCTTCTGTGTCGTTTTATTTGATGGGATGTTATCGGGATTGGCAATTGTTTGGGTGTAAGGCTAGAGAGGTTTCGGGTTCCGTCATAAGCCATCCAGGCACAAAGAATCGAGCTTAAGACATCCCTTTTGAAACGTACCGGAAGCATTCTTTGGATACTGCCCCCCCACTCAGCAACAGTTGAATCACTTCTATAATATAGATATACAAGGCCCTGAATAGCACCCTTCTTGTAGACTGATACTGCAGGGGGGCAGTACCCAACCTCTTCTACTTCTTAAGCCCCCTATGTGTTGCGCGCATGGCCGCGTAATGTCCGAACATCCGAGCCACCCAGCCTCCAACACCAACCTAAACCTTACTGTATAAACCCCATAACTACCCCTATAAAAAAACCCCAGACCATCCCATCCACGAACCTCTTGCCAAGAACTCCTCAACCCGAAACCCTCAATCCTAACCCCGAAACCGAAACCCTAAACCCTAAACCTTAAACCCTAAACCCTATAATATATAGGTCCCAGTGCGCTTGATTTCTGGGCTGAGGGCCACTAATTAAGGCTTCCCCTAAGACCTCCTTTAAGGGTTGGCTTCAGGGTTTAGGGATTCCAAAAGGGTTTCTATATAAGGGCTCCCCTAAGGGTCCAAGTGTCTACAATAGTAATACTCATAGTTCATAACAATCTTAAACATGTAGGTGTAGGCATTTCATGTGGAAAACGCTTTGATCCCGAAGTACCTTGATTGAAAACCTTTGTAAGGCCAACGTAGATACTCTATATATATATGTGTATATACAGCACATGAACCCTTAGAGGTAACTGTAGGAACAGATCGGGGAAAGGCGATGATCCGAGCCAGCACCTTGGCCATCAGCTTGGCTTTGGGGTTTAGGGTTCGGGGTTTAGGGTTTGGGGTTCAGGGTTTAGGGTTTGGGGTTTAGGGTTTAGGGTTCAGGGTTTAGGGGAAAGTCTTTCCAACGGACATGCGAAACCCAAGGAAGCCCGTCAAGGTAAATCTAGATGTCCCAACACCCCAAGAGCCTAGACTGAGACCCCCAAACTATCCATGAGCATTGAGGGTCTGAAGCTTCGGCCCTAAACGGTAGAACATTGGTTTCAATCTTCAGGGTTTTTTTTCCTCGGAAACTTGCTGGCTTCTGGTCCGGGGAACTGAGCTTTGAGTTCATTCCAACTTCCGAACCCTCAAGCTTTACCCCGAAGTATTACTCACTTTGGGTCATATCTGCCTTCATTGGTGTTGACTTGGCTTAGAGCCCAAGATCGTAATAGTAAGCAGCCTTATCATCCTTAGAGAACTCAGGAGGTCCGTTCTGAGGCTTCAATCTCAAAGCCTCTTTAAACGAGAGTAAGCCAGATGAAGCTATAACACTAGAGGGCACAGGAAACCTTGGCAACCTCAAAGCCGGAAGGCATTGGACTCTCAGTCTGTAAAGCCTTCGCCGCATCAACTGGGCTTTGGAGTACCATACTTTAATACTGTTTTCTTAAAGGAGCCCTTATGAAATACAAGTTTATACTTTTTTCTTCAAGGAACCCTTATGAAATAGAAGTTTATACTTTTTTCTCCCTGGTTACTTCAAAGCCCAGTCAATACCTTTCTCATCTTGAGCCCGATGTCGTTCGACTGTTTGCTTTTGTGGGTTTAGGGTTTAGGGGCAGTTTCTTCGAAAACTCAGTAGACACGCTGCAAAGGCTGGTTGGCAGAGCTACACGCTGTAGACGACGGCGCCTGATCTTGAAATGGCGTAATCAGTGCAGCAGGCTAAGGGCAAGCGCCTCTGGTGAGGCTTCAGGAACGGGTGGACATGAGTGTCGGTTTGGGGCTTGGAGCTTAGGATGAACCAAACCACAGGGACGGGGACCGCAAGCGGCCACTCCTGCAAATCCGGTGCTTCCACCTATAAAATGCTCCAACATAAGAATCCCTAAACCCTAAACCTGAATCCCCCAGGCTCCAACAAAAGAATCCTGAAGATTCGTTCTATTGGTCGTCCACTACAGGTGCTGCCAAGATTTCAATGTTCTTCTGCGGTATAGAAAAGAAGCTTCAGAATAAGTAAACCCGAAGGAATGATTACGTTTAAACATCGAGGTTCCAGGTCGAGGTCTAAAGGTTCTCGTGGTTCAATCGAGTAGAGGAGTAGGCCCCAGGCCCCCTGAGGGATTGTTTCGGGATTCAGGGTTAAGGGGATATGGGGTTTAGGAATTGAAGGTCCGTGTACCTGTAGCTAAAATGTTTACTAGGACCCCAAAGCCCTTTTTTAGAACCCCTCCCACGCCTAGTTAAAAGCTTTCCTGGTACGCCCGAAAATGGAACCGCACAGTAGAGCCCCGGTTTAGGGTTTAGGGTTATTCAGAGTTTGTCGGGATGAGGGTTGATGTGCAGTTCCTACTACAGGTCCCACCGTCTCAACAAAGCAACACGGCAGCACGTGATGGGTTTGCTCACGTGGTGTTCCTAGGTGACTAGGTGCTAGCGGTTTCCCTCTGGTGTTTGGGAGATCGGCATGCACCTTAAAGCAGAACTCTGCATGCCAGCTGTCTTCGTTGAACCCGAATGCTCAACCACGATTTTTTTGCAGTACCCGAAGGAACGTAGACCTCAAGGGTGAGAAGATGATTTCACGATATAGCATTACACTCTTATTTACATACTAGTAGAAGTAGAGGCAGTAGTAGTAGTCGTCGTCGTAGTAGTAGTAGTAGCAGTAGCAGTAGCAGTAGCAGTAGCAGTAGCAGTAGGAGTAGGAGTAGTAGTAGTAGTAGTGCTGGTAGCAGCAGTAGTAGCAGCAGTAGTAGTAGTAGCAGTAGTAGTAGTGGTTGTAGTAATAGTAGCAGTAACAGTAGGAGGAACAGTGGAGTAGGAGCAGGACTAGGAATAGGGTCTTATAGATGAACGACACTACCTGCTGTCCGCGGGAGGCTTCGACAAAAGGAATCCAGAGCAAGACCGTTTCATCCTGGGAAAGAGTTCTTCAATTGGCACTTGGGATTCCACAAGACAAACATGTAGGGATCAGTCATTAAGCCAAGCTTGAATAACGGGATGCCGAGAGCTGTCTGCCCTTTTGTGCAGGTGTTTTCGGAGTTCATGTCTCTGGACTTGTTAACCCTCGAACGAGCCCGAAAAGCGTTCAAGGACATTTTACTCATTTTACTCATTGAGCATGTAAATGCATGATTCCATGGCGTCTAAGCCTCTTAGCTCACTGTAAAAACCAAAGCCTGACAAACCCGCATACACTCGGACAATCTTCATAACCCCAAACCTTTAAGCCCTACACCCGTCTCCACAAACCCAACCCTCAGCCCTGCACCTTCGACCCCGAGCCCTCAACCTCACAGTGATACCCTTAAGTCCTTACCCATAGGCCCCAAAGTAGTTCCTTTTGGGGGTTCATATTTAGAATTCTATAAGGTAATCCCAGAAAGGAACTACTTTGGGGGCCTACGGGTAAGCCCTAATGATATGGAGCGCACGCCAGGTTTTCTTGGAGAACTTTCGCGCCGCTCGGTGGGAAGTTGGAGAACCAAGGGTTTGGGTCCCTTTTTGCAGATTTGTCTCAGGATCCTGTGGGCGCCTGTCTGAGTTTTGCTGTGATATAGGGGCCTAAATTATTACCTCTACTATTTTTGGGGGGTTCCTCATTATAACTATAGTATAATGGGCCCCCAAACCCTATTCGAATTATTAATTATTAAGGCCCCTATATTATGTTTGGAACAGATTTGTTGGTGGGCTGTAGGAATAAAGACGGGCTCTCTACGAACCAGAAAAGCAGGTCCAAACTGAATCTTAGACTAACCTTAAGCTCACCGTAAACTGGGCCCTGAACCCTAAACTAATCTTGTCAAACCCGAAAGTGCGAGCTCGAATCCCTAAGCTGAACTCCGAACCTTAAACGAAATGCTCAACCCTAAACCAATTTGCAAAGCCGTATAAACTCCATATATATATATATATATATATATATATTCTGATTTCTAAACTAACCCCTAAACCCGCAACCGTGAGCCCCTCCTCACAACAAAAGCAATGAACCAATGAGAAACCCTAAAATCCCAAACGCTAAAACCTAAACTCCTACATCCTAGAATCAGAGCCCTAAATCCATTGAGAAGAACTACCAGGAGCTTTTCAGAGCTCCGCGTGGCGCTGATGTCACTTCGGCGTGCAGCCGAGGCCGAACCCACAAGGAACCCATGGTTATATTGGGTTCCTTTATTGGGTTCCTTTAATGGGTTCTATAACGGTTGCTGTAAGGGTTGAGGCTTCAGGTGTTTAGGGTTTTTGGGGTTTAGGTGGCAGGGTATTTGGGGTTTAGGCTTTTAAGGTTTAGGTTTTTGAGGGTTTGATGGTTTAATGAGGCTCAGGGTTTACAAAGGCTTACTGCACTGTGGTTACACAGAGGTTGATGTGCGCAAAGCTTGTTGGGCCCATAATGGGTTACTACACCACGGTCATATAGCGGTTGCTGTACTCACGGCTTTGGGGCTTTAGGTTTTGGCGTGAGTCGTTGGATTCAGGTTTTTAATAATTTGGGTGCAGGGTTGAAGGTGTATGGATAATGGGCTACACTATGGGAGTTTCCAAAAATAGGGGATCCTGATATGGTACCCTAAACCGTCGGATCCTTCTTGTAAGGACCCCAATTAAATAAGGTAGCCCTGGTTTTCGGAAACTCCCCTATGTCTGTACAGGGACAGGGGCCTTTTGGGGGAAACCAGCCTTCCAGGAAAGTTGGGGCGGGCTTCGGGTCTAGGATGGGGATCGGAGTTGGGCAGCTTTGCATATTTTGGAGCTGGTAAGGTTTGTTTAGGGTTTAGGGTTTAGGGTGTGCGTTGTGTCCGTTCGCGCATCCTTCACGGGCCGGCTTCCGATACTGCTTTAACGCCGGCCCTCACCATTTGCGCTCACTATGCGTAGCTCGTTNCGGCTTCCGATACTGCTTTAACGCCGGCCCTCACCATTTGCGCTCACTATGCGTAGCTCGTTTTCCCACCCCAGCCACCCTAACCTCGACCTATTCGGGTTTAGGGTTCCATTCTGAGCCGAATCCTCCTGTTCATTCTTATCTACTACCTTTTGGTTCTAACCATATTG
This sequence comes from Symbiodinium sp. clade A Y106, assembly GCA_003297005.1. NCBI lineage: Eukaryota > Dinophyceae > Suessiales > Symbiodiniaceae > Symbiodinium > Symbiodinium sp. clade A. The sequence goes on along the minus strand of BGNK01000819.1, from coordinate 131,327 downwards.
GGTGCATCAGTGCCGATGGGTTGCCATTAGTATCGTAATACGCATGCGTAGAATGTATAAACACAGGTATTCATTTGTGCTTGCATATCTGCGGATGTATTTGTGTCTATACATGTATATATGTATACATGAATGTATGTATGTAGGCCTTGTGTGCATATATGTACGGTATGTATTTATGCGGGGTGAGAGGAGGTAGAGGTTCGTTGGGGCGNGGGGCGTGAAGGGCGTAGACCGGCACGGGCCAACGAACCGATGGGTTAGACGAGAGAACCCTCTGCCCTGGGGAGCTCTGCCTTGATGTGGGGGTTTAGCAGGGAGCTCTGTGAAACAGGTCATCTTCAATACCACAAGCAGATAGTACTAATGTGTTGCAGTCCAAAAGGCTTTTGCGCAAAGCATGTGTAGCAGTCGGATCTGTTACAAGCAATTGCATTGCAACTCCTGGGCGAGGGCCGTTCCACGAACATCTGTGTTTAAAAAGTAGAGGGAAGGCTTTGCCTTGGCCAGGGCCGTTTTGGAGACTCTGTGCATTGTCGAGGACTATTGCAGAAACACCCGATTTTGGCCTGAAGTATAACACTAAAGAAGACCCTCTGCCTTGGCCAGGGCCGTTTCAAGGATTCCCTGCTTTGCTGGCGGGTCGCGTAGGGCAGGCAGGGGGCAGGCAAGAGCAGGAGGGCAGGGCCAGCAGGGCAGAGCAGGGCAGGGGCAGGGCAGGGCAGGGCAGGGTAGGGGCCATTTTTTCGGGAGGAGGCTCGGGGCAGGGAGCTCTGTCTTGATGGGGGGGTTTAGGGTAATCTTTTTATTGCGCACATCGCATACGGGCTCGTGCGCAGCTCCCTAGCCGGTCGCGTGGGCTGCGCTTCGCCCAAGGCCCTACGCGCGTACGCTCGTTGCTCCGGGCCCGCTGCGCACNGTCGCGTGGGCTGCGCTTCGCCCAAGGCCCTACGCGCGTACGCTCGTTGCTCCGGGCCCGCTGCGCACCGGGTGTGCTTCGCTGCGGCTCGGCGATTGTATCACTTGAAGCGCCTCGCCCCAGTTAAGGGAGGGAGTTTTATATAGAGCTTACCATGTTTGCAGGGCCTCATAAGACCTCTGGCCCCTCAAGTAGCTTTAAGAGGGGCCGTTTAACGCTCGCGGGTGTCAGCAGTGTTCTTGATGTCGGAGATACTGAGGCCTTCTTCATGTCGCTCGTGCTTGGAAGCAGTCCTCCAGCCATTCGGAACTCGTAACCGGTAGCATTAGGAGACTTTAAGGTATCAGCAGCCATAGCTCTGACTTGAGCGATAGCAAGCGTATAGCCGCAGCATTTTGCGACCCTTTTGGCTGCCCGGGGCGCGGACTATACAACGTCCCTGCCGTTGGCGACCCTTACCAGTACGATCGGTAGACTTCTTCTTCTTCTTACGGTTCTCACTGGTAGTAGAAAGAAGAGGAGAAACTCAAAAATACAAGAAAGCACGGCTCCAAGTATACATGCGGGTAGGATGCACATGGGCCTTAAGGGGCTCAGAATTCCTCGAACAGGCGTCTCTCGAGCCCGCCACGGTCGACTCATGTTGAACAAGCAAGGTAGATGAACGCCTCTATACACATAACCTTACACTCCAAACCCTGAACCCCCAAAATGCTAAGCCTGCCAAGAGCTTAAGCCATAGCCCTAGGTGGAAAGCCCTGCAGCGGCACAAAAGCCTAAGACTTAAACCCCTCAACCTAGCTTTCTTCCTTCCTTCGTCCGAAGGCGCATTGAAGCGATGCGGCCGCAATGAGCTCATCAGATCACCTTGCAGGGCATGGTAGAGGGGTGTATACCTATTTATCGGACCTCTTTTGCTTTACTGCTTTACACACATCTATAATGTGAACATGATAGACAGATGTCTTTAAATAGCTGTATATATATAACGTATTTGTCTGTTCATATTTTACAGGCATACCTAAAGCATGTATGTAAATGTAACACCGAAGTTTGAATTACTGTTGCCCTTAGATTAGGCGGCGTTTATGAGGATGTCCATGTAAAGAACCGACCTTCTAAGGGGTTCTGGCTAAACCGCAGCCCTGAATCCAAACTCTGAACTGCAATTGCTTTGGACCCCAACGCTGAATATTATTGTTGATTAATTATCTGTTGTTACAAATAAGGAAAATAACAACAGTAATGCTACTTGCTACTGTTGCTGTTTTACAGTATTATAGGCTTTTAATCCACAAACATAGGGCGAATTTGCGATGTTCGCGGCAGTGTGTTGAGATCTTGGCGGCATCTGCCGGCAGGGTGCGCCCCTGTGAGAGCCGCTAGAGAGGCAGCGACAAAAGGAAGCCCTCCACGACCACGCAAGGTACCCTTTACGGAGCCCTATAGGCCCCACCCTAAATTTAAACCCTAAACCCTACAAACCCCAGACCCTCAACCCTTGATATTGGGTTTGGGGGGGTCGAGGCTGAGTCTGCGAGGGTTTGAGGATGAAAGTGTTGGGGTTCAGGGTTTCAGGGTTGAGGGTGCCGGTTTTGAGGCTTGGTGGTTTGGGGCCAAGGCGTTGGCTTTTTGTTCAGGATTTGGCAAGGGGAGCTTGCCCAGATCGGAGAATCTGGATTTTTGCTTCAAAGCATTGCAGCATTGGGCTCGGGTTTGTAACAACGCTTCTTGAAAAAGGCTTCTCTAAGTTAAGGGCTTTAAGGTCTTACATAGGAGATTGTGGATCCAAGGTCGAGGAAGACTTAAAAAATCCCAGATTTGGACACCAGAAGTCCAGATCAACTCCCAGAAGCCCAGTTGCTTACAGACTGGGTGACTATACTTTTGTCTAGTTTTTGGGGTTTAGGGTACTGGGCGACTATACTTACACGATGGCTATATTATAGAGACAGAATCTTCCCATGAGCGCTTCATGTCGGGAAGATTTTCTGATACAGACGGCTCAGCTCGTAACATACATTCTGGGTTCGGGGTGACCCCGATCCCTAAACGAACGCGGGCCACTTCCCTGTAAAGCTTGGGCGAGAAGCCGCTTTTTCCGAACAATGTCGACAGACTCCTACTCTATCTCTACCGCTCCAGTTGCATGTTATATGGTTAGTAGCCTGCTCTGCAAGTAACTGGAGCCCTATTCTGCTGCCAGGTTTTCATGGTTTCGGGCTCTTCTTGCCTGTGGGGTTGGCGCTCCCTTCACAGCTCTAGCAGGCTATTGCAATGATGACTGCACAGAGCAAATCCTAGATTCGATCCTGCTTCTGCAAATGCCCCCAACTTCGTCTCCGGCCTATCATGCCAGCAAACGTCGGCGAGTGGCACCTTCAGGACTCTATCTAAAGCACCCTTGTATTTTTGTTGGGGGGCGGGCCGAATCATTGGTGCTAAATTAGCATATCCACTATATATAGTCCCTACATGTAAAGTTACGTGATCAGGTTACACCCCGAAGCCCTTTTCCAATTGTTCAGGCTCCCATCTTGGGCATAGACCGTTCATGCTGCGAAACTACGTTCACCCACCAGAGCATTGTCAGTCAAACAACACGAAACTCAAAACACCGTCCCTTGCAAGTTTGCTTGAACCATATTATCATATAAGATCTAAACACCCATAAGGATCCCAAAATGAGGTACCCCCTTAATTTTCGAAAACTCCCACATGTTATTGCTCCCTCCGCAGGCTGGGTTATTGCCCGCAGTTCGATGCACTTTTGGAGCTCCTAACTGTACAGGCGCGGAGTCTGGGCTGGGATTTTCTGGGGGCTTTCGGGATTCGGGGTGTTGGTCTTTAAAATTTGAGGAGGGAAGTCTAGAGGTGTTTTTGGGTCGGGGTTCTAGGGTGTTTCGGGGTTCAGGGTTCAGAGCGGCATGTTTGCTAGAGTACCACGGGCCCTCTCGAAACTCCCGGAAGCACTGCAGCCAGATGACTTCAAAGATGTTCAAAGCCCTGAATAGTCTTGAAGCAATATATAGAGCTCTGAACCAATGGTAGTAGATTGCAGTAACCCAGGGTCCCTATGTCACCTTGAGCCCTCAACCGCTGAACCCTTGAGTCTTGGAGCCAAAGCCATGAAACCCAAATGCCCAAACCTTTCCTGTCATCCCACACCCGGCAGAAGTAGCGGTCATGTAACTGACTGCTTAGCTGGGCATAACCTTTCCCTAACCCCGCACATGAAAGCTGTGCGGGAGGCACAGGTATAAGAAAGCGGTCTGAATACCTAAAGAGTTGTCTCTAGTATAAAACTTGTTATAAAACTCCTGTCCTCATATAAGTCGTTGTATTATATATAACACTCCACAAGACGATATTCTATTTCTGAAGGCACCTATCTTCCACCCTGAACCCGACAGCTGCAAAGAGACGTAATCCACTACTTGCGAAGCCCTGAGGAGGGTTTAGGATTTTAAGAGGTTGGAACTTCAAGGCTGTCGTGTTTGTTAGTTTTTGTTTCCGGAGTGTTGGTGACAGGGTTTCAAGGTCCAAACAGAAAGAACAAGGCAAGGAACAAGGTATAACGCCAAAAAGCAGGTGAAACAAACAGCTCTAAACTCAGCCCTAAACCCTGAACCTGAACCCCCCCCCTCCATATCCCCCCAACAGCGCGCACGCACACACACAGACACGCAGACACGCAGACACTGACCGACAGCAGTAACGCGGTGGAACCCACCAAGAGCGTGGGCAGGACCACCTGGAGCTCTATGCCTCGATCCGCGGCCTTCCGAAGCAGGTGGACGCCCAGGGTAGCTCTAAAACTATGTGGGTAGGGTTCAGCAGTTTAGCGTTTGTGGTTTAGGGTGTAGGTGTAGAGGTTTAGGGTTTAGGGGTATGGGGTGCAGGGTTTAGAGGTTAGGTTTTGGGGGTGTAGGTTTAGGGGTATAGCGGTTTAGGGTTCAGGGCTTTAGGGTTCAGGGTTACAGGGCTTGAGGTTGAGGGTATTCATGGTAGTTTGGTTTTTGGTAAACCAACCTATGTTCAGGATCCTATGGCAAAAAATTGGTTATCCAAAAAAGAAGGACAATGGATACTATAGGCATGTGCTAAGAACGACAATGGATACTACAGGCATGTGCTAAGACTTTAAGAGAGCCTCATAAACGCCTTTACGGCTCCGTACCTGCATCGTATACACATTGTCCTGAAAGTTGTGCGGGCACACCGGGCAGGATGGACCACAGGCGTGCTTCAAGAACCCCAGCCAGGAACCCTAAAGCCTTACCCCGGGGACCAAAACCCTGAACCCTAAGGTATGGGCTTTGGGGTTTAGCTGGCACAGCTGTGGGTTGCAGGGGGGGGGGGGTTTGGGGATTTTGGGTGTGTAGGGGGTTGCACAGCCACACTCTTTAGAGATACAGGGCCGTGATTCAAGATCGTGTAGGATTGAAGATGATTGCAGGCTTCGGGGTCGCCGTTCTGCGGCTGTTCCACAGTCAGATTCACCACTAGCACAGGCACGACCCTAAACCCGAAACCGTGAAGCATTGGAGGCAACCTGCCGGCCTTGAAAGAGCGGCACAACTCTGGCAGGTTTAGCGCAGGACCTGCTCCCGGCCATGCGCCGCGAAGTCGGGTACATTATGGGGGCCTCAATACTTACCTATACTATTTTGGGTGGTCCTGAATATAATTATAGTATAATGGGCCCCAAAGCTCTATTCTAACTATGAAGGCCCCTATATTATATGGCCGGAGGACCGAGTGGACCGTCGGTCAGAATGCTCTCGCAGGCGGTCTCCCGACACCCTTTTCGAGCCAACCGATGCCAAACTCCCGGGCAAAGTCCCAAACAATAAAGGCTGAAGCCCCAGAAAATATTCTAACAATTAAGGCCCCTAAATTCGACATCCAACCTTGATCACGGGGTGCTTTTGAGAATCCCGAAGCGCAGAAGAACCCTCGAACCCCTAAAACCACCAAAAAGCAGAAGAACCCTTGGACTCCTGAAGAAGAACCCTTGGACTCCTGAACCCCTAATGTTTACTCCCCCTACCCCCCCCCAAAAAAAAAAAAGAAAAAAAGAACCTCATTACAGGTAACCCCCCCCCNCCCCCCCCCCCCCGAAACCCTAGGAGTGTCAGAATTTCGGTCTTCCTCCGCTGAGTCGTAGCTGTGAGGCGGTGGAGGAGGCACTACAGGACTTCAAGCTCGAAAAGAATGTCGGTGCCTTAGGGTTTAGGGTTTAGGTGTAATTTAGGAGTTTTTTCGTATGTAGGGTTTGGGATTAGGGTTCATAATGGGTTTATGATTTAGGAGTTTAGGGTTTCGCTTCGGGGTTGGTCGTGTCTAGGTTAAGAAGAACAGGGTTTGGGGTTAAGGTTTATAGGGTTTTGGATTTGCATTTCTGGGTTCAGGGTTTCATACAAATAGGGCTCAGGAATAATGTCTGTTCCCCGGGCTCTTTCGTTTTGTTAGGGTTCAGGGTTCATGCGAGGCTTGGTTTTTGTGTAAGGTTTAGGGTCTAGCGTTGAAAGGGTTTAGGTCTTTCGGGCTTCGGTTTGCGGAATCCCGAAAGTTTAGGATCTCTTCATTTCGGAGCCCGCAACCCGTAGGCTAGGCCAAATACTAGTAATAGTTTTCGTTATGAGGGTCTTCGAAGTCATAAGTGTTTATAGAGCTCAACCTCGCTGCTTTGAAAATCCGTTGCTAAGGGTTCTACTATGAAGTGAAAGCTGTATTGACTGAACTCAGACAACAGTGGTATCTGCAGAAATCCCTGACTCCTCCCCAATGCCTACGCGCAGCAAAAACTCCAACTGCCCTGCATATCCTACGTCCCAAGCGCGAAACCGTAAACCCTATGTACGCCCTCAACCTGCTTGTCCCTGTACGTAGTTGCCAGCTTGGCGTACGTTTCTGCCTCATCAGGCCAGACGACGCGCAGAGGCAGTTGCTGTTTGTGTGTTAGTTAGGTTCTGCTGGACTGGTGTTTTGAGGGATCTGGGATTTACAGCTTTTGGTGCAGGGTGTTCTTTTGATGCGGAGATGGCGGAGGGGCGGGCGCGGTTGAGATGAAATTTCGGCTCTGGCTTCTAAAGTTTGTAAGGCTCATCCTTGGCGTTTCGAGGTTGATGCTTGTCATTATGCTTGCGGTGAGTGTTCGTAGGTTCAGAGGCTCGGGGTTTAAGCCTATAAATTCCGAAACCCTAAACCTTAAACCGTGACCGTCAGCTTGTGCAAGTGGCCGCATATAGTCACCCTGCGGACGCGACCACTGCCTCCTAAACCCTGAACCCTTTAATGCCTTTAACCCTAAACCCTGTACCTTCAAACCCTTACACCTTTAAACCCTAGGCCCTGAACCCCTAATTAAACCTTTAAACGGTTAAGCCCCTAAACCCTCAAACCCTAGACCCTTAACTTAAACCCTAAACCCTAAGATCCCTGCACCCTCAAATCCTCAAGCTCCGAACCCCCAGACTTCCGGGCGGAAAAGTGCAACTTTTTACGTAATCTCTTAACTGGGCCCCCTCAAAGTATGTAGAGTACTAGCCTTCTATAGTTGTTGGGCCATTATTTTACCTACTTTTAATGCTTTAGATAAAGATATGAGCATTGATCTAAAGATCCTTGTGTTGGCATTTATACAAAAATGGTTTTAACATGTGTCCGCGAAAGATCCGCGCTGGGTCCGCTAAAGGAAAGTAAAAACCCGCGAAAGTTGTTGGGTAATAGATTTGGGCCGTAGAGGACTTGTGAGGTATATGCTGTACCAGTCCGCAGGCATACAGGTCGCAAACTCGCTGTCCGGCCGTGCCGCAATATAATTACCCCGAGCCAAATCGCCCGGCTGCCAGTCCACAAGTTGTGGGAGGTGGCGGGGATGGTCGCGCCTTTCATTCAGGGCCTCTGCGCTTCAAGGATACGTCTTTCTGATGTGCACGCAGCATCGACGTCAGAAGGTATCATTTTTGTGCAATCATAGTAGGTCTAGCGCGAAAGATCCGGTAAAGTGGCGCGAAAGACGCCGCGAAAGAAGCCCCGTCTTTTGAAGGCCATGGCACACGCCATGGCCCACGACTTGGAGTCGGCTTTTGCAGCCTGGCTACTGCTACTGCTACTTCTACTGCTGCTNCGAAAGACGCCGCGAAAGAAGCCCCGTCTTTTGAAGGCCATGGCACACGCCATGGCCCACGACTTGGAGTCGGCTTTTGCAGCCTGGCTACTGCTACTGCTACTTCTACTGCTGCTGCTGCTGCTCCTGCTACTGCTACTGCTACTGCTACTCCTACTACTCCTGCTACTAACATCGCCAGGGCCAGTAGTGTCCAGGCTTTTTGCAAGAGTCGCTGCTCATGGGCACGACACTGAGTCCAACTGAGACTCCACCCTGAGGCTGTGCAACTCGCTAGGTCCGCTGCGTGTTGAATGAATATTACTCCTGCTAGTACTACTACTACTACTACTACTACTACTACTACTATGACTACTGCTACTACCACCACCTCAAACATGTTGCGCGAAAGTGAGGGCGAAAGTCCCGCGAAAAGAAAGTAATAATCCGCGAAGAAACCATTTCCAGAAACAATAATATTGATCAACGCTCATATCCGAATCTATCCCTAAAGCTCGCAGCTGTTCAAGTCGGCGGCGCAACACAAGGCCCTGAATAATTGGTAGCAGGGTTTCTTATGATCTTACTCGGGTATATGCGACTATAGACTCTGCTTGGTCAGTTCTGTACTTACCAAGCCCCTATATTACATGGGTGGTTGTCAAAAATTATGGTCCCTTTTCGGGTCCCTATTATACTACGGCACCTCTTATTTAGGGTACCCAAAAAGGGACCATAATTTTGACAACTACCCACATGCACACGATGCTCCAAGGATTGCTCTTGAGTTTTGATATTCTTGCAGCTTCGGAGACAAGATTGCAGGTACTAGAGTTCTCGGCTTGGTGTATGGAAGGTTGCATCCATAGTACATAGAGGCCGGAACACTAGTAACATGCTTTTTAGAGTTATACGATAAAATACCCCGCCTAGAACCCTTATCTAAACAGTCAGGCCCCTCTACCGGACAAAGTGACTTCGAGAACCCTGAACCCTAAGCCCTGAACCCATGTTACAGGTGTCAGGGCTGCCAGTTTTCTTGTTTCTGTGACGTGGGGCAGGGTTGGTTTCTGGAAAGGAACAGCGATTTTAATCGACGCATATCCCTGAGCCTCCCTGTGTGTGGGTGGTTGTCCGAATTAGGGTTGGGTTCCCAAACTTTCGGGTGCCGTGTTCAGAGTATACATATGAATATATATATATATATGGATACTTGTAGTTATGTATATACATATATATATATATATGTATGTTGTTTATAGATATATGGGTTTCTCACCAAAAGTCCTATGGTTTTGCCAGTTACCCTTGTGTGGCCAGGTCCTCAGCGGTGGGAACCGCCGGAAGCTGTCCGCAGCGTTGGCGCTGGCGCGGGCTGGGGGAGGGCGACCGGGCGACCAAACAAAGATCCTGAACAACCCTGAACCCGAAACTCTACACCCGAAACCATGAACCCTAAGCCCTGAACTCTAACAGAACACTTAAAACTGAGAAGGGAAGGTCCGAGCTCCCATTGTCTGCTACTTTCCTAAGTTTCTACGTTGCGATACCTGTGCGGGTCTCGGAGTCAGCATCCCCGTTCTTGACATGGCATTGACGATGAAGATGGCCAGGCTATCTCTGAATGCTGAAGCAGGTGAAAACAAAGGTATGCTCAACCCTCGACACGGGGGCCAAGACGAGTGCAGCTATGTCACGTGTCGCGAGCGTGTCACAGAGATGCTGGAGGCCCGTCCCTAAACCCTAAACTACCTATAGTCTCCATTGTAGTTCCTTTTTTTTGGTTAACCAAAAACGATATTATAGGATCATGGAGACTACAGGTAAACCCCAACACGCCCTGCGCTGGAAGCCTTCAGCGCATGGCCTTTTAGGCTCCTTCGCACTCTGCACGGTGTCTCGGATGAAAATCCGAGATTCCACGAGTGCAGAAGTCTCGGACCCAAGTGAAATGGGAAGCTACCAGTAACTGCTACCCGCACAACAAATCTAGCTTTCTCGAAACTCTGCAAAGAAGCCAGAATGAGGAACCCTGGAAGGTAAGCTTTTGGGGCTGTAGGTATGGCTAGAGTATCCTGTGCCCGTTCCTATACTTCCATACACAAACAAGCCGCCACACCTAGTCTCGTTACTAAGGCCCCGTATGTGAAAATGCTGCATGGCAAAGCCCCATGCTCCGTGTATGTTCAGGCCCTTGTGCTTCCCATGTTTAGTCTAACTGCAAAGATCCCTCAGGCTGGGCTTACATAATAAGGCTGTCTACGACGAGGATTTCAAGGTGTCTGCATGGAGTTCTTTAAACCAAAGGATTCTATGAGGATGTTTCCAGGGTACTGCCATGGTTTCTACAAGGGTTTCTCTCAGTGCTCTTTCTCGGCTTCTGACCATCCTTAGAAGGTGTTGAGAAAGACGTTGGAAAGAGGATTCGGTTCTGCCCGACAAATCTTCACGATCTAGAGGGTCCCCGACAGTCGAGGCAACGGAAGATTAAACAAGTCACCTGGAGAAAGCAAGTGCTGCACTGCTTGAATCTGCACCCAGGACCCAAAGCCCGTTAGCTTGGTAAGATATGGGAGTTTCCGACAATAGGGGACCCTAATGTAGTACCCCAAATAGTAGGATCCTTATTATACGGACCCCAAAATAAGGTGCCCCTAATTTTCGGAAACTCCCATATGTCGACTCCGCTCGAAGGCCCAAACCCAAGTCCCGAAGCCCAAGCTCCTGAAACAGGATGCTTTTGGGCTTTGGAGTACCATACTTTAATACTTTTTTTCTTAAAGGAACCCTTATGAAATAAAAGTTTATACTTTTTTCTCCCTGTCCCTGGTTACTTAAAAGCCCAGGCTTTTGGGCTCACCCTAAGCCAACCTTAAACTCCAAAGCCCTTACAGCCTCAACCCCCGCAGAATCCCTAGAACCGAAGAACCTCAAAGCCGTAAGAAGTTCAACCCTAAAGGCGGCTTTGGGCTTACCCCCAAAGGTACTCCCAAAAAGGAACTACTTTGGGGCCTATGGGTAGGGCCCCCGAACTGTAGAGTTCCTATGGTTTCGAATTGCTCGCAGATGGGATCGCCCTCTCTGGCGATTCTCGATGAGCCGAGCACCACGGCGTCAACATGTGGTCTCTGGGTCTGTGGGTTTGGGGTTCTCTTGACAGGCTTTCCGGGGTTCTGTAAGAGTTTCTATGGGGTTCTACGGCATTAGGGCTTACAAGCGTGAAGATTTCAGAGTTCAAGTTCAGTGATCAGAAGGCTTGGAAGGCTTGGGGAGGTCGCCGACCTGGGCATCCGGAAGTTGACGCCGACCAAAAGGATATCCTTCACTCCAAACTCTACACACCCTATAGACCCTTCTATAGACCCCCAAAACCCAAAAGCTTTTAAAACCCTATAAAACCATATCCCTGTATAAGCCGGTATAACCCTACAAAGCCCTATAGACCCGAAGCCGAAACCCTAAACCCCTAGGATATTGTGCATGCTTCTTTGTTTCTTACCGTGAGGGGGAGTGTTGTCTTGAAACATCTCCCTCGATTAAGGGTTCAGGGTAGGTAAAGGTGAGCCAGATGCAAGGGACACCCCACAGGTGTGGGTAGAAGAAAGCCGCAGCAAATACCCTGAAACTCTAATTTCCAGCGATGTCGAATCCCAGAAATCCCTTGTACCCATAAGCATATACTAGGGCTTTACATATGCGCTGTACTCAGGGGCAAGGGGCCTTCATCATCACATAGCGTGATAATGATTATGAGGATTCCCCTGAAAACCCCTTGCCGCTAGGGCACGCCCATGTTCATCACAGTAGCCCATCGTATCAGAAACGCTTCTGGAACCCTTGTAAAGCCCTTGTGAAACCCTTGTAGAAGCCTAAGTGCGAGATCCCCGTTGCGGTGTCGACAACAGGGATCTGAATCTTCAGTATCCCTGATAACCCCTTGTTCACGCCCGGATAGCACACCCCATGAAAACAAACTTAAAAGAAACCTGTGAACCCTTCCGAAGCCCAATAGAACCCTTATTAACAACTCTTGAAAAATTTTGCATAAACTTCAGAACCCCCTGACAAGAAACCAAAGCCCGGGAGCCCTCAGCCCTCAAACCCTAAACCCTCAAACCCAAAGCCCTAAACCCTAAAACCCTAAACCCTCAAACCCAAAGCCCCCAACCCTAAAACCCTCCCTAAAACCCTAAACCCTTAAACCATGTAAGCCGAAGCGCCGAAGGCTGTGGCCTCGACCCAGCTGCGCGGCGGGCGCTTTGGCCCTCCGGCTTGGTGTTTCTTGATTTTTTTGGTGATTTTTTCGGGTTTAGTGCATAATTACATACGTACATGGGTGTATGTGTATATATATATGTACATTTAGTATAGAGTTTATGGGGTTTCGGGCTTACAGTACTTCAGGGTTCGGGCTTGAGCCTTATGTAGGGCTTGGAGTGCTGAAGGTTTAGGGCTTGGGGTTGCTAGGATAAGAGTTTCGGGCTTAGGGCCAGTAGACTATAGAATAGATCCCAAGATCTTTGCGTGGGGTCGGTCAAAATTCTCCCTGGTTCTTAGTAGGGAATGGGGGAATGGATATTGGGGACTGTTATTGGGGATTATAGAGGGACTACTATAGGGATCCATTCCCCCATTCCCTACTAAGTACCAGGGAGAATTGAAGAGGTACTAGTCATCCTGAAAGAACCTTAGCAGGAAAGTTGTGGACCATCAGCTTGTATTCACCTTGCACCGTTTCCTTAGGGACCTCATAACAAGCCAGAAAGTTGCAGGAGTGCTGGAATGGCCCTAGGCTTTACCTTAAGCATGTCAGGATAATAATGCGTCACTTATCTGGCTTGAGCTTTACAGGGTTAAGGGTTTGAGTTTGAATTTGTGTTTTGGTTGGCTCAGCGTTTGGACTTTTCGAGTTTAGGGTTCGTTGCAGGTACGGACAACATGCCCATAATCATCGACTCTTTAGCCTGACATGAAGTAGGTTTTGTTGTATAGATTTTATGAGTCTGTTTAAGGATTTATATTTGAGTATTTCTGGCGAGGTTGTAGCAAGAGAAAAGCCAAGCCTACACTTACCTTGGGGGTTCCTGCTTCAAGTGCCACCATGTTGAAGCACAGAACACTCCTTTCAATTAGGGCTCAGTGTGTAGGGTCGAATATCTTATCCTGAACCCTAAACCCTAAACCCCTGAACCCTAAACCCCTAAACCCTTCACCCTTAAACCCTAAATTCCAAAACCCGAACCCCTAAAGCCCTAAACACTAAACCCTAAACCCCCAAACCCTAAACCCCGCAACCCTAAACCCCTAAACCCCTAAACCCCTAAACACTAAACCCCTAAACCCTAAGCCCTAAACCCTAAATGTAGCTATCTTATCTTCATGATCTTTTGCTTCTTTGCGAGGACGGCCGTGCATGATGCAGTAGCCGGCTGCTCCTGGACGCCGGTGGTTGGGCCTAGGCTGGGGATGAGGTGTTGACTTCAAGTTAAGGAACCTACAGCCTGTAGTAGTAGTGGTCGTCGTAGTAGTAGTAGTAGCAGTAGGTACGTAGAAGTAGTAGTAGTAGTAGCAGTAGCAGTAGGAGTAGGCGTAAGAGTAGGGGTGGAGCATTAGTAATAGTAGCAACATGCCACTGCACCTATCTGTAACCATGCTAAATTAACTGGGCTTCTGGAATTCGGGGTTGGGGTTTAGGAGGACGGGAATTAGGAAGCATGTGCGTTCATCTAGCGTACCACTGCCGAGTACACTTTCCCAACCCCGAACACTAAACCCTTGACCACTTCGGCACATGCGGCTTTTCGCCTTCACCGCGAAGAGATAGTTGAGTACTCCGAAGAACTTTAGCAAGAACACGACTTTCAGGTCTTTTAGAGCTCAGGTTTGAGGTTTTGAACTGGGTTTAGGGTTTTTTGTTTTAGGGGTCAACTTACGTCACAAACAACCCGAAGGACAACCTGCCAAAAAGATCAGAGCCCCGAAAGATATTTCGGAAACTAAGCCCTGAAGCCTAAATGCGAGAACCAGGACTGAGATGCAGAAGCGCTGTCAGGGCTTTCGGATTGTTCAAAGTCTGTTCTGATCAACGGGGTATTGAATGGTTTGGGCGGGGGGGGTCTGGCTTTGATCTCAGTTGGGCTAGCGATCTGAAATGGATTCTCGAGCAGTCCTGCTTTGATGTTCATGCGCTTCGCACGTGTCCGTTCTGGCTCCCGTGCTGTCTGAGTTGATCACGAGCAGCATGTTCCCCTACTTTGGTTCAGATCAGAAGATACAAGGTACGTTCAAACCACTAGACTACTGTGCTTCTTCCATGCTCTCTTGTTCTGTCCAAGAGTCTTCGGCCATACAATAGCCTCTTGTGCAGGCTCCGGGGAAGAGCCGGGTAACAGCATAGCCACAACTCACAAGACACCTTTTTAATGCATAGCCGGTGATGCATACTCGACTATGTCGGGTGAACTTAGCCAAACTTCAACTAAACTACAGTTACGGCATTTGCCAGCCTTTGCGCTTGTTTTGCCATCTGCTTCGGCAGCTCTGAGGCTAAGGCCACGAGCAGGGGACTGGGTTAACAACTAAATTCAGAAGTGACAACTGAACAACTACATACATACATACTTACATACATATCTACATACATACACATAAATGTGTACATATGTGATATATATATATATATATATATACACACATGCAAAGGTCATCTAGGGGCCTTAACAATTGGAACAGGTGGCTGGGGTAGGCTGTAACCATACCTATCTAAGGTCTTTGAGTGAGTTTTCTTAGTCAATATTCGGAACCCAATATTAGAGGAGACCTACAGGTGATAATCATCATTCATACCTGAACCTTAAACAGGCAGCACTGATACCCGGCAAACCGGCGACAACTGTAGGCCAAGAGCGAGATACCCGGTTTGTTCCCAGGATCTTTCCATGATAAGCCCCCACAAGCAACAGGATTTAGTGTAGAGCCCTCAGACTAGAAAGCACCGAAACATGGCAAAAAGAACTGTTCAGATTCTAGCACCTGGGGCTCAATACCCCGTAGGCGACTTGAGTACGTCCAGGTCCAGGTTCGGGCTTAGCTTCACCGACCGTCGTGTCAATCGAACACCATAAATAATATCGACTTCAGGGTTTAGGGTCTATTGAGTGGGGTTCTACACAGTACGTTTGGCATGGTCATTTCTTAGTGAACGGGGGAACTTTAAACTTTTTTGTTTATGCTTGCAAAGCAATGTACCCTAATTCCTTCTCAGTCTGCTTAAACCCTAGACCCTAAACCCCAAACCCTAAACCCCTAAATCCCTAAACCCATAAACCCAAACGACTCTTTTTGAGGTCGCCGAATGGCCCTCGCCTTCGCCAACTTCAATGCGCAAACACGGGTGGCAGGGCCATGGACCCAGATCTTCGAGGTTTCGGCTTTGGAGGGTTTCGGCTCGTGGGGGTTTAGGAATTGTTCGAAAGGTTTCGGCTTTTGGGGTTTAGGGCTTAGGGTTTAGGGTTTTCGGTTGAAGGGCTTCGGGTGTGGGATTTCGGGGTTCTGGGTTTAGGGGGTTTTCACAAGGCTTTTGCGGGCTTCATAGGGGTTTTGAAAGCATTGATTGCTCTTGCAGGGTTTTATGCTTGTTATGAGATTTGATCGAGTGTTTTGGCTTGCACCATGCATTTTGTAAGACGAAGCAGCGCATAATGGAAGGGGGATCCCACATGAATCGTGGGGCTCGCATAAAGGGGATCAGGGACTGGGAGACCATCCGCGAACACCTCTGCCTTCAAAACAGTCGAACACTGTGAGATCCGAGAGTCTTCTCATCTGCCCTTGTCGAAAACAGCGTTGTGCTGTGGGCAGATTGCCGGCATGCTTCTTTTGCTACATGGAATGAATCAGTCGTATCCTGCAAGCACACAGCTTCGATTGACCTGCCGCCATGCATCCAGCAGGTTTAGTGCTTACGGCATGGCCTTGAGCAGTTGGAGCATAAACCGTAAACAATTAAGCTCTAGAGTATGGGCGATGAACCGTATCGCACCGTAGTTGGGGTTTCAGGCTAATGGACCCTCAGCCACAAAACCTACACAAAAAAGAAACCCTAGATCCTCCGCCGCATAGCTTGCCGGATAATTTGGCGCATCAGGGTGTAGTGGGGATAGGATCCCAAGACTGCTTAGTTAGCATCCGTGTAAGTGTTTTGGATTTGGTATTTAAATGCATTCAGTATTAAGGGGCTGCAAAAGCTACAATAGCGCTTTCGGTACTGTGGTGTAGACTGATTATAGTTAAGCTCATATATAAATGGAGAATCTTACCAGTTGCAGGTCCCTATATGATCTTTCGGGTTTGGGGTTTCTGCTTTCGGGATGGTTTCGGGTGCTAGGGTTGGGGGATACCAGCAAAGACGGATCTCGATGTCTGTAACCTTCGCGAACCAGTGTCTAGGTAGAGGGGTTCTCGATTTAGGGTCAGGGTTCACTCGAAATCTGACAGGTCAGTTGTAGTTGGTGATGAATATCCCCAAAAAGTCAATGTACAACCAACCCTAGTCTCTACGCCTCACCAGCTGTACTACAATACTATGCCTCAAATCACTGTTATCATGGAATCTCTCGTATCGGTATGTAAAAACGAAGGCCCTGAAAACAAACGCCTGACCTCAGGAACGACAACGCATTTACCACGAACTTAAACCCCTGAAGCTCAAAGCCTCCAACCCTGACTAAACCTAAACCCTAAGCTAAAAACCTACCTACTTAAAAAAGCTCTATCCCCTTTTCCATGGACTCCTTGCTGAAAACCCCCAGGAACCGGATCGTGGATCGGCCCTGGCAGCTGCCACAGGTCCTCCCAAGTCACGAGTTTCGGATCAGCTCCCTTAAGGGGTTCCTTTATGTGGTTCTGTTGGGCTTTAGGGTTTAAGGTTTAGTGGTCCTTTAAGGTTCCTGTATTTGGTTCTTTTGGGCTTTAGGGTTTAAGGTTTAGTGGTCCTTTAAGGGATCCAAGTGGGGGCTCTGCTTGGTGGCGTGGGAGATTTCACTGCATATATACATGTGCATACAATACATGTATATATATATATATATATATTTATAGATATGTATGAGTTAGAGCTATGTGGATTTGGGTTGTGAGATTCAACACCAACCCGAAGCCAGCGAATATGGGACTTGCGTTCATCTGACGACTTGGGTCTTGTGCATTCTCCTCTTTGATCACTTTGCTGTAACTGCGAAGCCTGGCTCCAGGAACATACATACATACATATATATATATATATATATATGTACACATCCATGGCCCCTTGATGGGGGCTAGAATATGTAGAAGCGTAGTTGCCGAGCTGAAATACCTAATTGCTGGGCCCATGGTCCTTCAAATCACCCCAACACCTGCTCAGTTGTTGTCGAGCCGACGCAATGGCCCTCCCTCATAATAGCAGAATTTCGCTGAACCGCAATGCCCTAAACCCTGCGTCCCGAATCCCAAAAAACCTGAGAGCCATATTTGGCGAAACCTCAACCTGAACCGTGAGCCGTTTAAGTCTTGATGTCTCTGCCAGGCGACCCGAGAGACAAAACCAACAAAGTTCAGCCCACAACCTCTGTAAGCCACAAAGCCCTAGTGAAGCCCAAGGAACCCTCACAGAAGCACGAAATTCGCGGTTTTGCAAACCCGAATCAACAATTGAACTTGGTATCCCAAAGCATAAACCCACACGCGTAAACTTACTTTCTATGAATCCCTGAACCTCAGTCACGCTCCCAAACACAACGCCTCTCAGAAATCGCCAGGGCTGGAACGCGTCGCTGGATGCCTTGGCTGGGACCTTAAAGGGATCTACAGGGGCTGCTCGTGGGACAAGGCCTTTTTGCGGGCTCCAATTGCAAGTTGTAATATAGGGGCCTAAATAAATAATTATAGTACCATGGGCCCCAAAACCCTATTCAAATATAAGGCCCCTATATCAGGAAATCCGGGTTCGTTTGTAGGCTTCCTGAAGGATCGTACACGTTAGTACCATTGCTGCAAGGGCTGTATCCTGTACAGGGCTCAGTACCTACTATTTTGTGGGGTCTGGCGCCGGAGGAGGGTTTAGGGTTGAGGGAATGGCTTCTGCAGTTTTGCAGGCACGTCCACTTAGCAGTGTATCCCACAGCAAGACCACCAATGCCCAAACCATGCTACCCCGAGCTTCGCAGTGTGTCCTCTCGCCAGAGCCTCCATGCATCCTTTTACATATGAGGCTCCAGACTATGGTCCACAATCAAGTTTCTATATTATCTTTATACTTTTATTGTTATTGTTATTTTAGTTTTGTCATTCGTATTAGTAGTATTAATTTTTCATATTTCTAATTACTATGCTTGCAGCCGCTTGCTTTGTCCTTGCAGCCTGACTGTATTGCCTCAAGATGGCTTTTTCCCTCGGAGAATCACCAAAGCCCGACAGACTCCGACAGAAATGACATGGAGGGTACCTAGGACCAGACTTCAGAAGTATCCCTATCCGGCAACACTGTGCTCCTAAGCCGTGTAGGGTAGAACTTTTGCGATAGTCGTAGCTTGTTTTCTGGGGTCGCAGCTTACGGATTTTCACTGCAGGGCCTGTGCAAGAATTCCCAAACCTATCCCTACACCATCCTACACTACCTCAAAGCACATCCCTAAGCTAGCCCACACCCTATCCTTAAAGTACCTGCAGCCAACCCCTAGAGTACCTGTAAACTCAAAACCCTGAAGTACCTAGACCTATCCGGACCTATCTTGCAGTAACTCAAGTTCTAGCCCTAAAGGTGTTGACCCCAGCACTACAGCCTCAGCAAAAGCCCTAAACTTTAAAGTTACCCCCCACAAGCCCTATAAACCTTAAACCCCACTGCCTCTCCAAGAACACCGAAACGCGGGATGCCAGCGGCAAGGTCCGAACAAGCTAGCATCTTGAAGTTTTGAGTTCTAGGTCTCTGAACCTAAAGAGTTTCGTGGTTTCAGGTGTTGAGGTCCTGGGACTTTTCGGGGTTTGAAGATGTTGGGCTTGTAGGGCTTTGGGTTTTCGGGTGCTGGGATTTCAGGATATTAAGGTTTTGAGGCGTTCGGACATTATGCTTTCAAGATTTCAGGCTTTTAGGGTTTGAGGCTTTAGAGCTTAGGGCTTCATGCTTTTGCGTTTAAGGTTTAGGGTTTCCGACAGCTCGCAGCCTTAAGGGTGTCCTTTCTCAGGCCATGGAGTTCTCCTGTATGGTCTATGACTTCAGGGAGTCCTGAAGGTCTTGAAGACTTCAAAGCGAGGGCCAGTCGGAGGCCTGATCGTCGGGCCTCCTTGGAGGAGGTCCTGCAGACTGATGGCGGAGGAGGAACGGATTGATCCCATGCACCTGGAGGCCTTGGAGCAGGGCATCGAGGCCAGTGCCTAAGCCTAGGCGCTTGTCTCAATGCGCGAAGCTCGCGTCAAGCTGGCTGAGATTCGATGCTCGCGGAAAGGAGCGAGGCATCAGATCTGGCGACAACGTTCTGCCACGCGATGCAGCGGCGACCTTGGACCGATGTCTGTGAAGGTGTTTCGTCGATCTTGAGTGAGCTGAGTGCTATGGTCGGTAGCAAAGAGGTTGTCCGTATCCAGTCTGATCGTTCTTACGTAGCTATCAAGATTGTCGACTACTTGAAGAACGCAGGGGTGTTCTATCTCTACCAACCACCCAAACCCAGTGCTTTCATTTAGGCGTCGACAGACGGCCCGATAAAGCTTCATCTTGACAAGCGTTCAATCCCTCATAGCAACAAATAGGAACTCGCCAAATGCCGCTGACTAAAGCATGGCCTTCTTACCCGTTCGCAAGATCGGCAAGCCCAAGATCTGTTAAGTATCCTCCTTCAGACAAGTGGGCACCTTCGTGGAACCCTAAAATTGTTGAAATTACCAAGTCCCATGAGCTTACACCCGTTATAATATAGTTACCGAGTCCCGTGATCCGTCGAGTAACCTCCTTCAAAGAGAGAGCAGGGCGCCTTTGATACTTCGATGGTTCTTCTGCAGCCATGCGTCTTGGGCGAAAAAGTTTAGGGTTTAGGGGAGCCCCATCTTCAGGGTTGTGAAGGTCTTCCTACCTAGGCTTTAAGGACTCTTGTGGGGGTACTGGTGCAGAGGCCTTTGCGTCCGGGATTTTTGGGTTTGGGGTTAGGTTTCACCAAGGACCCAGCCCTATCCCGTGACTTGGGGTTTACTTTAAGCAGAAAGCATCACCCAACAAGGGCCCAATCCTATCCCGGAAACCTACAGATTTGGCGAAAAAAACATACTCCAAACCCTAAATTCCCTAAATCTTGAACCTAGCATGTCAACACGCCGCAAGGTCCAGCCGAAGGCCTGCAACATGACATCCTTGAACAAAACAGAAAGTTAAAAACAACAGGAAACATGATGACTACATCCGAACCCGAAACCGTAAGCCACTCATGACAAGCGTTGCGGGGAGAGGAATTCTTCCCGGATGGAAGCCCAAACCATACTTCTGGATGCTCGAGGCATACTATACCCTGATAGCCGACATATTCATTGAGCCCCGAAGACACCAAAACCTTCTCCCGAAACCGCAGTTGTAGACTAAACCGGAATATGTACATGTACATACATGCACATACATGTACGTGTAGTGTAGACAGACGTATGTACATCTATATATATACATATATATACAAGTGTATATATATATATATCACATCTATCTACCTACCTACCAACCTATCTATCTATCTACCTATCTATCTATCAGGATATCCATCTGTCTCTCGATTAATCTTTCTATCCGTTTGTCTATCTATCTACCTGTCTATCTAACTATCTATCTATCTATCTATCTATCTCGGTGTGTGTGTGTATGCATATATATATATACATATGCATCTATGTGGTTTTCATGGACTTTGTGCTATACTATAATCATAGAGGCGCTACAAGGGGATGGTATTGTTGATGTTGTTGCCTTGTTTGGTGTCCCCAGAATGTGGGCTCATGTAGCGAGTAGGCCATAGTAGTCCGAGAATCCTTCCACTGAGTTTTGCGTACTTAAAAGCAGAACCCACACTCCACGAATGCCCTGATTTCAGGCTTCGGGTCTAGGAATCCTTAAAGGCTTGGGGCACGGGACCCCAACCCTGCGAGTCTAGGATCTTGGGTTTCGGGTTGTTTGTGCTCTGGGGTACCACTGAATCCGACAAAACCGAAGCCTTGAAATCCGTCCCAGATGGGCTCGATCTGAAGCCTTCCTCCTGCTTCTCGGCATGACATGCTGTAGAGTGTAGATTGGGATTGTGGTGAGAGCATATACAGCTCCTTATGAATACTATGGGTATGCTAGTACTCGGGGCACGGATCTGCTTAGGGCAGTTTAGGTTTGAGTTTTAAGGTTACGTGAGTCAGGTGCGGGGCCTAGGTTCAGCATTCCGGCTGAGGCTTTGATTAAATCACAAGCTTCTTTCTTCGGCATTCAAGCAGGAATCGTGGAACGAGAGCCCGAACACTCCATTTCTGGTGTTCCAGGTTTTCTGGTTTAGGGCTTCAGAAACAAGGTCAAACAAGTCTTGAAACCCCCAGATCCCGAAAACCTTGTGCCCTAAACTTTCAATTCAACACTGATACCTGACTTAAACTCGTGGCCAACATGTTGACCAAGGATGTTTGCGTTAGGCCATCGGCTGCCGCTGTACTTGCCAGCGCGTGGCAGCTCCCCTAAACCCTAAACCCTAAACCCTAGCCAAATTTTAAGCAGCTCAAGGCCGACTCAATGCAGTCGGGCTTCCTGGTGGCAACCGCCAGAAGGGCATGGCTGGACCGCCGGTAAGCGCAAGGTTCCGGGGCACTATGGCCACCTGTTCAACACGTCAGTTGCAAAGAACGGGTTCGTGGAGGAGCTCGTGCGAAGAGGCGAAATGGTGAGCCGACTTAGCGACTGAGGCCCGTATGAGTCACGGAAAAGCTCAAGCAACATTGCTGCAGGCCCCCACAACAAGCGGGCATGAACAAGCCAGAATCCATATTCCTTAGGTTAGACTTCCCCAATATGTTTACATGGGTCGTGTATCTTCTTAAGGTGCGAGGTGTTGCTGAAGATTGAGTGGATTGAATTGGATTACAGGGAGCGTATAGGCAATGTGAGATCTGTGCAACCGATGCATTCTCGGCGTCTGAGGCCAGGTAGTTCAGGCCAGTGGGCGTAAAGGCCTGTTATGCCATAGCAAAGCCTTGCTTAGGGTTTGGGGATCTTGGTTTTCTAGTTCAAGATGGCGGCAGTGAAACATAAGAAAAAGACATCACCCCGATCTTGACCATCGATTGCTAGAGTCTCGGAGCGGCTGCAGACCTTCTGTGAAGATCTTCAGTGTCCCTAAACCTTAAACTTCCTAAACCCTAATTTAAAGCCTGACCCCTAAGGTTAGTGGAATTCTCCAGACATGTCCATTAAGCCTCCGTATCTCGGAAGCCACAATCTCCAAATCATGCTACGATCTCCCAGCCACCGAAGCCAAGAAGTGAGAGAGGCCACTACCACAGCTACTTGCAGATGTTCAAGCGAACAGAGGCGAGATGCTCCTGCTGTTTGCTTACCACATGTCTCTCCCGAAAATCGATCCTTTCGCTCCCAAGCTGCCTCGACGCCTTGCAGCCCCCAACAAATCTCCTGAGCCTAGAAGGGAGTTTCCGAAAATAGGGGTACCGGTACCTTATTTTGGGGTCCTTAGAAAAAGGATCCCAGTATTTAGGGCACTATTTTAGGGTCCCCTATTTTCGGAAACTCCCAGAAGCTATTGAAAACTCCAGAACAGGACCTAAAAACCCTACAAGTCAGAGCCCTTAAAACCCTCAGAACAGGATTTCCTCAACCCGAACCGTACGTGCTAAGAGCTGCTGTTTCTGAAGAAGAGTAAGTCTCGTAGTCCCTACGGTAAATGCACTACCCATAGGCCCCAAAGTAGTTCGCTTTTGGGGTTCATATTTAGGATTCAAGAAAAAATGCCAAAAAGGAACTACTTTGGGGCCTATGGGTAGAACATACGCTCCAAGCCCTAGTCTAATCGAGATCCCTGTAGGGTTTAGGGTTTAGGGCTTAGGGGTAGCAACTGAGGACTCCAACTTGAAGGCTCCGCGGTAATTCATTAACGACTCAGGGCATTCACCGTATGTCCCACCTATGCTCTTGCATTCACCTAACTCTATGCTTTGCCCTCGAACTTTGATAATTACTTGGACTTTGCTAGCCAAGCGGTCCTAACCCTCGACCTTAAACTCTGAAAGCTCAACCCGACAAGTAGTGTCCACAGCAGCAGTCGCGGTTCTGCAAACTCAGTCAGAACGCCCATAATTTCGCAAACACGAACCTGAAAGTAGGCTCCTGATAGCTCAGCCTTGATCACACTAATCTCTGACCCTAGAGCTCTTGCGTTGTGTTTTGCAGTTCATATCCTCAGAACTGTTGCTATATGTGCCGTAGTGTGAGTATACCAGTCATCCCAAGCACAGCATGGAGATTGATGATGAGCACATCTTTGAGCAGCTCAACCCTACGCTGGACCTTGAGCTTTTCTACATCCCCAAAGGCCGCTCCAGCTTCAAGCAGGTCATATCTTAAGCAGTATCATGGGGAGACCCGGTACAGGGGACCCTTCTTAACCCTACTGCTGGCTTTCTGAAAAAGGGACCTTATTGATTTTGGGTTTCTTCGCGTGTTCTGGGTGCAGGAGTAGGGAATCTTGAAAGCCCTATACCCTAGTGTCGGGGTCTCTAGCGGTTCGGGATTTAGGGCAAGTTAGGGGTTCAGAGGTTTAGCAGACGGTTTGGGGCATTCAAGATCGGGGCACGTAGGAATATGTATAGGTGTCGGGCGATAAAGAAGGGCTTAGGATTTAGGGTTTAGGACGGTTAGGGTTTAAGTAAGGGGTTTAGGGGTTAGGGTCTAGTTATGGCGACTAAGGGTTGGGGCAAGATGTGGATTTGCTAAATCCCTTGACTGTTACCCGATATTTTCGAAGCGTCAGCCAGAGCCTTAAGCTCCGATTCGTATTCTGCCATTTTGGTCCCAGGAGTTGGTGGACTCTCTGAAAAATGAGACCGCTGATGGCCGCTGCCTCAGAGAAGCTTTCGCCATTGCAAAGGAGTCTCGGGTTTTTCGCACGCGCTTAATAGAGTGTCATGGGGGCTTTACAGGGTTCTACACGGCTTGTCAAGGAGGCTATCAGGGTTTGAGGGTTCAAGCTTGAATGAAAGGTTTGCTTTTTGGGCGAAGGGTTTAATTCCTGTAGCCCCGCTGCGGTTTATGTGTACCATTGTTGAATGTGGGTCCACCTGTTGAACCAGCTGGAGCACAAAATGTGCGTGCTTCAGGATCCCATGTTGTAATTAGTTTGTCGGGCTGCATGTCTATGTGTATGGAGCATCGAGACCCTGCGTCTTCAACAGAGACTTATCATGCAAGTTCGTATTTGGAAGCTGCAAGGGGCAACAAGATCTTGAACCCTTCAAAGAGTTCTTAGGTACGTGCTCCTGCTATGTACCCGAATGCGCCATGCTACCGTAGGCTTCGGAAGTTTTGCGGCTTAGGGCTGACACTGCCACCCTGGAGGAACCCTAAACCCTAAACCCTGGAGGAACCCTAAACCCTAAACCCTGTTTCGGGCGCTCCGTGGTTAAGCTGCTGCCTTACCGCTATGGGCCATTAGACCCTAAAGATCCCTATTAGGACCCTATTGAGGGTAGATTAAGGTACCCTTAAGGTCTAACAGCCCATAGTGGTAAGACTTCTCAAGAGGGAAAAAGTCACAGAGTAGCTGCAAGAACCGAAGCCCAAATACCCCAAACCCGGACCTACCCGCGAGAGCTCGTGGTGGAGCAGTGTCGTGATCCCGAGGGCCGCAATTTAAAGACCCCTACACTTACGAGACCCGAAATAGTGGATCCTTAGAAAAGACCATGATAGCAAGCAAGACTCGAAGAATTGCCCCTGAGCAATAGGACCCTCATTTTCAGAACCCCACTCGAAAGCTACCCAAGTATGTAAAAGAAACTTTCATTTCTTCTTCTTGTCCTTCACTCCTTCGGCGGCGGGCACCATGCGTTTCTGTGGCCGCCCCGTGGATCGTGCCGCAGCCTTGGCGTCACGCAAGGATGGCGAGGCAAAGACTGTTACACGATGGGTCTCAACATAGCACTGTGTCCAGAAATTAGGATTTGTATTTTCGACATAAATTATTAGGGTTGGGTTTCCCTTGTTTGCGATCCGTTTCGCGCTGTAGCTGGTCCTGGATTTGGGGCTGCCGAGTTGCGGGAACAGTCACCCGATGTCTCCCATCAGAGGTACAAATCCTAAATCATGACATCCAATCCTTAAAACTCCAACATCCAAAAAAACCTCGGCTAGAAGCCCAGTTACCTGCATAGCTGCAAAACTGGATAATGATCGTACTCCCCAATTCCAGCTAGTGGTATGACAACCTTGTACATATGGCTAGTTCTCTAGATTAGGTTCCCTTTGTGGCCACCACATTAATACAGCACCCTTCTAAAAAGGATCCGAAAAGGGACCCTAATTAGAGAATGTTAAACCCTAAACCCTAATAAATACCCATAGATTACCGAGCTGCCGTGGGTGTTTGGTCTCCATAACCTAACATCGCTTGGAAGGCCATTCGTCAATTGTCCGAAGGATCTTCGGCGCGCTTCCTTGTGGTGCCTCTCGGGCTTCGGGCTTCTATGGTTTAATGTTATGTGTTCATAGAGTTTGGTATTGCGTTTCGAGTTGTTACGTTTTTTTGCGTGTTGTTCAAGATTCAGGATTGCACGATGAAATCGGAATTCTGACTGAATTAAGATTCCTTGAGCTTCGGGCGAGGATATTAGTGCTCCGCTCAAGGGCCGGACGATGTTCTGGGACTTCCGACATGCTGATGCATCTCTAGAACAGCAAAAAGAACCGACCACGAACCGGCACCTCTACGTAGTACCTTAGGACTTTGAAGACTTAGTACGACTATTTCCTTAGGGCTCCTCATCATAGCTAGCCTATATCATACCGAACAGCCTGATTCAATTCTTGAGACCCCTGCGAAGTTCTCATCCCCCAGGACCGGTCTGCACCCGTAGCATTGAACCCTTAGCCCAACACCCAGCCCTAAATCCTACACCCCAGTTTGGGGTGTTTGGCAAACTCCTAATCCCAAACCTTAAATGCTAAACCTTGAACCCTAAATCCCAAGCCCTCGACTCCCAACACCCAACAGCTTAGACGCTATCTTACACTTATCTCGTATGGGCACAACAAAGAGGACGCGGCTCGAGGGCCAAGGTTTGGGAGACTTTAAATTCTCAAGTCAAGCTATTGGTCTGCATTCCTTCCCAAATTTATGGTGCAAAGCTCCCCCAAGCTTGCCCAAAGCCCTAATCAGTCAGGCTCCCTTATCAAATCCTGATCAGCATCCGAAAATGCACCCCCAAGCCCTAAGCAACACTACGAGCGCGTTGTCATTTTCAGTGGGATGGAGATGATTTCGGCTCCTAGGTTTAGCAACCACAGACTCCTCAAGGTGTGTTGATTTAGGGTTCTATCGGAGGGGTTTAGTCTAGTTTATGCCCTATAAGCGGAATCCTAACCCTGCCTACAGAGGGTGTCGTCAGGTTCATACCAAGCGGGTCCTGGCCACAAAAACTTCTTTGGCTTGGCTGCAGCGGGGCCAGATCGACAATTTGGATCCTTGGCTGCAACTTACAAGCGAACACTACCCTTAACCCTAAACCGGTACGTCTTCGGGACATTTGATAGTTTTCCTTGTTGGCCTTCAGAGGCCTTATTTACGATCGACAATTTGGATACTTGGGTGCAACTTACAGGCAAAGATCACGCGCACACACACACACACGTCACATACCTGTAATACCGAGGCTTGAAGAATCACCAGCATGATGCCTTGGGTTGCTTAATATACTCATATTATCTTATGCCCCCAAAGCCCTAGTCTAGTTGTTTAGGCGGCCCGTACAGGGATACGTAGATAAGCCTCCGTGAAATAAAGCACTGTCTGTGGTTTCATCGGTGTAGGGTTCTGGGGTAGTAATGACAAAGACGTTGCATGGTCGACTGTAGCAGCAAATCCTAGCCCTGCGGCCTAGGCACGAAGCCCTAAGCCACCCTTGTTTCCGATAGATGTATGAGAGATCATGAAGATGCCTTGCCGACCGAAGCCTACAGAACTCCTCCGACTACAACCTCACCCCAAAAGGAGCGTGAAAGTTAATTTCCAAGCTCAGGCTGTGTAGGAACAACCTGATAAAACGAACTGACACAGAACGCCAAGCAACCGGGCTCCAACACCAGGTTTATTGTATTGGGTTTAGGATTTTCTGGGGCTTTATGGTTTTATGCTGATGGGGTATAGGCTGTTGCGTTTAGGGTTCAAGAAACACTTCCGCTGCACTTTGCATGGACGGAAATCTCAAAACCGTCGACCCTTCACTAGTAGGTTACAAGCTACTTCCCCAGTGATCTCTCTACGGACACAGAATCAAGTATCCACTCTCGAAGAACGACAAGCAACCCAAACCCCGAAACCATAAACCATAAACCCTAAACCGTAAACCCTAAACCCTAAACCCTGAACCGTAAACCCAACCGAAAGGACCCTAAAGGCCTAAAGCCTGAGCCCGAGGCCTCTGTCGCCAAAGATCCTTGGCACTGAAGCACTAAGTTCCTCGGTTTCTGTTGGGGCCGGAAGGGCGGGACGGGGGGGGCGGGGGGTTGAGGCAGGGCAGNGGGGGGAATCGGGAGCTTCACAAGCTTTCATGATGCTGATTGGGAGGTATACCGGGCTTTGCAGTCGTTTCTTGCACTTTTCGCTGTGCTGCCGGCTGTCGGTTATGATTATTGGCTTTGGAGATAAGGGGTAAGGGTCATGCTGCGAAATCCCTAAACCCTACTAGACAATAGCCGGAAACCCTAACCCCTAAACCCTAAATCGCAAACCTAAGAGCCTTTGCCTTTTTGCCGGGTCGCTCCGAGGACTTGATATACCTGGGCCCGCTTGCCGAAACCTACAGTTCCAGCGGGTGCGCGCTTCCACCCAAGGCAGAGGCACGCCCGGCAGCTTACTTTTCTGGTGTTCAGCGTCCTGCAGGGGTCTACCCAAAGGCCCCAAAGTAGTTCCTTTTTGGGATGACCTTATAGAATTCTAAATATGAACCCCAAAAAGGAACTATTTTGGGGCCTTTGGGTAAAGGGTTTACGGCTTCTAGGGAGTCTTGAGATTTATGGGTTTAGGGTTTCGCGTTTAACTTTCAGGGTTTCGGGTTGATGTGGGTTGCGTAAAGGTTTCGGGTTTCGAACCGGGTTATGTTTAGGTGAATCTTGCTTAGCCCCGCCACAAATCGCGATGATTGTCTTTAGGGGAAGCTGAGCTGAATTCAAAATACAGCTGAGTTCAGTCCAAAACCCCGATGCAAATGATTGAGGCCAATATATTGCATCACGGTGACCGAGTAATTTTCAGTTTCCTTGCTGGCCCTGCAATGGTCCCAATGATAGCAGACTCAAGCATAACACGTCTATTTCGGTTTCTCAGAGTTTGAAGGGCTCCTAAACTCGTAAACCCCTAAACCCCGAAGCTCACTCAGTCTGCCACAAGTGGGATTGCAGATTTCCTTGCGAGGCCTTCGCCGTGGATTTGGCTACCCTTGGTGTACCGGAAGAGAAGGTGCCCGAAATGGGTTGAAACAGGAAGAATCCGAACTATTCCGTGGGGTTGCCTGACATGTTAGGAATACAAAGCCATTCGGAACGTCCGGAACGCTATCACTTGGCCACTGGGCTACGTAATTTGAATTTCTGCCAGCTGACATTTACCTATGCTATACCGATTGGAACTCTCCGGCAGATCGGAACCGGATATCAATTGTGCATATGGGTAGTTGTCAAAATTAGGGTCCTTTTTTGGGTACCCTAAATAATAGGTGCCGTACTATATTAGGGGCCCAAAAAGGGACCCTAGTGTTGACAACCACCCATATGGCAAGACCACACAGAATGGATATGTTACGTCAGTCCTCCAGTTAGGAAAGCTCGTGACCCGATTTCGTTCGTCCGTCCTTCGATAGTGACATTTGCAAGAGTCCTCAAGGGGGAAACAGAAAAAGCGAGCACGAGCACCCCCGAAGCCAAGCCCTAATCCTAAACCCTAAACCCTCAACCCTAAACCCTAAACCCTAAGTCGTTAGCCCCTAAACCCTAAGTCGCTGGCCCCCTAAACCCTAAACCCTAAATCGTTAGCGCCCAACCCTAAACCCTAAACCCTAAATCGTTAGCCCCCTAAACCCTAAACCCTAAATGCAGCACAGAACCTTTCAGGATGAAATGCGTTCATCGCCGTAGCCCAAAGCAGAATCCGCTAGTATAGGGGCCTTGATAATTATTACCAGTACTATTTTGGGGGTTCCTTCTTAGAATTACCAGTGCTATTTTGGGGGTTCCTTCTTATAATTACCAGTACTATTTTGGGGGTTCCTTCTTATAATTACCAGTACTATTTTGGGGGTTCCTTCTTATAATTACCAGTACTATTTTGGGGGTTCCTTCTTATAATTATAGTAAATCCGCTACCCTCCCTAAACCCTAGGCCCTAAACCCTCTTCAACAGCAAGCAGGTCGTTCCCAGCATTAACACAACCCCATGGCTTGCCCCAACTTGGACCAGCAAACCTCGTCAGCATCTCTCCGTGGTTGTAGAGATATTTGGCTCTGAAGGCTGTCGCCCAAGAAAACCCGGGAAAAGAACACTACAGGACACTGCCAATACACGGGCCTTGAGGCTTCTTGATACCTCAGCCTCAGCCATGATCTCCAAGCTGCTTCGGGATTGAGGCTTTAGGATTTAGGATTGAGGCTCTCAACACGCCTACCCTACGAAAGTCTTCACAAACATCGCAGCCTGTAATCTCTGAAACCCTAGCCACAAATCCCGAAGGTTCTGGCGGCTGCTGATGGAGCTGCCTTACGCAGCGGCCGGGAGCTTCTTGTCTCCGAGGCCACCACGTTATAGTTTTATCCCCTGGAAGGTAGAGCTTTGAGTTGTGGGTTCAGGCTAGACTGGGGTATCCCATATGTTAATCTCAAGTTGCATCATATCCATTCTGGTTCTTCTTCACCGTCATTGCCGTCATGATCAACTCAACACCACCAGCAGCTTCTCCTTTAATCAAAGGTAGTCAGGATCAAGAGGATAAGCTTCCTCTCTTCCTCATCCACGTTGTCATCGTAAAGGATGTCATCATCCTCGTCGTCATGCTGGGCATCGTCGTCCTCAGCATCACCTACTTCGCAACGAGAACAGGGCATGGTCACTCGGCAGTGCCTGTTCCAAAGTTCGCAGCAGGACCGCGGAAAAACAATGCATTAACAGTCATCACATCATTTCCCACCTTGGTCGTCCCGCGAACCCTGAAAGCAACGCCCCAAACTTGGCCAGAAACCCTCAGACCTCAACACCTATTTGCTACTAGAACGTTGAGCCCTCAGCTCTAACTGTTGATAACATTGAAATCTTCGTAGCTACAAACCCCTGTAAAGAATCCTGATCAGAAGCCTTATCATCGTCGAATTATACAGACCCTTTCGAAACGTCGTTTTAATCCTTGAATCGAAGTATCATCATCATCATCATAAACCCTAAACCCTAAACCCTAAACCCTAAACCCATCATCATCATCATCGAATTCTGAAGGCATTTAAATCCACGCCGCGAGGCGTCGGACGACGAGGTGACGGTGGCTGGCCTGGCCCTAGCGATGGCAGATTGGCACCAAAGTGCGAGGCAGGATCTGCTAGGGTGAACCTGGACCCTGAATAACCTAAGCTTTCAAGGACTTATATTCAGAGTCACAATAAGGAACCCTAGAAAGGTAGGTTCTGTAGGGCCCAGGAAGGGCTCAGAGCGTGCAGGTTATATGGCTTAGGGTTTACAGTGCTTTAGGCTTGTAGGGTTTTATGGTTAAGGGTGTAGGTTTTTTAGAGACGTAGTTATAGGGCTTAGGTTGAAGGGTGTTTCGGGTTCAGGGTCCTTTAAGTCTGCGGGGTTATAGGGTTGGTATAGGGCCTTGGGCTATAGGAGTCATTTAGTGTTCAGTGTGTCGGGTCTATTCGCAGTTCAGGGTTTGCTGTTTGGGATTAAGGACCCATTAGTGGTTTTGTGAATCTTCGAGGTGAGGATCCATAAAGGGTTTAGGGTTTATTCAAATCTGAGGTTTACACAGTATATGGTTCGAAGGTCCCTCAAAACCAACCTCAAAACCCAGACTCACACCCCACTTGTATCCGCCTAAACTTGCAAAGTTTTTGGGTTCTGCATTCAGATTTCTTGTTTTGCCTCTTTTCCGTCTACATCACTGTGCCAAGGCAGGTTAGCTTCACACCCAAGCTGCCCTGCAAAACCTGTCCAGGCCTCTTGCCTTCAAAAGGAGCCTTAAAGGAGCCCTTCAACGAACCATAGGCCCTAAAGCCCTAAACCCTAACCCCTACACAACATGAAAAGGGCTAACCCAAACTGTTAAAGAAGGAGCCCTGCACGCTGGGACCTGTAGCGGAAGCATTCAAGGAACCCTTGTCTTGAAGACAGGTTCGAGGGCCGAAGCGGAGCTTTGGCAGCATCGGAGGTTTGGACCTTCGGAAGAATTTGTACTGATATCCCCTCAGACTAACACAAAAAATATAGTATGCAGTATACTGTACTTCACGTAGGGTCAGAATAATTCGGAATAATATCCTGCTATAGCAACAAAATAGCAGACTGCACCCCAACCCCTATTCTAATCAAGAAGGGCCCTCTATTCGCCACGAAGAAACGTTCAAATTAGGACAGATCGGGGCTTGAGTTGGGTTTTGGGGGCTCACTCAGGATTCTTTGGGGTGTTTTTTGGGTTAACTTCTCGTCGCTTTAGATGTAACTAGCAGGCTTCTATAAGCTTTCCACTCGTCTAGCCAGACTCCCACAATGGCCTAAACCCTAAACCCTAAAGAGGCACTTAGGCTCATGGTCGCGTCGGATCTTGTTGCCATGTTTGGTGCAGGGTGCGGAAGTCATTGTTTTGTCCGCACTGCTTAAAGGTCCTGAGATGTGTTCAGGTATAGCATTAAGGCTCGAACGTGGATATGTGCCGATTAGCCACTAAACCAAACACCATAATCCCTATACGTCTTCAACCTAGAGCCCCCAAAGCATTTTTGGTTGTAGGCGGCCTTCTACATCCCAACTCACGTGATGCAGCCTGCTTTTGCTTCTGGATCCTGGGCTGGACGGTTGAAGCTCAGGGGTATAGGCTTTAGGCCCGAGCCTAAACCCGAAGCCCTGAGCGCTGTAAACCCGAAGCCAAAAGCCCTAACACCCTCAACTCGGCCCGGCAAACCCTAAACTCTAAACCCTAAACCCTAAAAAGCCACAGCCCTAAACTTCAGGGAAAGCCACAGTGCCGGTCGAGGGAGGCGCCAAGCGCCAGGTTGAAGGCACTCCTGGGAGTAGGGCCCAGGAAGTAGAAACCGGGTTTAGGGTTTAGGGTATAGTAAGTAGGGTTCCTTAGAATAAGGGTCCTTACTATTTAGGGTACCATATTAGGGTCCCCTATTTTCGGAAACTCCCAACTAGGGTAACTATAGTAGAAGCCAGAAAGTTGGAACATCATTATCCTAATGCCCTTAAGGTAAAGTTTGAGGGATCCTCACTAATCCTACGATAGTTTAGGCTTTGAGCTTTGGGGCTTCAGGGCATTGGGGGTTAAGGGTTTAGAACTTACGTGCCGTGCGAAGGGGGTATTGATCATTCTCGAGCCTTGGGAGGTTGTTTCAACATCGGCCTCTTTTTGGGACACCTTTCTAATGTCTCTTGTCGCTAACTCAGTAGTAGACGACTCAAACCCTATTGAACCCTAAGGGTGTTATTCTCATTTCAGGGCTCACCGGGCTTTGAGTAGTACGGCAAGAAGGATTTTTAAGATATTTGAAGGTTCGTTACATTCGTAAAATCAGGGCCTGGACCTGGAATTTCTGCAACTCCCATGCTGAGTCTGCCCGGGGTCTCTTCCCGTGTCTGGCCGTTGCTGTCGGGTATTGGGTTTGTTCTGCCTGGGTGCACTTCAGAACGAGGAGCCCGCGGCACAGCTTCAGAGGGTTCAGGTGTAAGACTTAGGATGATAAGGTTTAGTAGGATTAGGGTTGGGGATCACATGGTTTCGAGTTTTGGATTGATAGACGGTAGTTCCCCGCTGTGGCGTAGACGTCCGGGAATTACCTTCACCTTATCAATGCTCATTTTGCCCCTATAATTAAACCCGAAAGCCGTATAGCCCTAAGATCCTAAATCTCTACAAGCCTAAACTCTAAAGCACTACCATTCTACAGGTGCGCTTGGGGCTTGTCAGCCGAGCATTGTCGATGGCAGTTTTATCTTGAAGTGCGATTCGATCCCGGGCTTAGGGTCCTTCTCCTTAAGCGTTGGATTCCGTAAGTGAACCCCAACATCGGTTTTACTCTACCAAAACTATGGCTGTTGTAGTTGCAGGCTAAACGGACCCTGAAGTCGCACCAGGAGGCACTGCGAAAGTGTACCCACGGACGGATCCGGTTGCCATTGGCCTGCACCTTGGCAGCCAAAAACCCTAAACCCTAAACCAAGCTTCACTTCTTTCGGATGGAGTTCCGGGCAGGACGTATATTCGGCCCCCATGTCCCCTGCAATGGAGCCATTATGGACCATAATTAAGGTTTCACCTTTGCGTAAGTTTGCATAGGTCTCTAGGGTTAAGAGTGAATCTTCAATCCAAACCTGTGGGTGTTCTCGGGGTTCAAAACCTGTAAAGCTTACGTAAGCTCGGAGTTGTAAGCCCGATAATAAGGCCTTCTAGGGCCTGTAAAGCTTACTTAGAGACCCAGGGGACTTAGTAAGTGGGTTATAAGTAGGGTTATAAGTACTTTAAATGGCGTTACCCCAATTAGAACCCTACTTATAACCTACTTATTAAGTCCCTAAGAATCTAAGAACCCAAGCTAGCAGCCTTGAGTAGTTACTGTAAACTCTTGGTTTCTTCCTCTTCTAGAGAACGCACAGTTTTGTCCAACAGCGGAAAGATTTCACTGGCATTATATGAGATGTTGCGAAAGTCTAAACATGGACGTCCCTTTTGTATGACGACCCTTTCAAAGAAGCTTCAGTCAACCCTCTAAACCCAGACCCAACCGAAATCTTGAAACTCACGCTGAACACTAAACCTTAAACCTCAGCCGCAAACCCTAAACCCCAAACCCTAAACCCTAAAGCCCAAACCCTAAACCCTAAAGCCCAAACCCTAAACCCTGAAGCCCAAACCCTAAACCCTGCATCCCAAGACGGAAGACCCTCGAAGCTTTTAGAGTCTTCCCATTGCCCAAATAGAAGCCTCAATAATTGCCAAGACTTTACTATTCCGTAGGGTTTCTTGTCATTTTGTAGTGTAATATACACCAAGTAATTACCAACAGGATGTCTCATGGTTCCTTGTTTTGTTTAAAGCACAAACTAGCCCAGAAGCCTGTTCTAATTGTTGAGGGCCCTATACCAAAACCTTGTAGTAAACCTTTTAGAAGCTGTGAAGGAACCTTAACCCTAAACCCTAAACTTCAAGGAACCCTATTCCAAGTTTTACGGCCCCTTTATTGCTGAGGATCCTTTCCCCGGATGGCCGCCGCATTCTCCTTGGTCGAAGCCATAAGCATCCCGGCAGTTGTCCGTGAGAAGCTTGAGGGCTTTAGGGTTTAGGGGTTTAGGGTTGAGGGGTTTAGGGTTTAGGGGTTTAGGGTTGAGGGTTTTAGGAATTTTGGGGGATGTACTAGGTAGGGCTTTGGGACGTTTTATATTTGCCCTTATTGGGCTTAAGAGGATCTTGTTTACTAATATTTTTCGGAAGCTTTAATTAAAAGCCCCACCTAGTGTAGAGGTTTGGTATTGAGGGGATTAGGGTTTCAGGACTTAGGATTCTGGGGTCTTGGATTTAGGATAGCATCCCGGCTTCCTGGCAATTTCCTTCAAAGCCGTTGCCGTGGTCAGCTGGATGTTGCGTGTTTGATAACTTCTTATTGCCTGTGGTTTTATTTATGTGGCTTGTGTTGCTGATTCATGTACTTGAGTAGAACGTATGTTGGGGCGATTCTGTCGGTTCGTTTCAGAGGGCTTCTTCGAAGTATTTTTGTTCGACCCCATTGTCCCGGAGAGCTCCGACATGGTTTGAGTTTTAATGAAGACAAAACCCCGACCCCTAAGAATGCTTAGACCCAATGCCGGAAAGAACTAGCTTGCATTCACAGCTCCATGCCGGATCATTCTTTGCAACCATCTGCGCCAACCCGTTGAGGAATGCATCATGCTAGCGTTAACATCAGGACCTGATGGGACGTACGTTTTGGTGTTGGGGTCCACCGCCATGTATCTGGATAAAGCCGCATTCCGGAACGTAGGAGGGGGGTGGCAGCCTCGGATTCCAGGTATCCCTACAATATCTTATGACATAATGGGCTGGCCGTAGCACCTGCTGAAAACCCAGCCCCCCTCCAGTCCCCAGCTCCTCCAGCCAGCTCCCAGCTTCCAGCTCGCAGCTTCCAGCTGTCATTTTCCCGCTCGCAGCCCAGCCAGCAAAGCCCAGCCTAGCGCACAGCGCAGCTCCCAGCTCCAACTCCCAGCTCTTAATCACAGTATATTGCCTCACATTATGTGGCCAGGTATCCTGCCGGCATGTATACTTGCCTCTCCGGCTTCATCGACTCCTGCGAAAGCGTCGAGGAGGCAGTATGGATCTTGAGTCCTGTAGAACTTCGAGGCTCTAAACACCTACCAGAGATTATGATCAATTGCTTCTGCAGTCTGTTTCGGGAGACTACAGGTATCTGCAACACGAGCTTTCCTCGTGAAGTCTGCAGAAACTCAGATCGCATCCCCTGCCACACATCCAAACCGCAAGTCCAAATCACTGGTTTCCCTGCGCCCCGATATCGAAGCCAACGCTTTGAACTCAACATCCGCGTTTGCCAACTCCCGAATTCTCGCCCCGCGACTTCAAGCCCCAAAGCCTCAAACACCAAGATACAGTTCGCCACTTGCCAGCCAGCACCTCCAGCCGCCAGGCTTTCCGCCGTGAAGCTTTCGAGGACTGCCAATGACAGTGCCATCCGAAACCCATAATATCAGCCTGGACAAAAACCCTTCGCGCTGTGCATGTACTTCATCTCTTTCTGAGGTGTATGCAGCAGGGTCAGATTGTTTCTTGAGTGCAAGAACGAGGCCTGCTTTCAAGCTCAGCAGCCGTCTAGATGCCGGGCTCAGGTCTAAACCTTCACGGGGTTCCGAAAGGGTTATCCTAAAAACCCTCGCCGGGTCCTTTTCTGGTGTTTTCGCGCAAAAAACTCCCGTGCGGACTAGGACATGACATAACAGGGAAGTCCGTTAGAGAACAGCCCAACCAATATGTATGTGTGTAGAAGTGTGGGTATATATATATATATGTGTATATATATATATATATGTATGTATGTGTATATATATACACATATATATATATGCGTATGTATCTATCTATCTA
Organism: Symbiodinium sp. clade A Y106; assembly: GCA_003297005.1. Taxonomy (NCBI): domain Eukaryota; class Dinophyceae; order Suessiales; family Symbiodiniaceae; genus Symbiodinium; species Symbiodinium sp. clade A. Next base: position 94,668 of record BGNK01000819.1, on the reverse strand, counting down.
TCTATCTACCTCTGTGTATATATATATATACATACAAGCATGCATGCATGCATGCATGCATGCATATATGTATGTATCTATGTTTCTATGCAGATAGGTAGGTATAGGCAGTTAGGTATGCAGGTATGCGTATGTATGGACTACTCACATGTGTACGTATGTATGCATGTATGTATGTAGGTAGGTATGTAGGGTATAAAGTGTATGAATGCATGCATGGATGTATGTACGTACGTACATATGTATGTATGTATGCATGCATGTATGCATGTAACTATATGCATGTATGCCATGTATGTCTGAATGTATGTGGGACGATATCTTGCCAGCCGCTATTGAACCCTAAGGCCCTACAGCTCAGAAGCTTCAGACTGTGGACGCAAACAAGGAGGCAGGCGTCGTACTGGACTCCATTTCCCTGGTTGCCTCACAGCCGTGGCCTATCGGAGACTTGTCCGGCATGTCTTATCAGCCATGAACAGGAATAGGCCCTAGGCTTTAGTGCAGCAGGGCTCCAGAATTGCAATGGCAATCGTCATCATGATACCCTGGGGCTCCAGAAACCTGGGTTTTATATGAGATGGCTAGTAACCTACAATTTACGTAACTGGAGCCCTGGGGATAGTCGTGAGAGACAGGAAGAATACCAGGGCGCGGGTTCGGAATGTAGGACCTAGGATGTCGTAGAGTGCACACCACGTCAGGTTTAGGGTTTAGGGGTTTAGGGGTCTAGGGTTTAGGGCTTTATATAAGAATGTAGGGCTAGCAGCGGGATTTTTAACAACAGCATTAGCTCCGACTCAAAATAGCTCCAAGACTTTATGTGGTATGGTCTTTGGACCCACCAGCCTTAAAACATGTGAGCCCTAGACCCAGGCCCTAAACCCCTAAACCCTTAAACCACTAAACCTTTACCCTTAAACCCTGCAACCCTAGACCCCTTAAGCCTTTTTATAAGCCGATACAATTCTATAAACCTAAACCCCATAACTTAGTAGCTGAGTGGATACACTTGACACTTTTTGGGATAATATTACCCACTTAAAACCAAAAGTGCACACTTTTTCGGGCTTATGAACTCAGCAACTAAGTGAAAACCTTCTATAATCTTATAGACCCCAAAGCAAGAACTTCAGGCCGCGGAGGCTCCTGCGAGTTGATGCTCGGCTGCCGTGCGGTGGCAGCCAGCGAGGCTTTGGAGTCAGGGTTTAGGGCCTTTAGGGTTTAGGGTTTCGGGTTCAGGTTTCAGGAATTAGGGTTTAGGGTTTAGGGTTTGGGGAGGGGCGGGGGGTGGGGGGGTTTAGGGATCAGGATTAGAGTATGGTTTTGGGGGTTTGGGGCCTTAAGGGCTTTCGGGTAGTTTGGAAATTTGGGGATGTCAGGCGTCTCAGAGCAAGGCTCTTTGGGTTTGAGGTGCTTGAAGGGTTTACTAGGCAGGGCTTTGGGACATTTTATATTTTTCCCTTATTGGGCTTAAGAGGATCTTATTTACTAATATTTTTAAAAGCTTTCAAAGCCCCACCTAGTTTGGGATCTTTCAGAGACTGCTCCTATGCCGTCCTGAGAAAGGCTTCCTCCTGACTCTGAGGCTCGATGAACCCTTAATTCCAATTTCCCTAAACCCCGATCCCTAATTGTAAAACCCTAAACCGGAACCCCAAACCCCTAAAGCAAAACTCTGTAGCACTCAACAAAGTCTTGAGAAATAGCTGCATTCCCAGTCAAGCGAGCCTCAAACAAATCGAACAAACTCTACAGTTCGCCCTTAGAAATCCGTATATACCGAGAAGCTCACAGGAGGTGTGCGTGAACAAGGAGGAGATCGACGATGCTAGGCTCGTCCTTGGGCCAGAGTTGAGCCTATGTGGGGACAAGGGCTTAATATAGGGGCCTAATTCGTTACCTGTACTATTTTTGGTGGCTTCCTTATCGTATGAGATACCTGCCCTATTCTAACTGTTCGGGCACCCTATATTAGGGTGTAGTAACTCAGTGGGTTTGGAGTTTAGGCCAAGTTTAGGGTTTGTTGCAGGCTTAGGGTTTGATGTGTTAGGGATGTGGGTGTCATTGTGGGTTGAGTTTCTAATGCGTTTGGCTTTGGGAACTCGTCGCGTGCAGCACAGCCTATGGAACGACTTGAGTGACTTGACGATGCAGCTTGTGTCAGCACGTTCGCCGGTCAACAAAACTCACAGCTAAACACCGCAATTTACAGTTGCTCGTCCCATGCCGCGCGGCAATCACCGGAAGGATCCGAGATTGTGTGAGCGACTTGAGGAGGCGGCTGGCTTCATCAGATTCAATCTGAAGACTGAAACTAACTATCAAACTCGTCACATGCAGCGGGGCAATGGAGATGGCTGCATGGTCTGAGCTTGAGTTACTTGCGCCATCAGGCTCGTCGGTGAAGAAGACCTGAAACACTTTTCTGTCAAACTCGTCCCATGCAGTGGGGCCACTGTACTATATAATGGTTTGAGTGGCTTGAGGATGCAGCTTGCGCCATCAGGATCACTGGTCAAGAAAGCCTGAAACGATTTACCACACATGCAGGAGACTTGGTTTGAACACATCCAGAGGACGGCCTTTCAACTAAGTTTTGGCGACGGGCTGGATGGCCACGATGGCCGCCACGCATCCTGCGAGATCCTGCAAGCAATTTCTATGCACGAACAGCGCTGAGACGTTTGCCACATCGATTTTTCAAGCACCGCTCCAGCAAATGCAGAGTTTCGCCAGCTATGTGTGGACCTCATGGAAGCGCACGCCCCCGTGCCTGCGCACAGGATTTTTGGAAGATTCTGCAGGAAAGTAACTATACCTGGGAAGGCCATCAAGAGCTCGTGGCCCTCGCTCGTGACTGGCAAGAATGCCGTGGCTCTGCTGAATTGCTGGCAGCTGGACACCTCTAAATTGCGAGAGCTTCTTTTCTTGCAGTCCGGCAGGATCTGTCGGCAGCTGTCAACAACCCCCGATTTTTACACGCAACCTGCTATTGTTTGGAGCCTGGGTGGCTTCCAGATACCTCCAGGTGATTGCGTGAAACGTTTTGTGAGCAACCCTTGCCCAACGGGTCATCGGTCCAAATTAAAGCGCACCAGAGGCCTCCCGACACTGAAGCTCATTTTCCAGGTGCACTTGAATGAAACTTTTTGTGAACGTAGCCACCCACTTTAATTGAGTAGTCACTCACTTGACTGCCAGCTGCTGCGCAGCCGAAGCTGTGGCGTCGGATTCAATTGAGCAGCCGCTCACTTGACTGCCGGTTGCTGCAGCTGGCTCCGCTGCACAGCTGGGATGGGGCTGGGAATGCTGTTGAAGTTGTCGTGGAGTTCAGGAGTGATCGGGTTTTGGCTGAGGGCCTCAGGACTTGCCGACAGCGCTTTCGGGTTTAGAGTTTAGGCATTGCAGGGCTAAGGGTACAGGGTTTAGGGTTTAGGAGAAACTGAGGCGATCATGGTGGTGGCGAAGGAAAACCAGAATGGCTGATGTACAAAACCCTGCAATACCAGCCGTACCATCAACAGGGAGTTATCGCTTGTTCCTTAGCAAGTATGCTGCAGGAGTTTGTTTATCAATAACAGTGGGAAGTAAGCTGCGGAGAAAACTGCGTATTTCTGGACGAGCTAAGGTCGCCCTAGTTTGCTGCGGCTCACCACTTTCTAGCCCTTCCAAACTTCAGACTAGTCGAAGAGAAGCATAACCCTGCAAGCGGAGGCCATGAATCGGAATTGGTCGGAAGCCCTCACCTACTAGGCGTTAGGAGTTGGGGATAGTTGAGGGTTACTTAGGGTTTAGGGTACCTGGTTTAACACGTTGGGAGTTGGGGGTTCCTTAGGGTATAGGGTACAGGGTTTAGGCTGTTTGGAGTTGGGGTTTAGTTCAGGGTACAAAGTTTAGGGTACGGTTGTAAGCTATCTACTTCGACATGATCTGCCCCAATTGCGTGATTACCCAAACCCTTGTCCAAAAGCTTGCCGCTTCCGGAGGTGGTTCACGCGAAAAGAGGTTCAGCAGATGCTGCAGTAGCTGGGTTGCCTTGGGTGCTGGCTTTGCTGGCGTTCAGGTTTTGGGCTTTGAGTCTGCAAGGCAACAGTTGTAATTTGGAGAGTACGGACCCCTAACGGAAGCCCAAGACAGTAGTGCACTAATTATGCAGACCCTCATAGAAGGAGCCGTAATGTATGAACCCCCAAAATCCTCAAGTGCTGCATGTCAGCATAAGGATGCAAGTAGCACAAGGGCGATGATCCGACATGGCAACCTTTTTCGTGACACAACCCAAGCTCGTGCAAAATGCAACCACAGCCTCCAGCAACAGACAGTAGTGGGTGGACGGATGGATGGATGTTTTGTCGTATGGGTCGTCGCTGAGAGCGGTACTCGTTTATTCATTGGGTTGGTGTAGGCCCGAAGCCTAAACCCTGAACCGATATCCCAAACCCAAAAACCTTGAACCCAACCCAGGCAGAAACATCCCAACGGCCTCTGGGTTCCACCCCGCTTCGCCATCGTCGCTTCGGCGGCATGAGGAATGATGATCGTTTAGGAAGTTTAGGAGTTTAAAGGGTACGGGAGTTTTGTGGTTTAGAGCTTTGCGGTTTAGGAGCGTCGCGGGTTGAGTGGTTTCGGGTTTTGGGGTTTGGAGGCTGTTTTTGGGTTGTGGGATTTTGGATTTAGGCATGTCCTGATTCCAGGTCGGGGTTGTGTTGCGGTTCTTGTTGCTGAGACGTCTTTCGAGGCCAACTCGCTGATCACCGAATTTGCCACGGCCTCGCGCAGCTTGCCTCCTGTGGGAGGCGCGCCCTGGTGCCTAGAAAGTGTACGGATATATGGGCTTTAGGGTGTCTAGGAGACTTAAGCCTTAAGCCTATTTCACAAAAGCCCTAAAGCCTAACCCCAAAACGCTTAACGCGAACGCCCTCCCCCCCCCCCCAANCCCCCCCCCCCCCCCCCAAAGCCCTCCATCCCAAACCCTGGAACCTGAAAGCGAGAATCATCGTGAGCCTCAGCACGAATCGCTTCGGCTCGTTCGCGATGCTTGAGGTTTAGGAGGAGGAGACTGGCGCAAAGACGAACCCCTGAAGGAGCCACGCGGCTTCTGCAGCATGTGAGGTATCCGTTATCCCCAACCCGGAACTACTGTCTCGCGAAATTCTCTGCCCAGACGAATGGGAGTAACCAAAAATGCCGGTGGGCGGCCGAGATATGTACATAATTATGTAAATATATACACATACGTGTGTATATATGTACACACATACAGGTGCCCACATCTATACTTCTTCTGCAGGGTTTCTCCTTCTTGTTAAAATACATTGGGGCTACTCCTGGTAAGCTCCGGACTGCTTATCTTTGTAGGTCCCTTACGCGATATTTCAGGCCAACCAGCAGGGCCTTAGAATTGATAGCCCCCATCTAAGCCCTCCAGCCCCTAACGCCCTAAGCTCCTTTTAGCTGTACACATACCCTGAGCCTTAACCGGCCCTTATAACAAAACTGCTAGTAGGCCTAGCCATCCTATCCCGGCTTAAAGCAACTTGATACCTGGGGCTAGAAGCGAGGTAAGTGTAGTGAAAACTGCATATAGCCGCAGTTACGGTATCCCCTCATCCTCCAAAAGACAATAAAACCCGATACAATCTTATCCCGTGTAGAACCTGTATTAACTATAGAACACCTACGAAACCCATCAGCCTTAGTGACTAAATCTCTGATCATTCACGCATGCCCGACTAGGTGCAGCGTTTCCTGCGTTGGCGGGTGCGGCCGCCCTTGGTCACGAGCTCAAAGTATTCAGAGCTTCTTTTGACGGTTCCTTTAAAGTGCTACTATGAAAGGTCCATGAAGGTGCTATGTTGCCTTAATTAATACTAGGGGCTTGATAAAGGGTTCTAGTAGGATTGTGTGGTTTGGTAATGATTCAACAGGCTGTTTTTATTGTTGGTGATCTCTTAAGATCCTGAAAATGAGGATCTAGCTGTTTAAGGCTCTTTAGAAGTGTCTCTCATTGTTTGCAACCTCCTATCTAGGGAGTTTGTTTGTGGTCGCGCGTGTTAAAAGGTTCAGGGTTTGGGGCTAAGGGTTCATGGGTAGAGGGCTGAGGATGGAGGGACTTACCTGTTCAGATGTGAGAGCATGATGCGCAAGCTTCCGCAACCGTAATTCCCAATCCCCGCCCCAAACTGGCACCCTGCACGTAAAGCCCGAAACGCTGCATCATCATGGAAAACTGTGGAATCCCTGAAAGTTAAGAAGAACATGCGTCCGAAATCTCAAGAGGCCTAGGGCCACGGCTTGAATCCAGCAACCCAAACCCAGATATTTAGGAGTCCCTCTTTAGGGGTTTGTGGTTGAGAGTTTACGGGCTTGCATGTTAATGGATCCTACTAATTTAGGGTATAGATTGGGGACCTCTGTTCGAGGATTACTGGTCGGCCTGGCAGTCGCCAAACTCCGCCCTCGGCTGTGAGCGGCGTCGCCCGATTCGGCCGTCAACATATCGCTCTCTTGCCCAAAATTGTGTCCCTAAACCCTAAACCCTAAGCCGTAAACCCTAAGCCCTAAATCCGAAATCTTGTCAAGCCTAAACCCTGAAAGATCCAAACCTTCGTAGTCAAAGTACGCTGAGACTTCGAGCCTACCCAGCCCTATACGCTCCGCCTCCACCCTCAAAGAAACTCTGGAGCCCCTGCAAGGGGTACTTAGAGTTTAGGGGAAAAAAGGGGTAGGATATTCAGGGTTAAGGTAGGGTTTAGGGAACCAGGGTTTGCCGTGGCAGCGTCTGATATGGGTGCTACGGTTGATGGACAAAATCCTGCATGACCCTAAGGACCCTAAACTATGGGAATTATGGTATATTCCTTATAAAAGGACCCTAAACTATGGGAATTATGGTATATTCCTTATAATGGGTAATGCAGGATTTTGTCCATCAACAGTAGCAAAGCCTGCAGGGTTTAGGGTTTAGGGCCTTCGAGCCGAAAACCCAAAGCCTAAACCCTAACCACCCTGAGCTCCAAACCTTCAACCTCGAACGCCAATCTCTAAAGGACCCTGAAAACCCCTAAAGCTCTGAACCCAAGATCCTGAAGCTCCCACACAATGATAATGTAACGTGACTTACTATAGCAGACCATCATATAAGATAATATCATGTCATATCAAATAGTGTGGTAGAATATGATAATCTGAAGGTCGGATGATTGCGATCATGTAGATACGATATAGGTACATGGATCAGAAGCCTTGGAGGAGTATAGGGTTTAGGGGTTTTGGGTTTTGGGTTTTGTTTTGGGTTTAGGGTTTTGTTTTGGGTTTAGGGTTTTGTTTTGAGTTTAGGGTTTTGTTTTGGGTTTAGGGTTTTGTTTTGGGTTTAGGGTTTAGGGGTTTTGTAGCTTGTGGTCGCCACGCCCACCATCGCAGTTCAGCAGCAGCTCCCGCAACAATTGTAGCACTCGAATAAGGAAGTTCGTGGAAAGCGGGACGCCTCCTGTGCATCACTACAAGAGGTTTCGTGTTCTTTTCGCACCCATCGGTGCCTCCGCAATTTTCGATGCAAAAGAGATGCAGGGCTCTTGGCTTACAGTGTCCTGGTCCTGGCAATCCTAGGCCTTAGGCCCTGTGTGCTTTCCTCTACTTGTAAACACAGTCTCAGTGCGCAGAGTCCCGTGATGTAACCGCACACAGATTCTGAATTTTCCCTTCTCCGTGCCTGCAGCTTAAATCCTAAACTTGTACCGTTTAGGGTTCAGGGGTTGATGGTAACTAGGGAGAAAGTGGAAAAGGTGGGGGGATCGAGGGCCGGAGATTCAAGTCTTAATGTCTGGGGTGTAGGGCTGAGGGTTTCAATTTCTGGCGTTGAAAGGCTTCCAGCGCGAAGATCTTGATCCTTTCGCGTTCAGGGCTTACCCTAAACCGTACGCCCTAATTGCGCGAAGCAGCGGACTTGGGACCCTGAAACCCGAGACCCGAAGGTCCCAATCCCACAACTCCAAAGTAACTTTCAAGGCCCTATCTGGGCTTTGGAGTACCATACTCTAATACTTTTTTCTTAAAGGAATACCATACTTTAATACTTTTTCTTAAAGGAACCATTATGAACAAAAAGTTTATACTTTTTTCTCTCTGGTTGCTTAAAAGCCCCGCTATAAACCTCAAGTATTTGCTGAGGCATCCTAGGCTACCCTGAACCCTAAACTTCACAATCCGCAAGCATATTTGCTGAGGCATCAAGGGAATCATGGGCCTCGGCGACAAGATGTCGTGCCTTTGCCCCGAAATAGGACATGGTTTTTGGAGGATGGCTTGTTAAAGGTGTGGGATGGACGAGTTACCTTGAGCCGATAAGACCAACTCTGTTGCATGGAGTATCAGTGGAGGTGAGAATCAGGAACAACAGAAATGCAGGATTTTGGCTTGGCTTGAAAATGGGAGTTTCCGAAAATAGGGGACCCCAATATAGTACCCTAAATAGTAGGATTCTTATTATACGGACCCCAAAATAAGGTACCCCTAATTTTCGGAAACTCCCAAATGGGGAGTTGTGAAATTTGGAGTTTATTAATTAGAGGCTATACGTCTGAGGGCGTTCAAGTCTGAAGTCATGAGAATGTGGTTGAGCATGGGACATAGTAATAAAGGCCTCCAGCACCACGTAATTACACACTGTAGCTACATTATCTAACAGCATACTTCTTAAGTCCGTCGACCCTTCAAGTAGGATTCGAGCTTGAGTTTCAGCATTGCCATTGGAGGGTGCAGGTGTCTGGCTCTCCAGGTGGCGAGTCAGAATTAGGTTCTTCAAGATTCGTACCCGAGGCCCTACAGCATTCCTGCCTTGAATCCTACCTGGACACTAGAAAACCCACCAACTTCAGGTGTCCTTGTTTTGATTTCGCACATATCCTCGAAAGGGTGGGTCTATTGCGAGGGTTTAGGGTTTAGGGTTTAGGTTCAGGTACCGCCCCCATAGATCCCCCAACCCTAGCGCTTTCACCCTGGGGACTTGGCGTGGCGTTCTTTTCTCCATTTCGGGTTTCGGGTGTTGGCGTTGAGGGACTCATTTCGGGTTTCGGGTTTTGGCGTTGAGGGACTCATTTCGGGTTTCGGGTTTTGGCGTTGAGGGTTTTAGCGTGTGCGGTTTAGGGTCTGGGGTTCGGGGCCAGGGCATGTTGACCTGCTCAGTCTACGTTCTTCTGGCATACATAGACTTTCCTACATCTACTCCTAGAAAAGATCCCTAAACCCCTGACATCGGTGCTCGGGCGAAGGCAGCAGCAACTAGGAGTCAGCCAGCGGTCTCGGGATTTAATGGAGGCTATAGAGGCTGGGGCTGGGGCCCAGAGATTCAGTGCTTCGGATTCTTTGGGTCGGGTTTAGGGTTCGAGGCTTCGAGGTTGACAGAGTGCAGGGTTCCCAAAACCCTATTCTAATTATTAAGGCCCCTATAGTAACAGAAAGGGTTCAGGTTTAGGGTTCAGGGTTCAGGCTTTTGTTTTGATGTCTTCGTGTATCTCCTTTCAATTCCATCGGGGCCATCATCAATGTCCTGAAGCCCTAAAGCCTACACTTTTGAACCCCGTAAATCCTACACCCCAAACGCTTGAACCCCAGAGTCGCTAAATCCCTAAACCCCAACCCCTCAAAATCCCTGAATCCCCCCCCCATCCTCTCCATGCAAGGAAGAGCCACCTGGACCGCTTCAAAAGTTTCGAGAAGCTGCCCCCGAAACAGGCGACAGCCTTTCTTCTGCATGTCAACCTAAGCTACTGCTGTCTAGTGTATAGTATCTTACAGTATAGTATGATATATCAAACTATATTATGTTATAATAAACTATATTATGATATATTAAACTACATTATGATTCACTGAAATATATTGTATTAAGGGTTTCTTTAGTAGGTTTCTATGACTTCCGGGTTTCTCTGGTAGGCTTCTATGATTCAAGGGCATCTTTAGTGGGTTTCGGCTTTGGGGATCTAGATACCCATGTCGAAGTAGTAGGGTTAGGGCCTCCAGCCTTAGTTAAGGTTTAACATTTAAGCTTCAAATATTATGTGTTTAGTTTTTCTTGGTCAAAGCTGCCTAAATGGTTAGACTAGGGCTGTAAGGGTTGATACTCAAATCATATTCTGAACACCCGAGGACTAGTACAAGCAGCTGCTAGCTGCTAGCAATTCGCGTAGCTGCAGCAGAGAGAACTTGGTATGTCTGCAGTTTTGTTTTGATATGTTCAAGTCACCGGAGCACTCGAACCTTGCTTGTAAGCTTAATCCGCATTCTGCCCAAGACCATCTGAACAACACAAGCTGTTAGTGTTCTTAGCCTCTGCGCCCTCTAAACCCAGAGGGGTGAGCCTTGTTATTGTTAAACCTGCAAGCCCAACTCCTTAAACCCTCGCCCTCAGACCCCTACACTCGCCGAAGCCACCCTCAGCAAAGAAGCCCAAACTAAACCCTGCTAAAACCCTGAGGACCCTTCAAGGAACCCTTGAAAGGGTGCTTGGACCTTGTAGGGCTTGAGACCCGAGAGGCTGTGCTGGCTTTGTGTGCGGACATGGGCGCCGAAGACTGGAACACACAGGAGGTGGGCAGGTTGAAGCCTTTGAAGCTTCAGGGTTTGAGGGTTGAGGAGCTCGGGGTTTTGGGGTTTAGGGTGGGGAGAATTGAGGGTTTACATGGGGCAATTGGCCGTTTGTGTACTGTTTAGAGCTGTGCTTTGGAGGTTGTGACTGTGAGGTTTGCGCGTGTTTGTTTGGCTTAGGGTCTACGATTTAGGGTTTCTGAGGTGTCCACTGGATGACATTCAACCTTTTCGGCTTAGGTATGAACGTATACTGTGTGTATGTATATATCAATATACATACGTATCGATAGATAGATAGATAGATAAAGGTAAAGGTCTAGGTGTAGGTATAGGCATAGGCATAGGTATAGGTATAGGTATATGTGTGTATCTGTATGTGCGTGTTCTCAACTGCTTCACACACACACACGTAAACAGCCCAAAATGAACGAACAAAGAAGTGTGTGCGCGTGTGTATATGTGTGTGTGTGTTATGCGCAGGAAGGCCGTGAACCGCAGTATGGCTGTTTCCGACTTAGGGTTTGGATATGGTGTACACACATACGTAAGCATAAATGTGAAGAGCTATGTCTATCTGTGTATGTGTATATATATATATACACAGTTATATGAGTTTTATGTATATCAGTATCACACATATATGTATATGTACATGTTAGGAATACATAGAGCGAGGAGAGAGCGAGAGAAAAAGAGAGAGAGAGAGAGAGTGCGAGCTGGGTCACGGCGTTTTTCTGTGTTGACTTCAGTCATGCGGGGTTTTGTGTTCCGGTTTGTGGGAAACGGGGCTCCGCTGAGTTAGGGTCGTTTGGGCGCTTCCTCATCCTATAGTATTTCTAAACCAAGCACCTCAAACGAGCCCTTGTTTAGAACTGCTCGAAACTACTCGAAGGGTGGCTCAATACAAACTGCAATTACAGACCGAACCCGTTCCACTGACCACCAGGACCCTGCAATATGCTCTTTGTGATGCAACACTGGGTATTTAGGGCAGTGGTGTCCCGAGCCTTGTGTTCGAAGCTACGGGAGGAGACCCGCAAGTATGCGGAAAAGCACTTGCGAATCCTCTCAGGCAGGATCCTGTACATGTAGCGTTTGGGGGTTTGGGGTTTAGGCTTAAGCGTATGCCTGCTCGAACCAATGCAATACAGTTTTGGTAGTACATCACAATTTTTAGGGTGCTGGCTCCTGGGCCACTAGGGCTGTCAGGTTGCCGCCGGTGGAAATCGAGTAAGATGAGTAAGAACATCATGGCTTCTCACCACTATGGGCTATTAGACCTTAAGGGTACCTTAATCTACCCTCAATAGGGTCCTAATAGGGATCTTTAGGGTCTAATGGCCCATAGTGGCAGGGCCACGCCCGGGCCAGATCCTAAACCCAGGTGGCCTGAAGGAGGGTTTCTCGTCAGCTCACAAGATTAGCGAATCTCGCGAACGAGGACTGCGGGTTGACTTGAAGGCACGGTGTAAAGCATAATGTAGAGGCCTTAATAATTAGAACAGGGTTTCATTTTGGGGCTCCTTGTTAAAATTAGTGTAATATACCCCCAAACGCTATTCTAACTATTAAGGCCCCTAGCGCAGGTACCTGTATGATGCGCTGCTGGGGTGTTCTTTAGGGGCAAACCCTAAACCCTAAACCCAAAAGTTAAAGTATTGTTTAGGCAGCTGGGCCTGCTAGAGTCGATGGCCACAGGTGCGGAGGTCTCTGAGGTGCCGTAGTACTTCATACATGCTCCGGTCCTCATGCATTCGATTTTTTTCAGATTCCCCATCAGAGTAACGATCGGCATTTCCCGAGCGATGACCGTGATTTACGATTTGAGTTTTCAGGGTTTAGGGTTTAGGGTGGCCAATGTAGGGGAGTGCATCTGAAGGTTGGTCCAGCTTGCCAGGGCGAAGCAGGGGAAACTCTCACGGAGATAGTAGCAACTGAAACTATTGCCAAAGCAGCCCCTAAACTCTAAGCTCTAAAGTTCGTCGAGGTCTCTACGGCATCGTGCGGCCCTACGATGACGTGAAGCCTCTCCGTCCTAAACAGGGACATCGGGTTGGGAGACCTTGCGCACATCCGGTTTAGGGTTTAGGGTCACGGAGATGCAGGTGGGAAAAAAAGGGACTTCCGTAATTAGGGCTTTGCAGTATGTTATGATGCATGCACCGAAGGGGCAGGACAGGAGATTATTGAGCTCTTAATTACATATTCAGACCTCTATATTCCTATTCATGAAGCAGTGTCGCGTTGAGTTTAGAAGTAATGTTTCAGGGAGGTGTGGCACTAGTCAGAATAGCTAGCTCAGCAAAGTTATTGGCAGCAATGCCCATTGCGACACCGATCATAATGATCACAGGGAGTATTCAGAGATAGGGAGTACTTTGAGGCTCCCGGAAAGTTCTTGAAGACAAAGCCCACTTTGCGACTTTCCGGCTTCAGCTGAAATCACACAGTCTTGCCCAAACCCAAAGCCCTACAACCCAAACCGGTGAGCTTGAAAAAACCCCGAATTTCTGCCCCAGAGCCTTTGAACCCGAAAGTCCCGAGCCCCAAACACCTAGAGCCCTAGACATAAGCCCCGAACTTACTGTAGATCTCTTAGAGGAGCCCTTGAAAAGAACTAATATCAACAAAAAGCGGTAAATTCAAACATCACGACGATATTTTGCATCCAAGGCCAGTGAGGGACATCCCGATGAATGCCAAGATCAAGACCAAGAAAGGCCATGGACAAGTGGGTTTAGGGTCCGAGGGTTCAGGCTTTGGGTTCTGGGGGTTGGCCGTTAGGTTATGTTGGTTTCGGGCCTGGTTTCGAGGATTTGGAGTTAGGTTTCTGATTGGCTGTAGACTCAACTTTTCAACTTTGGGGTTCTTATAAGGTAGTCGATTCTGCAAATTTCAACTTCTATTTCCTTGGGTTTTGGGCCAGTGAGGTTTAGGGTTCAGGGCGTAAGTGTTTGAGGTGTACGGTGTAGGACTTCGGGTTAACAGTGCTTGAGGGTTTGTAAGGCGCAGGGGTCCACATGCGGTTTGCCAGTGTTTTTCTGAAGCCATTCACTCAAAACTCCTATCCATAAGCAATAATCCTAGTCCTGAAACACTAAAACCTGGAAGAGTACTGACAAAATGACAAGTTTGGCCCCCGCAGCACAAATACTTAGCCCCAAATCGGTGCTAGGAGCCTTAAGCCCGACTAGTTCTGGGTATGACTGTATGCTTCTGAATTAGTGTGCAAAGCTCGGAGAGAAACCGGGGGGGTATTTTTTGGGGGTACACTGTGCACAACCCTCAACCCTAAACCCTACAGACTAGTCCATTCTTTAAGGCCCCCGACATGAGGAGCCTTTGAGCTCCCCTGTTGTAATGGTCTTGTAGGCTGTAGGCCTTGAGAAGGTGAAGGTGTTTTAGAGCAGTTTTCTGGCAGGCTCGTTGTAGGACACTTCGTCCTTTGGCTTGAAGGGGCTCCTTCATCATGGCTGTTTGATATCGGTACGGTGCGGTACTGCCTTGCTGCGGTATGTTGCGGTATGTATTGCGCGGTGTTGTGGGCTGGCGGTTCGGTGCGGTGCGGTACGCCCAACCCACCCCCTCCACCCCTCCATTCCACGCGCCAGCCTCCACCCCTCCACCACCCCTCCCCCCACNTCCACCCCTCCACCCTCCACTCACACCCCCACCCCTCCAACCCTCCCTGCACCTCTTCCACTAATTCGTTCCCCACAACCACAACCATAACCCCACAGGCCCAACTCTTGAAAGCACCTGTGCTGTGGCGTTTCTGGCCGACCTCTTCGAGACGATGCAGGACCGCAAGGAGATAGGGTTAACCACACAGCCTGATCCTGAACGTTTGGTGCGCCAACTTCCATGCTGACCCAGGGAGCTTGAAGGAATTCAGGATACGGATTAGTCGAAATGGATGTGTAAGGAAAAAGTAAGTCTTGCTGAATAGAAACCAGTGGCGGTCGTGCAACTTCGATGTCAGAATGTGAGCTTCGCAGGCATGGGCTCAGCGAAACCAAAATTTGAGACGCTCTTAAATCTGAGGAGGGTGTTTTTTTTCACTTCGAATCTGTGCTGCATACAACTTTGCTTCTTGAGAACTATCCAGTCTAGCCCAAGGTTTCTTCTCTTAGAGTTATATCAAAGAAAGCTGTGTTTCCCTTGTGGTGCTTTGGCTGCCATGCCGAGTTGCGGGGTACGGGGTTGCGTTGGCAAGCACGAGGGTGCGCCTTTGCAAGTTGGGGGTTACTTCGTACTGAAGTGTGATATGCACACATGCCACCGGGCTTGGAATGTGGACCAGAAGTGGTTCTGGGCAACCAGGAGACCGCCCTCTGCTCAGAGGGATGCTCCTGCTCCGCTCTCTGCAGCACTCGGTGGCGAGGACAAGCCAGCAGCAGCAGCTGAGAGCAGCAGCCAGCAGCAGTGCGCAGCAGCAGCAACCGAGGTCGAGTCTCCGCAACATGTTCCGGCGGACAAAGAAGCATCTTCTCCTTCAACGTCGAGTGAGTCCAGCTCTCTCATTATTGGCAGGTGGTCGGACTCTGATCGGGCAGCTGCAGTGGCATCCTATTTGCAGCGGCGCGAGCCTGAAGAATGGACCAGGCTGTTGAAGTTGGCGGCTGCTGATGCAGAGATCCTCTCCCAGGGCTCTGACTCTCATGATCGCTTTGTTCCTCGCAAGCGCCGCAAGACGCAGTCTTTTGTTTGGCAGCACTGTCATTTGAAGAAAAGCACAAACGGGGCTCAATGNGATCCTCTCCCAGGGCTCTGACTCTCATGATCGCTTTGTTCCTCGCAAGCGCCGCAAGACGCAGTCTTTTGTTTGGCAGCACTGTCATTTGAAGAAAAGCACAAACGGGGCTCAATGGTATTGCAACATCTGCACTGGGAACGGAAGTCTTCCACCAGGCTCTTGGGGCAAATAGGTGGCTGGCTCAACGAGCAACCAGGCGTCACACCTTCTGCAGCACCACCAGATCTGTCATCCCAATCTATCCAAGGGAGCGCAGGCTGAGAAGCCAGATAAGTTTTGGAGTCCGGAGGAGCTCCAAAGTATTGCCAAGCTGATGGCAAAGTGCTTCGCTTTAGACAGACTGCCGCCGTATTGGGTGGAACGTCCTGGCTTCAATGCCTTGATGCAGGGCTTGCTGGGTAGCTCTTTCACAACTCCCTGTCATGGCACAATAGCGCGCCACCAGGACACCATGCTTCAAGAGATGCAGAGCCAGTTGCAGCAGGAGCTCTCAGACGTACAGCTGCCTCGGTACCCCCTGCTCACGTTGTCCACAGACTTGTGGGAGGGCCCTGATGGATATCACTACGTTTGCGTGATTGTGCACTACATCGGAGGGGTGGAGGGGTGGAAGGTTGGAGGTGGGAGGGGTTGGAGCGGGAGGGGTGGAGGGGGTGGAGGCGGGGGTTGCACTTCGGTTGTTTTCGGTTCGATGCGTTGCTGCGCGGTTCGGTGCGGTGCGGTAACGGCTCGGTGCGGTACTGCGAAATTGTATTGTTGAAACGGCCCTGTTCATACGTGTCTATATATATATGTACACATACATATCTATATATACTTCAGCATACACACATGCATAAATATATACATAAACATATACATATACATATACATATACATATACATATACATATAATGTATGTGTATATGTGTACGTATAGAGGTTCTTTAAGGCAAGAGTATACACTTCATAGGCACATGGCCCCTTAATTGGGGTTCGTAGAATCCTGATTATCCTCAAGGGTCAAGCTTTCGGGTTTAGCACTGCGCGGCCTTTTAAGAAAGGCCCTTAACATACCCAAACCTAAACCCTAAACCCTAATCACCCTAAACCCTTAAGCTACACTAAACGGCGTTTTGCCTAAAGCCGTCAGGGCTTTACCTCACCGAGTTCTGGGGGGATTCCATCACCAAGCAGCCTCTTGGCCTGAAAACGCCCTGCGTGGTTCATGCTCTTGCTAGTGAGCTCTCGCTGTTGGGGTTTAGGGTTTAGGGTTGTGAAGTCTTAGGGTTTAGGGTTTAGGATGGTTTAGGGTTGTGAAGTCTAGGGTTCAGGGTTTCAGGGTTTGGCGATTGAGGGCTGTCGGGTTTCATTCTATGTTAGGGTCTGCACCAGTACCAATGGCAGCTTGTTGTGGTGCTTACAAACTCGAGCCTTGCGTCGAGAGTGTTAGCGAGCTTCGGATCTTGGGGGAGTTGAGGATGTGTTTTCAGTACTAGGGGTAGGACTTTCGGAGAAGTCACACCGGAAAGAAGTAAGGTTTAGGGTCTAGGGTCAGTGGATACACACTGGTCTTGCAGAGGGCTTGGCACTGGTGTTAGGAATGTCTCGAGAGAAGCCAAACATCATTGGCCGGGGAAACACGTATGACTTTGACGATCCCATCGGGTCACCCGAAGCCCTATGCCAGATGCTCCAATCGCCGTTGACTCACACCCCCCTTCACATTTGCTATTTCTCAACTACATGAACGGTGCTCGATTCAGGATTTGTTCAAAGCCACGACACAATTATTCTAACTCAAGAGACGTCTGGGTTGCTCATGCGCAACACTCCTCTCATCACTCCCTTTATGCTACTAACCAACGCGAAAGGCATTCCAAGCTGTGTTCTCTTCAGTTGGGCCGTGTTTTCTGCATTTTTGTTGGCAACCTGCTCCATCGTAGCGCATGTACCCGAAGTCTCATTATAAATGCCCAAGCACAGGGATACTCTCTCATCTCTACGTATGCCCACAACAGAGTGGCGAGGCTCAGCAAAGATCTGAAATCCATCAGTGAAGGCAACAAAGGCGCGCCATAGCCTCTACTTCAAGGTTGAGTTCTGAAAAGTGTTTCGTTTGTAATGTTTGAAAGGACGTTGCAACGTCGAGGAGGTTGAGAAGCTGATGACGGCTTTTGGTCCGATTTGAGGGCTCTTTCCGAACACGATCGAGGGTCAGAATCAGCTCCAACCCCCAACCTTCAACCCCCACGTGCACTTAACCCCCAAACCTAAATCCTAAACCCCTAAATTCCCAACCCGGACTAACTACTTACTTGAACCAGAAACGACTTTCTTGGATTGGTGAGGATGATCGAGTCTGGCGCGCATGGGTAGAGTTTAGGGGTGTAGCGAGTTTGGGTTCGATGGTGCTAGTAGACTGAGCTGGCTAGTCACAATCCGTGCAATGCTTACAAGTATCGTTCGTGGTCGGATTCTCCAGAGCTGAACGCAACCAGTGAGCCAGGACTCGGTTTTCTTGAGAGGGATTCATGTGGCGGGCGCGCCACATTGTCGGGTTCCGCATTTTAGGCTTCAGGGCGTAGGGTTTGCAGTATAGCTTAGATTGGCATCAGAAGGGGGGTGAAGAGCTGGATCTAGACCTTTGCTGCAAGTTGCTTTGTAGTTTACGGGGCAGTGTAAAGTTTCAACCGTCAAACACGTTTGACTTATGAGTATGGGCCTGGTTTGTTGGGATCCGTCCCTCCCCTCCACTCATCCCTCATATAGGGCCTGACTAAATATTGGTTAATGATACTAATGAAGTTTCTTCCCCAAGGTCCACTAGGTTGTTCATCATACCCCTAAACCGGTTCTGACAAAAAACTCTCTGTGGAACTTCCTTCAGCCACAACGGAAGGTGGCCATTGCCTTCTCGTAAAGTGCGGGCCTTGAAGTTTGCTAGCTCTTAGCTAAGGCTTCCCACTTTAGAGGGTTCAAGGCTTTCAGGGCTTAGGGCTACCCTAAACCCCAGCCCCCTTGGGGATTCTGGGGTCGGGTGAGGTGGGAGCTCTTGCCCTTCATGGCCCTGAAAGCGGACAAAGCATCTAGGAATTCGTAGTTATGCTTGGGTGAGTATCGGATAGTTAGTTGCCGGTTAGTATTTAGAGGAGTAAATTACATCCCTGCATTCAAGACGCTAAGCCCAACCATTGGGCTGTACCGTCGCGGCCTTCTCTGTCTTCGGGCTTGAAGATATCCGATTTCGATAGCTTGCCGCTTCAATCCCCCACTGCCCGCCAGTGCCGAAGTTCAATCCCCCCAAAGCATCAGGCCGGGAAGCATTCTCATACCCTACTTAATGCAGGAAAGTGGGCTTGAGTCTGATAGCGGCGGTGGCCAGAGAAAGAGAGAGGGAGAGAGGAGGTTCGTGTTGTTTGTGTATGTGTTGTGTGTGTTTGAGCCACTGTTGTTAAGGGGCGGCTTGAACTGGTGTTCGTTTTGCGAACCATAAAAATCCATCTTATTTATGGGGTCTTGGATACACGGTGTATGGGTTCAGGGTTACGGGCCTAGCAAGTGACATGACGAGAGTGCCGGACAGGAAACCTCCATTCAGGATCGGAAAGAGCAAAGTAGGCGGCTTCTGGCCAGGTGCACCAGCGATGAGTACTTCCAGTCGGCCGCGGCCACAGTGATAGTTCTGGCACCATTTCGTACAGTTCCCGAAATAAGGTTTGTACTGCCTCATATACCCTAAACCCATGCAAAGCCATTGAGATGACATTGCCCAGGTGCAAGCGCATAACCTCCCAGAGGGCACAACCTTAGTCGAGGCCGCGGACGGGTCTTCTGACTTCCAAGGGGCCAGAGGTCTTCAGGGTTCTGATGGGTTTCATAGGGTGCTACATGCATCTAAAGGGTTTTGTAGGGCGCTTCGGGTTCAAGGGCTAGGCTTCTATAGACGTTTTGGGTTTTGCATGGCATATGGGGCTTGCAGGGCGTGGGCTTTTCAATTAGTTCAGGCTGCGGATCCGAAAATCCGTTCATTTTCAGGGTTAAAACCTTATATCTGGATCTATTGCCACCGACTATTCTGCTGGGTTTGGGGCTACAGGTAAGGCTTTTGGAGTTTGAGTTTGGGTGGGGTCTCAGGGTTGTGGTGCTTGGGGTTCGGGGCTTTAAGTCCAGGGATTGGGCAGAGAGGATAGGGTGATTTGGGGTGAGTTTGGCGCCTAAGAGGGGGCAGGCTGATTAGATTTGGGAGGTTTCGTTTTGGAGGTTTGTTGAGGCAACATTGGCTTACGTTGCGGCGATTTAGCATGCAGGCCCGAATAACTAGCAACGCGGTTGCAGGGTTTGTAGTCCAGGGTTAACGTTTTAGGGCTTGTGGCTCGGGCTCATCAGCACATCGCGCCTTGGCAGATTCAGTTCGAGCAAGCGCCAGAGGATGTCGTGGCGAAAGCTCGCTGCCTGCTCCGTGGCAGCACCGCTTCACCAATATTACCGCGAGTACCCAGACCCCAACAAAACATCATCCCCCTTTTGCACTCGGGGTAAAAAGACCTCGATTACCAGCACCTTTGAGTGAGGCCCTGAGCCCCGAAAACACCCGGAGGTTGAAATCACGCCTCCGAGGTTGTTCAGGTTTCACGTTTCCGTGTTCTATGTTTGGGGGCTTTGGGTTTAGAGTTTAAGGTTTAGGGTTCAGGGTTTATAGCGTTCAGAGTTTAGGGTTCAGGGACTCTTTTACCTGAACCCATGAGGTTTGCCCGCTTCGTGGTGGAGAAGAAGATCTGCACCCCCGAGGGGCTCAAGGATTTCAAGTCGCAGGCAGGTGGAGCTGTCTTTACTGGCTTTACCTATAGGATCCTGAATAAGTGCCAAGATAATTCCTTAGGGCTCCTTCACTATGGGTATACTGGCATACACGCCAAGACCCATTCCAATCATCAAGGCACCCGATGTTGTGGGTTCTGGGTGTGTGTTCTTGGGGTTTGGGGTTTTCGGAGTGAAAGCTTAGGGTTTGGGGTTTAATGAGTTTGACGGCTCGAACATTCTGTGAGGAAGCTGGGTATCCCCATGCATGACACGTTTATACCGCACATACGCACACCTGATTACCTTAAACCCTCAAAGCTCAACCCTATGAGTGTAGGTACGGCGGGATATTCGTTTCCAGGAGTGGTCATTGGACGAGCGCCGATGTACCATCCAAAAGGTCTTCTACGCCACTGGGCCTGACAAAAGCTTTAAGGTTTCAATTTGCTTAAGCCCTCATTCGTAAACCCTACAAACCATATATAAACCCTACCCTATCCTACCCATTAATGGTAAGGTTTTAAAGGGCGGAAACCCTAAACCCCAGATCTCCTGTTTGGCTCTTGTTGCCCCCGACTGCGGGCACAAAAGGGTTTAATCAGGGTTTAGGGTTTATACAGGGCTTGGGAGGGTTCGGCCATTTACAGTCGCACTGCCAACCAGCCTGGAAACAGCCGTTTCGGGATTCAGCACCACATATCCACAGGGACTCTCGACTGACTTCGCAAAAACCCAGGGGCCTTGGTACGCCCTTGGGGTTCACATAGTCTACATAGGATTTAGACAGAGACATATCTGGTATCCTTTAGTGAAGCTTAAGGGGCTCTGCCGATTGGGGGTGTTTGCTAAATCTTCGGAAGAGCATGCGACGACATAGAGCTTAGACACTTTGTCTTCATGGACGGTTGTCCTATGTGCTGCTGTAAGGTTATCGGGCTCCCTTTCAAAAGCCCTCCATACAGTTAGAGCCCTTTGCAGGTGTAGGATGTTCTATAGGCTTTAGGCTTAGGGCTCTAGGACGAAGCCCCAAGCCGCAAGTAAGGTCTGGATTGGGGACGAGCGTCATCGAAAGCAGAAGAAGTCGAAGAAAGACGACAAGGCGCCCTGGATGTGTTAATCCTCGGACCCTTGGTGAGAAGGATTGGGTTTTGGGGTTTGAGGTCTTTGGATGCTAGGTCTTTGTTGGGTGTTTAGGGTTTGGAGGTTGAGGGCTCTAAGGCTTCAGCCACCGCCTTTATTTACGTGGTCATGTGCCTCCCTGACATACTGCAGAACCCGAACACCCCCGCAGAAGCACGGCGACGAACCCGAAACGCAGAGGGAATCCCAAACCCAACTGTCTCAAAAGATCTCGTTGCTGCTCAGCCCCACACCATGTAGCTTTAAGCCTGTTCCCCGGCGTGTCCGTGCTGAAATCATCTCGAGATGTCACTCTTCGCAAGTTCGGAGTCGAGGGCAAGTGTCAAAAATCTAATATAGAGGAATTACCTATATTATTTTGGGGGTTCCTGATTATAAGTATAGTATAATGGGCCACAAAACCCAGGCCCCTATAGTAAGCCCTATAGTAAGCCCTAAAAGCTGCAAAGGTCCCAAAACCCTCAGCTGTAATATAGGGGCCTTAACAATTAGAATAGGGCTTCGGGGCCCATTATACTATATTTACAGTAAGAAACCCTTGAAACAGTATTGGAAATTATTTAGGCCCCTATATTTGGACCTCCTGACCCTGGGACCCATTGTATGTAGTGCTTTCTCGAAGCTGCGGCGTGTTGATTGCGAGGGAAAAGACAAAGACAAGCAGCTCATCTGCCTTGATCATTGAAGGGTTTCGGATTGACAGCTTCAGGACTCCGTGGAGTTTCGGGCTTAGGGCTTAGGGTTCATGGCACGTCTTTCGCATACCAGGCGTCAAGCTACAGATGATCACAGGCCTTGTGCACTGTAAGGCCCTCTACACTTGTCCCTTGTTTTGCTTTCATCCGCTGTGCCATGATGCCTTGTTCTTGAGGTCGGATGCTTCGGGTGCGGCACCCAGTACTTAAAGGATCATGGGGCTTACTATCTGCAAGGGCTCCTTGAAGGGATCCATAAGGGATTCATTAAAGCTTAGGGTTCTAGGGGTTAGCTATGTGCATATATATAATATATAATATATAAACATGTTCATTCCAGCATCGACATGAACCGGATGCTTGCGACGTGCACGCGATCAGCCGTCGTCTGTATGCTGAAGATGTTCTCATGGAGTAAAACAGCCGTGCACCGAAAGGACGTTAGGGCAGAGCACGAGCGTAGCTAATTGGCACACCTGGAAGTAATTGGGCCATGATTGAACTTTCGAAAATGTCTTTGCAAACCCCTGCAGGCTTCAGTTGAAACGATCAAGTATCGCAACTTTGAGCGTGGCTCGCCCAAGCCTGAACATGCCTGCGACGAGGTAGGCAGTCCCTTACAAGTTCATTGCTCCGACGTGTTTGTCTCCAGCTTCTTCTGATCCACCCTTGTGATTGGTTTTGCAATTACAACATTCCTGCCTCTCCCTGGAACCCTTAACTTTAAACCCAAAGTTCCAAACCCCTGGCCCTACCCTTCACTTTAAAAACAGAAAAGCCGAAACCCAAAGCCATGATAGAGCAAGTTCGACCGTAAGCCCATACGTTTTTCACCGCCTAACTTTAAACCCTCACCCCTTCAAAGACACCAGAACCCTAAACCCTAAACCCTTTTATGAGCCCTAAAGCCTGAGCCTTAGAGCTGTCTCATGTAACCACTTGCCATTTCCAGGAGTGCAGGTCCGGTCTGCCGGAAGGCTATAAAGACGAAAGGGCGGGCAGCTGCAGTTGCAGTATAGTTTTGTCTCTTTCAAGCCAAGCAGCCCATTGCAAATACAGCATTAGGCTTCTTTCAGGGTCGAAAAAGGGTTCACGGTTTAGGGTGGAATCCTTCAAGCTATTGGACGACTGCCCTGGGAAGCCGCCTACATCCCTTTTTGCTCCTCGCTGGCACAAAGTTGTGGTAGTGGGGGTTTAGGGTTTAGGGGTTTAGCTGACTTTGGGGTGGTGTGGGTTCAGGGTTTCGCGCTCAGAAGATGAGAGTTTAGAGTTTCGTACCGTGGAAAGTCACGAGCGAGTAGGTACAACTTCAACATGTAATGGTCCGGTTTGCTGGTCTCTACAACAGCGCAGCATTTCAAACAGAAGCCCGCAATACAAGTCTGCACACAGAACCATCGATGCATTCTCTGTTACCTTCAGTGACAAAGACGCATCTGATTATAAGAGCAGCATAGTACGCATCCTGGCGACATAGCAGAGACTCGCTATGCAGCCACCACGCTAAATTAGATATGTCCGAAACTGGCCCTCATTGCCATACACTCAACCCTAAAACCTAAAACAACAAGCCCAAAACCCTGGACGCTAAACCATGAATCCCACACCCTAAACCTGAGAAGCCTCACAAGACCCTTACAGAGCCCTCAACTTAAAACCCCTAAAGCCCCTAAGTCCGAAAACACGCCCCAGACAACTTATGAATGTAGAATCCTGAACTAAACATCAGATGTGGAAACCTAATGCTTTTTTGGCTGTAAACCCTTAAACTAAGTCGAGAATTCATTTGAGGAGAACTGGTGGCTGCCTGAGGAGCGTTTCGCCTCTCGACTTGCAGTCCGCCTCCATTCAAGAGCGGTTCCTGCTTTCTGAGCCAGCGCCATTTCCGGATTCTAATCGTACCCTAAACCCTAAACCGTACGAGTAGTAGCATTTGTCTTGTGCTTGTTTTAAGGCAAAGACAGGTGTGGAGCGACTCATTTGTCTCTCTGGGATGCTTAGAGACCAGAGCTCAGGTAGCCATGAGCTTTCGCACGATGAACTGCCGCACAGACACTACCCATGGAGATCGGGCTGCAGAAAATTTTAAGTGAGTTTCAGTGTTGGGCTTTTCGGTGTACCCGGAACCTTAAGCTCTAAACCCTGGTCCTCCATGCAGCTCGCGGGCTTTTGAAAATTCGTGTCGGTTGTAAGAAGTGAAGGTGTTCAGCTCGGGGTTTCAAGGGCCTCAAACAAGCTTTGGATGGGGCACTCAGAGTCTCTGCTTGTCTGATACGATTCCTTGCGGTAAAGATCGACAATACTTTTGTGTTTTTTTGCGGGCTTGTTGCACTGGTCTCCGCAACTTGTTGTGGCTTATACTGATACTTTTGCTCTTTGTGGCTTGCTCCGTCGTATGTCAAGTCGTTCAAGTCGGGACCGCTCTTCGGGGCTTAAGGTCGGTCTAGGGTTCCAAAGCCACATTATGGGTTTAGGGGTTAAGGGTTTTGGATAATATTATAGAGTACTGTTCGGCTTAGGGGTTAATCTTGGTGCGACGGACAGCAAGCAGGTCGACCAGGGTAGTGCGCAGGCCTACTGTGTTCGGGAGTGAGCTTGCGCTGAATCCCAAAACCCCCCAACCCCTGTGTCGTGAAAGGCTGTTCCTTTTTCTGTCGTGTACTCACTCAGTGTTACTGTTGAGAGGGTTCGTTCAGTTTCTTCTCGTGTAAATCCGCACATGGCGGCCTAGAAGTGTTCGGAGCCAGCTGCTTGCTTGCTGGCTCGCCGTTCCCGAGTGTGTCGGACTTCCAGACATCTTCCAATTCCAAGCTGGTCTACGTTCGGGCATATGCATTTGAAGAGTCATGGACTTATGACTTTGCGGCTCAGGCAACCCAGCCATAGGCCGTCGTGAACATATGAGGCTCCAGTGGAGATCACCCAGGATTTTGGATTCTCGTGGGGTCACAATTGCTGTTTATAGTCTCAGCAGCTCAACATGGGTCTCTTGAAAGGTGTCGTTTAATGTTCGCAGTGTCTTTGCGCTGCAGGTCAGTCCGACTAGTAGTCAAAAGAAATTTCAGGATCTGCGGCGCCACATTCGGAAGTCCTGTTAGACCCTAAACCCTGAAATCCTAAACATTGAGGGGCTTAGGGTCATGCTCCTGTCGACCCAGCGGGCCCACTTCACGCCAGCATCTTTGCATACCTTGGTCGTTTTTTCACGACTATCATGTCAAAATCGCCCCGAAGTGTCCTACACCCGCCCACGTCGCTGAGGCCTTCAGATTTTGAGGCTTAATTGAACCACACTCCTCGGAAGTTCGTAAACCCCAATACGTACCCAGATCGAGAAGCCTTGAACCCAAAGTAACGCTAGGGTTCAAAGATGTGGTATATTAGGGCTTAGGGTGATGTCCTAAACCTGAACCCTATTCAAGATTTGGGGCTCAGGGTTTAGGTAGCCTTTTGGATTTGGTGCTTAGAAACTCTTGACGGATTTAGTTTGAAGCCCCTTGTTGGGCCAGGGAACTTATCAACTGCCGCATAATTCACGGGACCTGAGTTACTGTGATTGTTGTTGTATGTGTTTCAGTCTTCTTTTGTTCCTGGACCCCAGCTTTGGAACCAATAAGCCCCAAAATTCCTGCAACAAGCTCCGTGTGCTTCAGGCTCCACCTGATGCATCGCGAGCGCTTGCAGCGACTTGACTGTCACTGTCAGTGCGGGCGTTTGGCATTCAGGATGTACGATTTCTGGCTGTCTCATAGTTCATGGTTTACATGTACTACTACTACTACTACTGCTACTTAGTTCATGGTTTACATGTTTTGTTCTCCGAGGGCTTCGGCTCCAAGTAGCAACGAACCGGTAAACGTTTTTTGGGCTCCTACTGTTGGTGTTGTTCTGAGAGGTTTACGGTTTAGGGTTTAGGGTTTTACCTCTTGTGTCATCGGGCCATTGGGATTTCAGGGTGCAGAGTGTAGGGTTTGGGTTTTTGTGGGCCGACGGCCAGTGATGTTGAGCGACCTGGGTAGAGCCGTTTCTAGCAGATTGGACAGTTGAATAGGCCATAGTTTCGTTTAGGGTCTAGGGCTCAGACTACAAGCACCCCTCTATCTAGAGTGGCTACTGCCCAAACACCCCTAATATGCCCGCTGGCACGCGTTCTTGCACATCAAGTGGGGTTATAACAGGCGGCGGTGCCTCATCGTAGAATCTGACGTACTCTGCCGGCCTAGAGCGAGACATCGTCGACACAGAGTCCCAGGTTCTACCATGCTTCTCACAAAGGCAAATGATTGGGAGGACGCCAAGTCCTGCGGCACCACGCCCGAAGACGTAGAGCCGGCCATGCCTCCCTGGCGGGAAAAGGGGGACCAAGAGCTCCACTCAAAGCTACTATGGCCCATATCAAACATGCCCCAAGATTGTCGGAATCCGGGTCTGACTTGGCCTCTCAGGGTTCTAAGGTGTAAGGCTGTTGGGCTTAGGCCTGTTGGGTTTTATGGTTAAGAGCTTTGGGTTCTAATTCCGACGTCCAGCCCAGGGCACATCCTTCGAACCGAGAGCATGAGCATAGCATAGGGATCGGAATAGTTCGCATGCCCTTAGTTTAGTCCCTTCTGTAACCGGAATAGCAGTTGCCACCCCCAAACCCTACACTAATTCATGATTGTAGTAGATGCTACCCCAAAACCCTTGACAAGGCCTCCAAGTTACTCCTCAGGAACATGCGCTCTGCCCTGGATACTCGCGCACCAGCATCTTCGTCGATTAAAGAGTTCATGGTTTTCTCATAAGTTCGGCAGGGTCTACAAGTAGTGTGGTTTAGTGTTTCTGAGAGTTTATAGAGTTCATGAGTCTTCTAGGACTCTTAGGGCCTATAGGCATTGGGTAATGATGTCGGGTTGAGGATCCGTCGTTTCCGGGAGCCCTTAAGCAATGAAGGGCCTTCATGAATTTTCGGGCTCCCAGTCTTGCGATCCGTCAGTCCCAGCTATGAATCCTTAAACCATCTGAAACCCCACATCCGAGTAAGTTTCCGGCACTTTCGGGAGGCGGGGCGTCGTGGTCGCGTGCTCATTCCTGAAAATCCTAACCAAAACCCAAAGCCAACGACCCAGGCCCCCTATTCTGAAATTTTCCGGTCTTTTGAGACTGGGGTTATGGAACCTTGCATTAATCATTAATCCAGTCCAGAGATCCCGAGTAATAGGATCCCCACTGTGTGTACCCTGAAAAGTTTAAAGGGTTCAGGCCCTATATGACTATATGAGTACATCTCCCCCACACCCGAGACCGCAAATCCTAAACGTCACCGGGCCTTACTGTTGGAACCTCTCTGGCTTCTTCCGCTCAGACGCCTCAGCCTCACCTGCAGCTCTATGGCCGTGACTATGCCGGGAGCTGAAGTGAGGATATTCTTGCATTGCGGGGGGGTCGTCTTCTGGTTCACAAAACTATTATTATTGTTGCTAGAATGAGAAGAATGAAATAGGGCCCGGAACAGCTTGTATGCGCTGTCATTCGTGCGGCAAGCTGGAGCCGGCGAATTGGGTTTAGGGGTTTAGGGTTTGGAGTGTTGGGGTTTCGGGCTTGCGAGAGATGACTGCGAAAGGTCGGAGCTCGCGATGGCTTGCACTTGAAACCAAATGCAAGCCCCTGTGCACGACTTGGAGGATCCGGGGACTCCGTAATTAGTAACTATGGTTGTAAGTATCGTTACCCCATGTATAGCCCTAGACCCTAACTACTAAGTCCCATGATCGTGTAAGTGGGGCTGGAGCATTGAATGCATTCTCGGCCCCGCAGCACCGCGAGACTCGCACTGCAAAGGACGGGAGATTTCGAAGAAACACTGATCTTTTAGGGCACAGGTGTCTAGGGTCCAAACCCAAAGCCCCTAAGCCCTAAAACCCTAACCCCAAAAACCCAAGCCTACACCCCCTCCACCTGCGATATGCCCGCAGAAACGAGGTGGCAAAGAAGCGAGCCACCACCGAAGCGGCTTTTAGCCACTCGCAGATTTCATTTTTTGGAGCGGGGGGATAGTAAAGCCTTGAGCATCTTGGGTTTCAGGAGCTCAGGGTCAACCAAACGACCGACGACCTAGCCTTGTGTTCTTGCCTGGGCCTCGCAGCTTTCGACTTCTCTTCTTGATTTGTAGCTTTTTGAATCTGCTTCGGCTGTATCGGTTTGGGGGTTCGGGTTTTGGGTCTTTGGTTTTAGGTACCCTAAGCCCTAAACGCTAAGTGGACTTCGGGTCGCCGAAAACCTCCTGAGCCTCTGACGGAGAGAGCTTCAGGTGACTTGAAGATGATCCAGTCCATTGCGAAGACTCCTGGCCATCTTCGGGCTGTAGGATGTTATGGCTGGGGGCATCTACTCCTAATCCCTGCCCCCCCCCCCGGACAGCTTCGAAAACCCCAAGCTAGCCCAGCGTCTCTCGAAGAGTTCAGTCGCACGTCATATTCGTCGAAGCTTTCCTCGCAGTAGTCCGCACAGTAGTCGTAGAAGTCGGAGCGGTCGCAGTATATAACACTCCAGTATGTAAACCGAAGAGGACCTGCAGGAAGCCTCCTCCGAACTCATGGGCTTGTGCTGCCTGTAAGAGGTTTAGGGTTTTGGAATTTCGTGCTTCAGACCCACAGTAAAGGTAAAGGGACCTCATAGGTGTTCTTGTTCGGTTTGTTGTCTTCGTAGGGCTCTAGAGTTCTAGAGTGGTCTGCAAAGGTTCATGTCATGGCTTTGTGTACCCCTGCAGCCGTCTTAAGAGTTTTGCCGTTTGTTAACGGCTGTTTAATGGAGTTCTGTAGGGGTTAATGTATACGATAATGGGTTCCTTACTACTTCATGAATCTGCGATGATAGTGACAGTGTACCTATATTAGGCTAAAGGCTATAGGTGATATGTGATTAGACTGTACTTCACCAAAACCCAACCTTTACCATTGATATAGGTTTTGTGCGCGTTTAACGTTGGGTTGTCATTATCGTTCGGTTGGAATTCTGCGAGCTTAGACCTCTAATTGTTAGAGCT
This sequence comes from Symbiodinium sp. clade A Y106, assembly GCA_003297005.1. NCBI lineage: Eukaryota > Dinophyceae > Suessiales > Symbiodiniaceae > Symbiodinium > Symbiodinium sp. clade A. Next base: position 65,680 of record BGNK01000819.1, on the reverse strand, counting down.
GCTGGTGTAGGTTTTGTGGTTTAGGATCGTGAGGCTAGGGTTTCAGGGCTTGGGGTCGGCATGCTTCGGGTCTGGGCAGTGAGGGTTCAGGGTGTCAGGAGTCCAGATCAAGGTTTGAGGCGACCCTAAACCCCTAAGGCCCCAATCCCCTTGGCTTAGGACTTAGGGTTTAGGGGTTTAGGATTTAGGGTTTAGGGGCTTAGGGTTTAGGGTTTAGGGGTTTAGGGTTTAGGGCTTAGGATTTTCTATCGTCTACTTGGCGCTGTTGCCCAGGATCATGACTCGCGACAGCAAGATCGAAGACAGGACCTTGAGTTGGGACGGAGTAAGACGGATGAGATGAGGGGTTCCTTGGAGGGTTTCGAGGCTTCCTTTAAGGGTTCTTATGGGGCGCTGCTTAGCGTGAGGGGTGCCGGTTTTCAGGGGTGAGTGTAGAGATGTTGATAATCTTCACGATAATCATACTCACTGTAACTACATGTTTCTGGAGACCCCAGTATTCAAGGTTGAGATTAGTTGAGACTGGTGGCCCTCATTCACTGAACTGCCATGCAGTAGTGGTGACCTCGATTGCAAATACCGCTGTGAAGTTAGCACCTTGCAGGTAGCCCAACTAGTTAACAATCCCTTGTTGACCCTTGCAATGACTCTCAACCCATGTCGCTGAAGCCTTAACCGACCCCCACAGCCCTGGGCTTCAAACGCTGAAGACCCAAACCCCTTTCTTCAACCCGCAACCCCTGAACCCTGAAACCTAAACTCTCAACCCGCTGAACGAACCCAATATAACCCAATAATCCCTAAACCCTAAATCCCCAAACCTGTCCAGAAGCCTGTTGCAGGAAGGGGCCAGTAAGCCTGAACGCAGATAGGCGCAAGCAGGAGCTGCAGGTTTGGGGATCGGAGCTTCTGGGGCTCTTCGGTTCATAGGGTTCAGGGCTTTGGGTTTAGGGCTTATTTTAGGGTTTTGGGTTTAGGGGTTTAGGGTTTAGGGCTTAGGGTTTAGGGCTTATGGGGTTTATAGGTTTAGGGTTTCGGCCATCGGACCTTCTGTCTAGGGCCGGCCTAGGGATGCATGCTACATGTAGCGCCCGTCGAAACCCTAAAACCTAAAAAGTAGCCTCAAAGGTTGAGGGTATGATAGAATCTTCTTGAGCATCGCTAAGCCTTCTCCATGACCCCAAAATCTGCACAAGTCTGCGGTTTGCCCTTCGCCCTCCAAGCCGCAACTTTGAGCCCCTCCACCTACGTTTAAACCCAAATCCCGAGGTTTGGGGGGCAGCTTCGGGGTTAGTGCTTCAAGCCCAGTGGGGGCCAGTAGTGTCATAGAGTCTATACTATATTCATATTAAGCAGGCCCTAGCCCCTACACCCCTAAACCCTAAACCCTGATCGGGAATACTTTCGAGAATTCTTCAGGCTTCTGTAGTACAAAGCAAACCTGCAGGCCACTGAGAGGCTCGTGGAGACTTGCGCCAGCTTAGGGCCTTGCGGGGTAGACTCTAAGAGATCTACGCCGTCTTAGTCTTCAATGCTACACCAGATAGAAACCAGGAACAAACGATACAAACTCCAAGCCGAAGACCCAAAATCCACCCACCCCCGGAGATCTACGACATCATGAACCCTCAACCCCAAACCCCTAACTTCCCAGGAGATCTACGACATCATGAAGGGGAATCACCAGCTGCTGAAGCGCATCGAGACATGTGAGCCCATGCTGAGGAGCGGCAGCACATTCCGAAGCCGAGGATTTGTTTGAGTGCTCCTAATTCCTATGAGGTTTAGGGGTTTGGGGGTTTAGGGGTTTGGGTTTAAGTTCAGGGCTTAAGGGTGTAAGGGTTTAGGGTTTGAGGGTTTAGGGGTTTAGGGTTTACGGTTTTTTAGCGTTAAACTCTTTGATGTCGTTCGATCTTGCCAGAGGAGATCCCTATACACCGTGATAGAGCACCACGACGCTTTGGGTTTTCGGGGCTTACATTGGCTCAGTGTTAGGATATCTTTCCCTGCAAGGTTCTACAAGGGTTGGGTGTCCGTATTTGCATGTGTTTGAAGCTACAACCGTAAGTTGAACCTGAACAGGTAGACCAGGGTGGCGCCAGATTCCTAACCTCAAAAGCTCAACGCTGCAGGTTGGGGCTTGGGGATGCGAAGCCCTAAACCCTGAACCGCAACCTTAGTTCTTAATCCCTCAACCCACGTCGACGGAGCGATAAACTCTAGCCTGTAAACTTCAAACCCTGCAAACCGTAAACCCTAAACCCCAACCCCTAAACCCTAAACTACTAAACCCTAAGCCCTTAAAACCTAAACCCTAAACCAACCCTCAACCCTAAACTACTAAACCCTAAACCCCAAACCCTAAGCCCCTAAACCCTAAAGCCTCGCTGGCCAGGACCTCTGACATGGTCAAAGCAGACAAGTTCCGAAAACGCTATGCCTAAGGCTCAGTAAAGGTCTATAGGGTTTAGGGTCTAGGGTCTTTGGGATTTAGGGTTTAGGGTCCGTAGAGTTTAGGGTTGATGTCTTTGTAAGGGTCTTCTGGTTTGGGGTTGTTGAAGGATTAAGGCTTGGGGGAGTTTAGGGCTTTGGGTTTCGGGTGTAATCAGAAGTAAACCTAAGCCTTATTCTGTAGTCTGAGGTCATCAACTCTTCCCATACCGCCCGCATGTGCGGCGAGTATGACGACGAAATCCGTCGCATCCGGGATGAGGAGCCTCGGAACGATACTGTCGCGGGGCAACGCCTCATGACCTGATGTAGACCTCAGGGGTACTGTAACATGTGTGTAAGATATGTCACGTGTAATTATGTATGTAGGTAGTTTGGTATGTATGCATGAATGTGTGTATGCGTGTATGTAAGGATGGATGGATGGATGGATGCGAAAAGGAGTCCTGCAACAAACGGTACGTAATGAATCTAGAGTCTACATTTTGTGCTTGATGGGTAAAACTTAAGACTTACATGTCTTTGCGGTATAGGAGCAGTAACGCTGGTGGCCAGGCATAGTGTATTGTAGCACCTGTGATTGCCATGCTGTTGCAAAGAGCTTGCAGCAGGAAAACGCCAATCAGCAGTACTCGGCATGATAGCTAGAAACCGCAGAACCCAGGCCTACCGGAAGTGTCACGCCCTAAATTCCTTAACTCCGTCGTCCTAAACCTCTGACACACTTCCTGTAATTAGGGCCTTGGGTATTGTTGAGCATTGAACATTGACGGCCTGTGACAAGCCTGGGTTGAGGGTCTGTTTCGGATTGACGCGGAAGTCCGGCGTGGATGGGAAAAGAAGCCAGCTGTGGGCTCCAAGAAGCACGTCTAGTAAGCCAAGAGCTAGAATTAATCCCTTACCCCCCTTCCAGAAAAGGACAAACATATCCCTAGACCCTTAACCCTAAAACCCTGGAAGTTTCCGAAGCCTATACAAATCCCGTGCCCGACACCCTAAAGCTCGCTGATGCCGGCACGAAGAGCGAAGCCCCAAACCGCAACAGCCAAGGAGAAAACCAAGCTGGAGGTCATGCTTCTCAGTTCTTGGCTGCTTTTGCATGCGGCTTCTTCTGTGAGCCAGCGATGATTTCGGCTAGGTTATTATATAGACTTTAGATTGCAAGCTCGCCTCGAATGTCCAAATTTAGAGCTTTCTTTAGCGCCATGATCTGTAAGTCTCGTGACCTTGAAGGCGTAGTACAGATATAGTCCCTTTTTAACCATGCCTCAAACACGGTCTCGCCCGCCTCCGTTGTGCACCAGCCGTCCTCTGAGTCTTGGGTGAACTGAGAATCCCAGCGGGTTTTGAGGAGTTTTGTTGTAGTTCTGTGTTTGGTAGGGCTGCATGCTGTCAAGGGATGGTCGTGCATGCTGCTGGTTTGACACGCCCAACGTTGGGCCTGTAAAAGCTTCGCTATACTGTATATAACAATATAGAACGGTAGCACGAATAGTAATAACAAGAGTACAGAATAGAATAGTAATACTAAAGCCATCATCATCATCATCATCACATGGACAAACGAGACCAGCTCCACAACAGACGTTCAACAAGATCCAATACTTGGTGTTATCAAGACGGGCTCGAACCTCGCCCTGAACGTTCGATCCAAAAATCGATCCGATAAGCCGAAGCTGTTCAACAGCCCCATGCTTTGCGACAGGTCCCCAAACTCTGAGGAACGAGCAATGCCATTTTCCGGGGCTCCGCATTCATAATCCTGGCCGAAGGCTTCTAAAACCCTTGTAACACCTCGTAGAGCTACTGATACACCCCTGCCCAAAATGATGGTCTGGTTGGAGCTCTATTCATCCCGTTAAAGAAGCCCTTATTTATAAGGCCTAAACACTCTAAGCCGACAGCCGGAGCCTAGCCTTTAAAGCACAGAGATGTCCATGCGCTGCCAGCTGAGGCCATGCGCCGTACGACCGAGTTCCGCCGGGAGAAGTACAGGCCTAGCTCGGACAATCCTGCAAAGCTTACGTCTTCGGTCTAAACCTTGAACCCTCCTAGACCCCAAACCTCTAAGCCCGTTGACCCTATGAAGATTCGTTCAAACTCACAAGGAAGCGCGGGCGTCAGTTTCAGGATGTGTAGGCTTGAGCCACAGAGAAAGAGGTGCATGGAGTACCTGCAGAGACGATGGTGAATGTGGAGGTCGTTGGGTTCCCTACTTCATCTATGCTACCTGTAGTCTCCATTGTAGTTCCCTTTTTTGGTTAACCAATTTTATGGTTAGGATCCGATAATATAGTCATATAGTTTTTGGTTAACCTAGAAAAGGAACGCATAGCCCCCCAAAAGAAACCTCGGACCTAGGTCAAATCTTCAGGCCCTGTGTTGTGTTTCCCAAGTGTTCTTTCAAACAGAAATTGAAGGAACTACCTCAGTAAGCCAAGACTCCATGTCCTTTCATAGACTACATTTTCCACACTACACAGGTTGTAGGTACACGAACCCTTAGAATTACCGGCATGGTTGTCAAAATACTATATGCTTTGTAGGTACATGAACCCTTATAGTAATGCATCAGAGTGTCCGTATCGCCTATGCTTCCCTGAAACAGGCGAGAGAAGGCCATGAGCGAATCCTGGCGGAGCCGTTTAGGGCTTTAGGGTAGTAGGGGCTGGGGCTTTTGGGTTTAGGGTTTGGGGGTTTAGGTGCGAGGTTGGGAGGCGACTGTGTGTAGATTCTACAGGCCATGGGCAGTCTGCACTTTGCAGATACCGTCCAAGTCTCAGGTCTGCGACTCCTACCTTCTTAAGCTGCTGATTTCGTGTAACTAGTCTGTAGTACTAGTACAGTACATAGTATAGCATTATCGTGTATATATATATATATATATGCGTTCACACAAGTTCTAAACTCTCAAATGCTGGGGGCAGTAGACGACACCCGCTGCCCCAAACGCAACGTCTCACACCGAAGACCACAACATGTTGATTATTGGTTTTGTTACTATTGTTATTACATGGCTATGATTAATGTGATTATTATGCATATGAGCATTGTTATCGTGATTTAGGTACTATCCATCTTGTGCTTTTTGCTATTACTGTCGTTAGTAGTATTGTTACATTAGGTGTTATGATTATTATTCGCATGACTATTCTTGCTAGTGCTAGTACTACGATACTATATGCATGGTTACTACTCTAACTATTATCCGCGCGTGAAGCTTACTTAGCCCAGGAATCGATGCCCAATCTGCCATTGGTCGATGAGTCGCCAGGCCGTTACGGGGTTTTGTCAGGGTCTGAACATTTAGTTGTGGTACAACATCCCCGTATTGAAATTGTTTCCATATGACTTTACCACAAACTCTACATCTATCCCAAAGCCTTATTCTACCTGTGGATTGTCTCCACTCTTCGTAGGGAAGCTTTGGCTACAGCTCGCCGTATAGCGACATCTCCAAAACCTAGTTTCCTTTTTAGCTTCTGAGAGGATTAGAGTGGCCCCTGCATACTGCGTGTACATTTGTTGACAGTAGTAGTCTGCTTTAGTTAAGATCTCAAGCGAGGCTATGACGCAGGCACAGTCCCTCGATGCCGGATTCTGGCACTTTACCACAAGTTGGATTTCGTCAATGTAGAGGTCTGAGCAACTAGAAACTGTAGCCGTTTTCCCTTGTAGACCTCATAGAATTACATGATGAGATACCTTGAACCCGAACTACTCTGTTTTCTGGCATTCCTGAGTTCCTCCATTATTAATGCAATTCTGCGCCCTCAGATCCTGAGTCACATCCTACTTAGAGGCTCGGGTGATCGAGAAAGTCCAGTATATTCCATAGCTTTCAAACTAATCCCCGTAGACCACTACGACAAACGCTGCTTCTGCTCGAGGAGCGAAGAGGCAAACGCCCCAACCTAAACTTGAGAAGCCCTTATATCGGCAGTGGAACTCTCCCGTCCTGCAGCCATGCCGAAGCCCTAAACCCTAAACCCTAAACCCTGCCGTCCCTGCTCCCAGAATACGATGCGCCGCCGGATCAAGGCGGTCAGTGAGGAGGCCGCTTTGGATTGCGGGGTTCTTCTCTGGGACCTTCATTTGGGCTTCAAGTACCAGAATCATCCAAAGAGACCAGGTAATCCTGGGTTAAAGAATCAGACTGCCCTATGAGGGCCACGAATTCAGAGGAGGTCCCAGATGCTCGTGCTCATGTCTGAAGCCAGCAGATTGCCGAAATGAGCAACGTAGGGGCCTGAGTAGCTTGAAGATCTTGTTCTTGAAACCTACCTAAACCTCCGCGACCCTAAACCCTTAAACCCTAATCAAACCGCTAAATGATAAGCCCTCTAAGTGCCTTCAAGCTTCGACCCAAGTACCTGAGGTGGCGAAAGCCAGGCACCACTCGGTAACGAGAGTTGAGCCTGAATAGACTGTACCAAAAAACTGAACCCCAATCCCTAAACCAACTCATCGGGCCTAAAAGCTGATGCTTACATCACACCTTGCACCGTTGGTACATTCAGTCATTTCTCGCAGAAACGGCGTAAGCACTAACACATTGGGGAAAAATGTTTTTTCCCCGTAACATATTGGGGAAAAGTATTTTTCCCAAATATGTTAGGGGGAAAAAGTATTTTTGCCCAATATGTTAGTCCTAAACGCGCCGCAAAACTGTAAACCCTAAACCCTCACGAAGTTCCCCCAGCGCATAGCCGAGTCCCTGGGTCCGGAAAGTGGCAGAAAGCTCGGCCAGGTGAGTTTAGGGTTCTCGAGTTTCGAGTTCATTTCTTTAGGGTTTGGGTTAGAGCTTCTTGATTTTTTTTGGCCGGACGTCGGATCTTGACTTTCGGGTTGAACGCTTAGGGTTTAGGGTCATTTAGGGTATAAGGATAAGGTCGAACCCGGGCATGGAGGGAACGACTCCGATGTGAAGGACATGTCTCCCCCAATCCATCGTACCGGCTGTGTGCACACATGTTGTCTGCAGGAGATAGGCATGTAGACAGAGGTCCACAGCTTAGAGTTTAGAGGTCATACCCCCTAGGTCTAGAACCCTTGAAACCTAGGCAAAGACTTCTTGTCCCTCAGCCTGGCATTTGCGATCCCAACCTGTACTATAGGGGGCTAAATAGTTACCAATGCTATTCTGCGGGTTCCGGATTACGATTATATTCTGCACAAGACTTCATTGCTGGCCTCCGCACGCGAGATTCGAAAGCGAACTCGATAACTGTACGTCTCACCTAGCACCGCCTGGACACCACGAGCTCCTTCAGTGTCCACGTAATATGGAAGCCTAAATAGTTAGAATTATAGGGTTCCTTTAAAGAGATCTATATAAGGCTTACTATAATAAGGAGGCCTAAATAGTTAGAATTATAGGGTTCCTTCACAGGGATCTATATAAGGCTTACTATCTATGATATAGGGGCCTTAATAATTAATCACCCTATGGGCTCCTGATTAAAACACCCCGACACCCTGGTCTTATTAAGTGCCCCCTGTAGTAACTCGGTTTAGGGTTTAGGGGTTTAGGGTTTAGGGGGTAGGGGTTTACGGCTGACAGTATGACAGTGTCGCAGATCATGGCTATTTATAGACATGGTTTTGAATCCACCTCCGCGATGACAGTTCATTGTGCGAGGGGCTTCTGCAGCCGCTAATTTTATCAGTTTCGTTTAAAGGTGACGCTAAACCCTACACACCTAACCCTCAGCAATGTAAGCTTCTCCACTCAGCCTTTGCTACCATCTTCATGCGGCATTGAGAGATGGCACAGGATTGCTCACTCTCGCACCCACATAGTTCAGAAGGACTTGACTGTGGATCTGGAGGGGCTTTTTCTAGCTTTGTCATGAGACATACCGTCACTGCTGGCTAATCATTCAGGTTCCCTTATAAATCAAGCAAAACCATCGCCCCAAACCTGAAACCTCACACCTGCAACATCTATAGTTTAGGCTTTATGGGTAATCGAGGATAGATTGCGATGGCTATCCTCCCCAGTAAAACGCACATGTCGCAGTCCCCCTCACAAGCCTTTCCGTTTTCTATTTAATGAACCCTTGCAATTCGCGTGCTTTGAGCTTGTAGCGTCGACGTCTCTTCCAGCCCCTATAGGCCCTAAACCGGCAGAACCTTTCTAGAAGCCCGAAAGGAACCCAAGTCTTGACCGTCTCGTGCCGTGTGTGGGAGCCGGAAACGCCCAGGCCGTTTCACGTGCGCAGCTTGGCGCTCACCAGTAGGGCAACATGGTACTGCACCCAACGCTGCAGATTGCGGACCCCAAAACCCGTAACCGTCCATGCTGCGATTCCAACTATTACTGTTCTCACTTTCGGTATGATGTGAGCAAAAGCATTTGATTTTTGATTAATTTTGCGAGCCCCTCAAGCCTCATCTTCAGTGCTGGAGCCAACCCACCTCTTCAACTCCGATTTTAGCCCGGGCGCCCCGTTTTTGCGAAGCAACTGGCTGTGCCCGCGGGCTGAGGGTGCAAAAGAAGAGCACAGATTCACAACCATTTGGGTTCCAGGATTGCATAGGTAGGTAACCCTATTCCTTCTCACATTCCTTTTTGACCAGGGTATCCCTTCCCTTTCCGAGCCTTTCTCTGAATCAACAATACAGGAGGCTGAGGAATTAGACTCAGTTTTTGAGAATACTCTGTTGCAAATGCGGGTCTGTCATCATCCTCAGGCCGTCAAAAAACAGCCATACCCGCTAGTAGAATTCAAAAGAGTTTTGGATTTTCGGGCTTAAGGTTCACATCCCAAAGTGAGAAGCCTCCAGCCCTAATCCTCAGCCTGGTCATCCCTAACTTTTTCAGCCCGGAACTGTGACCCCACACTCTTTAACCTGAAACTCTGAGCCAGAAGCCGACTACGATCAGAAGGGCTTCAGCGAAGCCTTCCTGCACACAAAATCTGCATGCCACTGAGGTGAAGACAAGAAGAAAGCGACAAAGAAAAGGAAGGACTGAGCTTTAAGGTAATATCCTACAGCCTCGACACAGAGGACTAAATTTCAATCGTTGAGACATTCGCTGAACTTGTGATGGAAGGAAGGGGAGGGTAACAAAAACACACACGAACCCAGCCCATGCTATATGTTGAAATCCAGAGCATGGGTGGCGAGGCATATGCGACATCTGAGCCTCGGAGCACGCAGGGAAGATCTAAACCTAAGGGTCTAAGTATCTAATAGTCATATACTCCCCCAAATAGCAACCTACATAACTAATATCCGAAACCTAAGTACCCAATTATTGGGTCCTTTGGATCCTTGGGGTAAGAGACAGGGCTTTGACTGTGGTTGCTTCCCAGCGGCCACTGTCCCGAGTCTATGCCGAAACCTCAGTTGTGGAATGCATAGGTATTGCGGATGGAGACAGCCCTGGATTACCTGCTTCGGTTCAAGAGTTCAAGGCTTAAGGTGTAGAGTTTGATCCCGTAGAGCACTGGAATTCTGCCTATTCCTTAATGTGGAGAATTCAATCTACCTCTCTCCTGGAAGCTTGAGCTAAGTAGAAACTAAAGGATCCAGGCTCTTCATAGTCTAAGATGCGTGGTTTAATTATGGTTGGAGAACCCTAAACCCGAAACCCTAAACCCGAGACCCTAAACCCGAAGCCCGAAACCCTAAACCCGAAACCCTAAGAGGTTCATGCTTCAGGGGCTGGGGTGTAGTTTCCCACATGTATAGGGTGTAGGGTTTAGGGTTGGAGTGTCCGCAGGCCGCAAAGGAAGCGCAAGATTTCTCTGACATGGAGTCAGGCCATGCTCCAGGGAAGAAGAGTCCAGATCATGACTGAAGGGGTTTTAAAAAGGATCATAAAGGAGCCCAACATCCCTATTTAGGTTACGGCAATGGCAGATCCATACGGTCCGCTATGGTTTTTGGAGGAAGGAGTTGCCGGTGGCGTAGGAGGAGGGAGACAAGTTTTCAGAAAGTCAGGGTTGGATCCATGCGTTCCAGCTCTCAGGAAGCCCTTCGAAGCTAAGTAAAAGTAGCGTTGGGTCCGGAATGCTTAGTATGGTATTCCTTGTGGCATCATGATATATTTACACTGTATCCAAGCTATCCAAGGCACGAAGGCCTTGAATCGGGTGGGTTTGTCCCGCAATTTTCCTAAGCTAGGTACTAACATGTCCTGGGTCAGTGCTTGACAGAACACCTGAATTCGCGGCCTTGTCATGATTGGATATTGCCTTGTTGCCCCCCGCAGCCCCTGACCCCAAACCCTAATGCCCATGATTTAACGTCGTGCATGCGCAGACCTTTGGATGGGCAGGTTGCGTGGTCTGGATCTAAAAACCCCTCATACAACTAAATGTACATACAGCTAGTGGCACCTAAAAACATAGCACCGTGAACCATTAGCCCAACAATACCGTAGAAGACCTAAGCAGCAAGTCTGCCTGCCACAGATGAGCCAAAGCCAAAGGGCAAGAAGAAGAAGGCCCGGTAAAGCATCCGTGGATCTCTCTCCATCTCCTGATCCTTTCAGTACCAGAAAACTAGATCGGCTTTTCGCAAATTTTACAGCCTCCCTTTTTGGGCCTGAGAAAATCTTGTTTATTCATGGTTTTTGGAAGGCGTTAAGGGGCCAACCTGGGAAATGCAGGGACCGGAATAGAGAGCCGACGATAGCACTGCCTACACCCTGAGTAGTTGCATTTCAGATTCGGACAGAGTGCTCTTAAGGTTTTCTGGGTTGTGCATCTTATGGCTGTGGAGGTTCGCTTGTTCAGCCGCGGTTTCTAAGCAGAGCATGACTACCTGGACCCCAAAGTCTGTAGAATAATGGCCTTTTATAGGTATTGGGCCATTATTCTACCTACTTTGCGGATTTGGGTAACGATTGCAAGATTCTGCTTGCAAATAGCATGGAAGGTTAAGCTTTGCGTTGAGGGCTTGAGAGTTTAGGGCTTTAGGGTTTAAACTAGGAGTTCGGGTTTTCGTGTTCAGACATTGGATTGGTTTGCTCTTGTTTTCCTGGGTGTCTTCGGAGCAGTTTCTTCGATTGCTGCTGGAGTCTGGCAGGTCCGTTTCCACGCGGTTTTTCGGGGTATTAGGGCATTAAGGTTTAGGGTTCAGGGTTTTAGGGTATTAGGGGATTGGGGTTTTTAGGGTTGAGGGTTTTGGGTTTACATTGCAATTTTTCAGCACCCTCATTGGCGTTATCCTACGTGGAGCTTTTGTACCTACCTATTTCCATGAATCCTACATGTACCCTGCCCGAGCCGCTACTCTTTGTTACCAACGTGAAAAGGGCTACCATCAACAGGGAAGCTGATACTGTTTGCTATGGATCTCAGTTATGGTAGCATAACGTATAACCTAGAACCCTAAGCCCCACGCCCTCGAAGCCTCAATCCCCGGAACCCTACGCCCCGCACCTCCACCTGGAGAGGCGGAGCGAGACCGCACACCGCCGCAAGACTTCTCAGACATGGACTCGGAGGCTGGTAGTGATGTTTAATATACGGGCCTAAATAGTTTCCTATCCTATTTTTTTTGGGGGGGGTCTTTATTATGAGCATAGTATCATGGACTTATTCTAATTGTTAAGGCCCCTATATTAGGGTTTAGGGAAGAGTCGTGTTTCAGAGCTTATAGGCTGAGGGAGACCTTCTCTTCACATCTTCAGAAGTCATGTTCTATCTTCTTCTACAGAATCTGTTAGGGTTAAGGATTTTAGGGTATCTTTGTTACAGAATGTGAACAGCCAAGGGGGTCATCAAGCACAGGTTTACTTCTGGCTCCAAAGATGCTGTTTAGCTTTGAGTGGAGTGGAGCGTGTCCAGTTCGGGCTAACTGGAGGATGCCTTGGAAGAGCAGCCGCCGAGTTGCGACGACATTGTTGTGCGCCTGCGCCAGACTGCAGCTCCAGGGGAACGATGAGCTCACGAACGAGACGATGAAGAGCTCTTTAAGGAAGTCTACCTTGGCCTCCTGGTTCCTGCATCTCCATCCATGTTTAGGTTATGCAGTGACCTCCGATGGACTGCCTCGCCTTGTTTCTGCGCGCATGCCAGAGGCCGAGCGCCTTCAGCTGGCAGCAGGCATGCTGTCAGGCAGGTTGGTTTTCCGCACCCTCCTCTCTTCCTTCCGTCCGTCCGTCCTTCCCTCCATCCCTCCCTGCCTTCCTTCCTTCGCTCTCGCTCTCTCGCTCTCTCGCGCTCGCTCTCGCTCTCGCTCTCTCTCTCTCTCTCGCTCTCTCCGCTCTCTCTTCCTGCTGATGCCTTGCTGTTTCGCTGGCTTCCCCTCGCTCCCTCCGCCCCTATGGCATTTCCAGATGTTCATGATGCGGCCTGTCTTTTGAACGAATCGACGGGTGCTCGTGCAATGAGGCTCGAGCAGCCTGACAAAACTTGCAATAATTCACCGTGAAGATGTTTCAGTTCCTGGACCTGAGGATGCAGCCCGCGTGGATGTTTTTCAGCGTTTACTAGTACCATTCCTTCGGTGTGACCCCCGGAAAATAGTTTCCCTATATATACACCCCCAGAAAAAGCACAACTGTTTGGAGGCCTCTGGAGTTCGCAGTTTTTGGGGGCCCCAACTGTTCAGCAGGTTTGGGAGTTCGGGAGCCCAGGCTTTAGATTCCAGAATTTGGCATTTGGAGGTTCCAGATTTTGGGGGCCTCAACTCTTCTAGGATTTCTGCAGAAATTCGGCGAGAGTTTCGGAATTCGCCCGAAGGCAAATAGTGGAGGGTTGAAGAACTGATGATTGGTGCTTCGGGAGGGTTTAGGATTTCTGCAGCAAATCGGCCAGAGTTTCGGAATTCGCCCGAAGGCAAATAGTGGAGGGTTGAAGAACTGATGATTGGTGCTTCGGGAGGGTTTAGGATTTCTGCAGCAAATCGGCCAGAGTTTCGGAATTCGCCCGAAGGCACTTAGAGGGTTGAAAAACTGGATGCTGGTGTCTGCCTGGCCCCAGGCCAGCGGGGCCAGGGTGCTACCTGGCCACACCAGTGCCGGAACCAGGAAACTACTTTGCTTAAAATTTCGAGCAGGCCATGAGTTTGCCCAAGAATCTGCAAACTAGATTGCAAAAGGGAGCACAAAAAAGAACACGACTGTTTTGCTAGCCTGAGCACACAAATTTCGAGCAGGCCATGACTTTGCCAAACAATCTGCAAACTCGATTGTAAGAAGGAGCACAAAAAAGCACAACTGCTTTGCTAGCCTGGAGCACAAACCCAACCACAAACTCCAAATTCCAGCACAAGAAAAAGCACAAACTAGCGCACAAAAAGAAGCACAAGAGTAGCACAACTGTTTTGCATCCGAAGCACAAATCCAACCACAAACTCCAAAAAGCGAGCACAAGAAAAGCACAACTGTTTTGCGATGTGGAGCACAAGGAAAAGCACAAACTGCTTGAATGGTCCAATTTACATCAGAACCCAGGATTCCTTTCTAAAATGATCAAAAAGTACCAGGCCTGGGGAGGCCCAGGAGGCCCTGGCAAGCCTGGGAAGCGCGAGAACTCTTGCTTGCTGGCGCGGGTGTAGCGGCTGCACTCAGTCGCTCCCCTCCCTTTTTACCTCCCTCCTTACCCCCATCTCCGCCCTCACCACGCAGAATCGCCCCATCCCCTGGGTCCACGTCCATCCATCCACCCAAGCACCCCTCGCCACCCCTGGCGGCGCGTGTTGAGATGCAGTAGAGGGAATCGAACGCAATGTTTCGGTTGAGGGTTGCAGCCCAGTGACTACTTGGAAACGAATATTTGTGTGGGCCTTGCGTTCGGCGGATTTTGACTTTACAGGAAGGGGAAGCATGGTTTCGAGGCTTGTTTTGTCAAAAATTTAGGTTTCACACTCAAGTCTGGAGGGCGTTCATTTTTTCATATTTGGAAAACCGGTGAACCCGTTAGATTTGGTTGTGCTTTTCGTTGTGGTTCAAACCACACCCAAACCATTCCCATGAAGCCCCACATCTGGAATTACGGAAGTCATTTCATCCCGACAACTAAACAAGAAACCTGAAGCCTCGTAGACTTTGGGTTTACGGGCTTACGGTGATTTAGGGTTTAACAAGATTTAGGATTTTTGGTTTAGGGTTTAAGGTTCTGTTTTAGGATTTCATTTTTGTGGTTTGGGCTTTAGGCTTGCAGTCCTCTCAAAGCCCTCCAATCCCGTGAAATCCCGTGAAACTGAACTTGACGATCCATGACCTTGGGATCCCAAGCCCTGAAACCCGCAACCCCTGCAAATCCGATCCCAAACGCCAAATCTCGACTGTCCCTGACCCTAAGCCCGAGACTGAATCAAGCCGAACCCCTAGACCTCATAGTCCTTGAAATCTTAAACCTTGATTAAAGCCTAAACCGCAGCATTATGACCCCGAAGCCTTATTCTAATTGTCTAGGCCCCTTCACCGAGCCCCAATCCTTCTGTTCGGTAAGCCTGGCCTGCGGAGGAGTTTCAGAGCAGGACGAAGAAGGGCAAGAAGGGCAAGGCCGTCTTCAGGATAGAAGTGGGGTTACTAAATGGTGCTCTGATTATAAGGTTTACTAATATATCGGAGCATTATATGGGTTAGGGGTTGCTTTAAGGGGTGCTATAAGGGTTATGTACTACTTTACGAGGTTTTACAGGGTTTAGCATGTAGGCTTTTTGTGTCAAAGACCAAGGGTTTAGAAAGGCGTCTTATGGGGATTCTTGGTGAAGGAACTTCATGTAGGTTGCTTTGAACTGGATATACTCTATTCATTCCAATCAGCGGCGAGAACCCAGTATGGGAAGTTTTTCGCAATGAGGATTCGTATGTGGTTCTTAGCAGTCTTGGCATAAGGGTGGTCTATTCACCTGCAAAAAAGAAGAGCAATTCTTCTCCAAAGAATTTACCATATGAAACCCACCTGAATCTTTTCCGATACGGAATCTACACTTCTTGTCTTTATACACACAACTATACATAGCAAGATCCTGTGAAGTAGGAGTGGCTTTGGATGTAGCGTCCAGGCTCCGCCCCCTTCCGGCGATTCGTCAGGCACGTTTTGCGGCTCTCGTGGGCGATCGATTGACTTTGAGGTTGTGCAAGGGAATGGGCACCGTAAACACGGCAATAACGAGGTCAGCATATTCAGAAATGAAATCTCCTCAAGGTCCTGGCATAAATTCACCAGAATAGAACAGCCATAGAACAGCCGAGCCTCCTGCGAAGCGCGGCGTTCGGGGCAAGCACCCTAAGCGCCTGAGGACTTGGAAAAACAGGGATTCGGAATTTGGGATCTGGAGTTAGCCCCAAACCCTAAACCTTAAACCCCCAAACCTGTCCCGTCCCTAGAAATACCCTACGGGTGGGCTGGGTCCTCGATCTTGGGGCTTTTAGGATGTGTGGGGGTTGGAGTTGAAGATTTGAAGGGTTTGATACAAGGGGCAGCAACTGCTACACAGAAAGTCTTAAGACCTGATCCACAGATTTTTTGCCTTTGGGGGGGGGCAACCTGCAAGGGCTCCTGTACATAGAAGTCAGAGCTGTTGACGGTAGCATTTTCGAAAGATGGGCGTCACCCCGTCCAAAACTCGAAGTTCAAGCCCCTGCAGCCCCAAATTCTGGAGCCTTGCACCCTTAAGCCCGAACCCGGGCCTTTGGGCTGCGAGATATCCATGACATCGGCTCTGGACCCAAATCTGCCACAGATCCTGGCCAATATTCAGAGGTCCGAGCCCTCATTTCAGAGGTTCAGGGGTTCGGGCTCTCTATATACTACCATTCTGGAATTAGGTCCCAAGAGACCATCCCTGTTATGGGTTAGGGCGAGTCCAGACTTTCTTGCTAGAAAGTTCTGTTGGCTCTTCTGCTCGAACTGCAGAGCCCTACAACTATTCTGATTGTTACTACTTCGGTTGATGATACAAATCCTGCATTACCCATAATAAGGAATATACCATAATTTCCATAGTTTTTAGGGTCACTAAGGTGATGCAGGATTTATATCATCAACCGTAATATTATTCGTTGTTACAAATATTTATATATATATATATATATTGGTGTTTGTATCTTTTGATTGTACTATTGGATTAGTACAAACGGCAAGGTAGCGGCAAGAGGAAGAAGGCCCCTCATGCACGTTCCGAAGGTTTTGGGATGGAGAATTTGGGGTTTAAAGTTTAGGATGCTTCTGAGGGCTCTCTGGGGTTCTACGGGTGTAAGGATTTGGGGTTGAAGCTAGGAGGCTCTATCTATCTAACTATCTATCTATCTATCTATCTATCTATATATATATATATATGTGTATACGCATGCTATGAGCATCTCCAGGTCTAGGATAGCCAGGCTTCAGTTTTCGGGCTTCAGGCTTGGGGTTCGTGTTGAGGGTTGAGGGCTAGGGTTTGGGGTTTTCGGGTTGGTAGGCGCCGTTCTATTTTGTTAGGTTCGGCTACTCTCTTCTTTGACAATGTAGTGGAAAGAGGCCGGCGTCGTTCGGATTAGGATTTGTGTGGTTTTTGAGGATCGCCGTGCAGGACTTTCTAGGGCGCACAGCTTCAGATAGCTGAGAGACCCCTTGTAAATAGAACACAATCTGTTAAATATCGGGACACTTTTGTAGCAGTTTTCCGGAGCTCCCGACAGTGTTCTACGAGATCCTGAGCCGACAGGCACCCAAAGGGCATTAGGGTTCAGGGTTTAGGGTTTGGGGGTTTAGAATTTAGGCATTCAGGATTTAGGGCATCGTACCGGCCAGTGTTAAACGGGATCTACCTCGGCTATGGGCCCAAACATACCAGCCCTTTCCCTAACCTTTCAAGCGTCAATCGGTCAAAGCAACTTCGATCCTTCACTCCGCAAGTCTATGTGGGAGTTTCCGAAAATTGGGGTTACCTTATTTTGGGGTCCTGAAAATAAGGATCCTACTATTTAGGGTACTATATTTCGTTCCCCTATTTTCGGAAACTCCCATGTACCAAGAAAACCCGTACTCCGAAACCGTCAACCCTGGCTCCGACACCCGCCCTAAAGGCCTTGAAGCCTTGGTCGTGAATCCCTGGAAGCTGGTAGGTTCGACGCAAGAAGTCGGCGGATGCATCGGAGGAAGATCGAGGCTTTTTGGGAGCTCGAGTTTAGGATGCGGGGTTCAGGCCTTCGGGTGTAGGAACAAAGGGTGCGGGGATCATGTTGTTTTGGGTTCAGGGTTTCCGGCGCCCTGTTGAGGTTCAAGTTCAGGGTGCAAAACCCATGCGGCCCTGGGCTTCTTGGAATCGTCACGCTCTTCTCGGGGGTCCCTGGGGCGTAGCCGCTGGTCGCAAAGAAGAATGCGGCTCACTTCTGTAAACATGACCCTTAGTCCCATAGTTCCTAACCTCCAAGACCCACAGAAGGCTCCACCAAGTGTTTGCGCAAGCTGGTCTTCAGCGGTTTGCATTACCTCAAAGGTTTTGACTCGGAGGTTTCAGGATTTAAGGCTTAAATTTCACGGCACAAGTTAGACCAGTGAGCATATCATAAGCAAGGTCAGAAGCAACGAGGCCTGAATCCACATTCAGGTGTTTGGTATCATTGATGCAATGGTTGCTCGATTCTCCAGGCCCATAAGCAGATCAAGTGTAGAATTCTCCAGTAGAGCTTTGACGGTGCCTTCGTGTCTACATTATATATGTTCAGGGTTCGTTGGTTTAAGTCGTGACCCAATTGGGACTAGGACCTTCCATTTTCAGGATTGAGCTGCTGTGCTTGTGGGGATAGTTAATGGATAGTTAGTGTGCCTTGTCGCATACTTCAGACAATAGGGCGCAACCCAAACCCCAAACCCCTAAACCCTTCTTAGATACTCCCGACACTGGGGTGCCAGAACTGTGGGTAAGCCTTTTACGCAGAGTTCCCAAGAGCGGTCCTGACTCCAGAACCCTAAGAATATCTCATCTCCGCTCGTAGGCATTACATGAACATCTGCATGCATGGCGAAAGATGTGTCACTGTCTCGGATACTCACCTTCTTCCGCCTTGTCGAAACAAACCCTACACCTCAGATCGTAACCTAAAAGCCTTAGCCCCCAAGCCCCAGATCTACCGTACTTCTGGTGAGAAGTAGTCTTGAAGTCGGCGCCACCAGGTCGAAAGAAGGGAAAGGACTGGATCTTTTCGTGTTGCAGGGAGACGCGATTGTAGAAGCTTCGAAGCAACATTTTGTGACCCAATGTAGACTGTGCGCCCTCATACCTGCGACCCTACGCCTTAAATCCCAAACCCTCAGCCTCAAGGAGTGCTGGCCTCATGGACATTAGGGCTCAGCCACTTTCTCGCCGCTTCCCGTGCTTCGCTCTGAAAGCTCCCTGAAAAACTGATCGAGTTGATGGTCCCCATATATCGCTCTATACGCCAAGACCTTGCATCGTAATTTAGGGCGCCAAAACGAGCCCTTGGGTACCACAATGTAGCAATGGGGCTTTCTGTTTGCGGAGTTTGGGGCTCAGGGACGTCAGGGATATCAAATGAAGGGATCAGTATTTCTGTTTAGGATTAGGGATTGGAAAGTGGGTTTTTTTTATATTGCGCTACAGAGCCTCAACTCGGGTGCGGAATATTTTGGCAGCAAAGTGGAATGACAGCCTCAATGTTTAGGAGCATGATTCCATGTTGAGAAACGTGCCAGGGGATGTTTCACTATCCTTCTTCCCACAAGCCAAGCCGACTTTTCCTGTACTGCCAACGAAACTGTAGGACTGTGGGCCCCATGGAATCGGGGTTATTGCTTTTGCGCTCTGATTTCAACGGGGGGGCTTATCCACACCAGGACTCACTACATAGGGCCTCAATAATTACCTATACTATCTTGGGGGTTCCTTATATTATGATTACAGTATAATATACCCCAAAACCCCTAATCTAATTAGTGTGAGGTACATAAAACCTGGGGAGCGATCCTGTGCCAGGAGGATCGAAAGCGAAAGCGAGATGATTCCAGCTGACAGCCGGCCAACGTATGCACCAGCACAACAGACCTGCTGGTGCTACGCTGGGCCTTGAGGGATTTGCCGCTCCATGCCCTGTGTCCCTTATTGTCTCTGACAGTTTAGCCACCTAGTCTTCTGAAAACTTGAAAAGCAGCATTCTCAGTAGGATTCGGTCGGGGTCGAGGCAGCATTCCAAGAGGACCAGATGAGGAAAGAGCGAGTTCCTGCAGCTCCGAAAAGTGCGGAAGGGAAACCTGCCGTCTGAGTCGGCTCAAGTTTATCGACAGCAACATCAGCAGCAGTTAGTACGAACAACGATCCGGAATATTCCTGGTGTTGCTACTGACGCTGTGATTGTTGATGTTTTTTGTCTTTGTCTTTGTCGTTATTGCTGTTGTTGTTGTTGTTGGTGGTGGTGGTGGCGGCGGCTGTGGTAATGGCGCTGTTGCTGTTGCCGTTGCTGTTGCCGTTGCCTTTACCGTTATGTTGTTGGTCATGACGCTGTTGCTGATCTGGGGGTTTACCATCGAGGAGCGAATATGTGGCACCTAGAGGGCCAAACCTAATCAGTGTCGTAACTGCCAGTGAAGAATGCGGTGGTGCAAGTGCCGGAACAGAGGCTTCGGGCGAAGTAATGGACCTGCGATCAGTAGCACAAAGATTTACCACCGGATGAACTAGTTGCACAACAAGGGCAACTCCCCTCCACCCTGAGCTCTTACCCTAAAGCCCCAACCCCCCAAACCCTCGAACTCTAAGGTCCTAAATTCTGAAACGTGACCCCCTTCAAGCCGTAGAGCCATCCAACACCCAGCGCGCTAACACTCTACAACCCTAAACACTCCAGCCCTAAAGCCTAAAGACCCAAAGCCCCAAAACCCCTAAACCCTAAACGCCTAAACGTCTAAACCCCTAAAGCCTAAAGCCCCAAAACCTCTAAAGCCTCAAAGCCCTGTCGCACGTACTTCGCTCAGCTGCCAGGGCCCAGCCGAGCTCGACCCCCTCGGCTGTGCTGCTGACCACACACTCCATGGAGGAGGCAGAGGTCGGCCGCATGGTCATTTTTGTTTTGTTAAAGTTGGAACAGGGCTGCATTAAGGGTTCTCGTAAAGGGGTACAGTAAAGGTTATTCTGAGGCTTGAATGTAGAGGGCTTTTTCTGTGTTTACTGTTCAGGGTCAAGGGTTTGGGGACTATAGGGACAAGGGCTCGAGCCTTTTGTGCGGGCCTTCTTGGATTCTGTGTTATGGCTGCACTGCGTTCAGAAGTTTCGGCTTTTGGTCTCTCACGTAGCTAATGATTATGCTGGGGGCTTCTTGGGGCTGTGGGCGGGTGTCATCTGGTTGTATTGTGGCTTTTACCTACAGGCGCTTACATGGTTGGACTCCTTTGACTAGGGTTTCAGAAGGATTCGAACCCCTAAACCCCTAAACCCCTAAACCCCAAACCCTAATCCAATAAGCCTTAAACCCTAAATTCCCTAGAGGGGTTGAAGCAGAGCCTGGGTTTTAGAGTTCTGGGGAGGCTTTGGAGGTTCGGAATCCTCCGGCCTTTGCAATCCTCATCGCGTTGTCCTTGTACAACCAAGCTTCGGCTTCTACTGGGCTTTGGAGTACCATACTTTAATACTTTTTTTCTTAAAGGAACCCTTATGAAATAAAAGTTTATACTTTTTTCTCCCTGGTTACTTAAAAGCCCAGTCTATCTCAACTCCCCTAAACCCTAAACATCCCTCATCCATACATGCCTGCAGATGCATAAGGTTGCAGGTTCCGCACATGATATAGCACAGAGGAGGAGCCGCGTTCTAGATGCAAACCTCCCAGAATCTCTGAACCCTAAACCCCTAAATCCGCAACCCCCAGGGAAGCCCAACCAAACTCTTCTCAAGCACCCTCGACCTTAGAGCTTGAATCACTGAACTTCCCAACAGCCCTAAATTGCCAAAAGGCCCGAAATTCCCTACAGCCCTGGACCCCTGAACACCTTTTTTTTTGCAAGCGCCATAAACAAGCCTGGCAAATCTAACACCGTAACAAGTCTGAAACCCTAAACTCTTAAACCCTGAACCCTAAACCCTAAAACCGATGGAAAAGGGCCCATAAAAACACAAAAAACTTAAAACCGTAACAGCCCTAAACCCCAAAAACATCCCTTGGCAGCCGAGGCCTTGTCCAGTCGCCTTGGTATTATGGCCGAAGGACAGCTCCTGACGGCCCGGGACCCAAGGAGTTTAGGGCTTTTGGTCTTGGGGGGTTTGGTTTGGGGGTGTAAGCGCTTGAGCTGTTAGGGTTCGGGGTTAAGGTTGTTTAGGGCTTACGGCCCGGGACGCAGGAGGGTTTAGGGCTCTAGGGCTTTCGAGTTTAGGGTTTTGGGATTTACGGCTTTGGGATTTAGGGCTTTCGGTTTTGGGGCTTTGGGTTTGGGACTTTGGGTTTTAGGGTCTTGGCTTTGGGGGGGTTCAAGGGCTCGGAGTTGCCACTCTGTCATGTCCCTTGCCTTGGCTGACAAGGACTGTCCAGATCATCGGTAGTGAATACGACCTGATGGCGCGCCTCACTACTAGGGGTTTTAGGGCTTTGGGCGGTTTATTTCAGAGCTTTGGGATGCATTCGGGGTTTACAGTGTTTAAACGTGTCCTTGCAATGATGGTTTGATGGTTTGTTTGCTGTTGATTTCAATGTAATTTATTTGGAAGGGTAAATGCTAGATCAGATGCTTTCCTCACGATGGTATCGTAAACAAAGTGCTAGTTACCCTTAATCATTTAATCCTAAAATCACAAGAAACCGTTCTAAAAAACCGGCAACAAGGACGTACAGACCTCTCGTAGAACCTTCATAGAACCATCGTAAAATCCAAGTCTGCGAGAACTCAGCTGGTGCCTTTTGCAGGGTTTCCGGCAGATAGTTGGTGCTCAGCCTGACGAACTCATATGAGGGAAGTATTTCGCACCTTTAAATTCGGAAACCCTCCATCCCAAACCATGCTGATGGACAGATTTGTCAGCTTTTCACAGGAAGCTTCTCAGGGTTTGCCGGTGCTGTCGCAGATTGCGGAGTACACCCTAATTCCCCAAGCTCCAAAGCAGGTGGGCACAGCGCAGCAGATCAAGGCAAAGGGTGTTTGCTTTGCCGATCCTTGTGTAGCATCTGCAGTTGCATGCCTGGACTCACTCACTCACTCACACATGTACCTCATTATCATCTCTGTCTCCGTAGAAACAAACGAACGAACAACCGAACAAACAGATAGCTACATACATTGTACATATATATATATATATATATACAGAAGAGGAGGCTGTGGGGGGCCTGCGTTTTGGCAACCCACTATTTTCAGTGGTTTTGTATGTTTCGAAAGGTTGTGCGTGGGTTTCTGTGTCAGTTGGACGCTCGTTTGGTGCGCATGCGTGCATGTTTTTGTTTCCAGCTACAACATCAGCTTCAATTGTTTCAAACCCGGCGGTCTGTTTACAAACACAGGCTTTGTTTATAAACACTGCGTTTCGGTATACCGTGCTTTCAGCGTTTTGAGTTTGTTGGATTTGCTCGTTGTCTTTTATGTCCATTATATGCTACTTAACTCCTGTCTTCTTGTCTTATATGTGCTGCTAGTTGTGTGTTTGTTCGTATTCATTTTTATATGTTGTGATGTCGCGGGGAAGCGGTGGAGGAGGGGAGGGGGGG
>BGNK01000819.1:28902-42616 GCA_003297005.1 Symbiodinium sp. clade A Y106 | reverse complement strand
CAACAAGTTCACAAACCTCACCTTACTGCAAATCTTGCACACTGACACACGGATACGTTAACTGGACTTTTTCCACGTATCGGTTCGTGTGGCTTAGACCAAGACCTTGTTTGACTGAGAAAACCATGAAATCACTGGTATTTACGGTGTTTCTGCGTATGGGAAACACAATGTTCTGTGGTCGGTTGTTTATAAACACCTGGCCTTGTTAATAGACAAAAGAGCTGTCCATAAACACAGGGTTTACTTCTGTTGAATATGCTGCATATATGCGTATGCCTGTCTTCCCGTGTAAACACAAGTGTTGTTACTACAAGCTCAGAGGTCCAATCTTTGCCACCTTTATAACCTTAGAGGACCAGAGGGATATGCAGGGATTGATTGTATATCAAACCAAAAAATTTCTGATACAGATACTTGTGGAAAAAGAGGCCATGCAAGATCATGCAAAGGCCTGGACCACAAGGGTTCGTAGAGCTTTATCATTCCCCGAGCGAGGCTTCAGCGGCCCCTGAAAACCAGATGTCCGGATTCAGAGTTCATATTGATCCAGATGCTCGCTATTTTGGATTGTAGACTGTGGGTAACCAAAGCGAAAGTACCTATAGCAGCCAGCAGGACATGAACATGCACAAACAGGATTTGAGTCATCTTCGACAAGTAGNATGCTCGCTATTTTGGATTGTAGACTGTGGGTAACCAAAGCGAAAGTACCTATAGCAGCCAGCAGGACATGAACATGCACAAACAGGATTTGAGTCATCTTCGACAAGTAGCAGACTTGCTAACCACAGGCAGTTTTTCATTATTCCTTGGCTCCTTGACAGTCACACATGCTAATACATATATTGGACTCACTCATATTTGTTGACATGCAATAACAAATCTAAAGCACTGACCTAAACACTTATTTCGATTCCTGTGCACTTTGCCAAATAAGTACGCTAATTCAATACGTACAGGTTCTCCAACAACCGAACACTGCATGCCAAAGCAGATGATGCGTTGGTTCTGGTGTTGGGTGGATTGGCTTGATAGGATGAAGAGTTGTTGCAGGGATAAGATATACGGCTCCGTGTCGGACGTGTCGAGTCTATGTGGCCTACTCCAAGACTTGGTTTGATAAAGTACAGAATACACGGTATTTACGGTGTTTCTTGCCCGTGATAGCTGTTGTGGGAAGAACTTTGAATACGTAGCCACTCAATGCCGCGGTGTCGTACCAGTTGATGTCTGACTATACACAGGCTTAACCTGACCTTGAATACATTACTCAGGAATAGAAGTGTACGGGATTTTGTGGTGTAATGCTGCGTGTACCTTTCAAGTGCTTGAAGTTGTTCGAATGTAAATATAATACAAAAAGTGGATCTGCAAAAACCCAGGCCCCACAGCAACCTGCTCTCTATCTATAATTATATATTATTATAAGTGTATATATAAATATATGTGTATATATATATACTGATATATTGTATGTTCACAACACTTGTTTTGTCATGTGTTTGTCCATGTAATGCTGTAGGCAGACCTGCGCAGCCACAAGGGTAAGTGTTTATATCTGGCGGGTCGTGATGTTCAGGCCTTTCGCGCTTCGCTGTTTGGGTTTTGAGGGCTTGGGATGTCATGACCTTTGGGGAGTCGGGCCTGGGGTTCTAACTGGGGAAAGCACCCCCAGGCCTCTGAAGCTCAAGATATAGGGCTTTTGGTGTAAAGCTTCTGTTTAGCGGAAAGCGGCACGGAAGCCCTAAACACCAAACTTCACTAACCTGGACACGCAGAAAACCTTGAACCCCGACACCTTAAACTGTGGAAACCTTGAAGCCTTTGCTTAGCTTGTTCCTCCGCATCCCCAATCCTTCCGTCCTGCCTTCCTTCCTTTAAGGTTGAGGGTTTGGGTTTGAGGGTTTAGGGTTTCACTGTATGGAGTCAAGAGGTTCAGGGTTTATATACTTTAATATGGGGGCCTCAATAATTGCCTAGACTTTCTTTGGGGTTCCTTATTGTAATTATAGTAGAATGGGCCCCAAAATCCAATTCTAATCATTAAGGCCCCTCCTTTAGGGTTGCAGGGTTTAGGGTTCTTTTGCACATCTTGCCACAGGAGAAGCACGGCAGCAGCCAAGAGCTGGTTTTGAGACTTCGCCCGGAGAGTGAGGACAGCTTGGCTGCTTGGGTTTAGGGAGTTTAGGGTGTAGGGGTTTAGGGTTTAGGGTTAGTGTTTGGGGAGTTTAGGCAGGGTTAGTGGAGCTTTTCGATATAGAGATCTGAGGGGCGAATTTGTAAAAGTGTTGCAGGGTAGAGTCTAGTGGGTCATTCGCTCACGGTCAAAGATCTTTGTTTAGCTTGCTCGTGTCCAGGTTTACAGCTTGCGGGTCTAGGTTTATGGGCCGAGCGAATCACAACGAATACCCTGACAGTTATGTTCAGAGTTTCAGTCACTGGGCGGAAGGACGCTTAGAACCGTTTTCAGATTCAGAGTGCTCTTTACCGGACTTTGCTGTTCTTGGTAAGTCGAGAAGGAACCTAATCGCGGGACCAAGATGCAGCAGGCGAGCTGTAGAGGGTGCAGAATTTTGGGATACTGGATGATGTCGCGTACAAGCGTGATTTCTCACTTCAGATTGGGGTTTCCACTTTAGGGTTGCAGGGCTTGAAACGTTCAAAATATGTGTTCTGGATTCAGATTTAGTGTTTGAGGTTTGCGCACCCGGGTCGAACGAAAGTGCCTCAGCCAGCCTGTATAGCAGGATGCCTGTCCGAACCCCGAAATAAGCACGATGTAGCTTCGTAGCGGGCGAATCGTTCTTGGGTCTGGGAGTCCAAGGGTAAGGCATTTTGCATCCAGGCGCGAAGCCTTCAGAGATCTGGGAGGCTCCTAACATTGGGGTGCAGGGTTTCGCGCTTACCGTTTTGTTCCTTGGTGAACCTGGGTCAATTGAAAGTCAAAGCCAAGGCACAGCTCGATGTTGCTGCCTAAGTAGTTGTCTAAATACTGTTGCTCAGGGTTCCTCATTATGGCTATATCATTTGATACCCCACAACCCTATTCTAATTAGAAAGACCCCTACATATTGTTGGCTAAGGTCTTGTTACCTCCCGTCGTGGTCGAAACATGTCGAGGCTGAAGTGCGGTCGGTCGTCGGGATAGGAACTCACACCTGGATCGTTTGAACCCATGCTTCACACCACAAGCATCGAAAAACTGTATCAGATTATATCCTCATGTGGGGATCATGTTGAAATTTCAATACCTTCTGTTGAAGCTACCCCCCCCCTACGGTTGATGGACAAAATCCTGCACTACCCATAATACGGAATATACTACAATTCCTATAGTTTAGGGTACTTAAAGTAATGCAGGATTTTGTCCATCAACAGTATGCCTTGAAGGGAACTTTACAGAACTTTCGAAGGAAGCCCTGGGCCAAGTGATGCCCGGGCCCTCGGGCGTGTGTTCTTCGGAACCTTGGGGTGGCTTCGGCGGTTTAGGGTTTAGGGTTTAGGGTTCGGGGTTAGGATTTAGGGCCCTTAGGGACTTGTTTTTAGGGTTTAGGGCATCTGAGAGTGACGGCACCAAAGCTCTTCAGGAAATCGGGGCCTGTCTCAACCCGGCTGAGGTTTCTGTGCGGATCTTTGTGTTCTCTTCCTCCACCCAGAATTAGGGTTTAGGGTTCACCGGAACCAACAGCAAATTGTCCCTAGCAACACGCCTTGCCTCCCGACTCTCCCATCACTCCCATCTGCCAGCCTTCAGTTCGAAAGCACCTTCGCTTCTCAGGTAGGAGGGCAGAAGCGCAAGATCTCCCGCAGACTTCCTGCTCACACTACTTGGAACGGGGTTTTGTGCGTGTGTATACATCTGCATATCAGTCGATGCTGCATGTCAGCACAGCTATGTAAGAACTTTCAGGTTATGTTCGATCTTGTTTTCAGACCCGCATATTCCATCCGAACAGCTCAACCATCAAGAGCACGCCGAGGCCACAATTAAGACCCAACACCTCGCTAAAGCCCATGCTTCAGACCACCCGAAGATTAAATGGGCCTTGCCTAGGCGGGATATGGGCTCTGAGCTCGAGGCAGATGCAGCTTCCTTTCTGCAGAAGCTAAGTTCTAAAATATGCTCAGGTTCAGAGTTCTGAGTTCCAAGGCATCCACCCACCTGCACCCTGAATAACCTGCATGTATCGTGCTACTTATCATGATTTCCCTTTACAAGTCCTGAACAAGGATGTATTGTAGGGTCCAGGTATAAGCTAAGCCCCAAGCCTGAACCCTAAACCCTAAGCCCTGTGGCTTTACGGCTTCGAGGGTTCAGTGTTGGTTTTGGGATTGAGGGCTGCGGAGCTTAGGTCTCAGGCTTCTGCCTTGGGTGTAGTTTTGCAAAAGCAGGCCTTCCGGAGTCAGCAGAAGGTCTTTCAAGATCCGTTTATCCGAAACAGAGTAGAGAAGTTCAGAAATAAGTGGTATGCAGCCATATACCAAAACATAATACGTACCTCACAACCCTTGCCTCTTTATTCATGCCTCTGCCGGGGTCCCTCGAGATCAGCGTTGGGGGTGGAATTTCGAGGAGCGCTTGGTGTGGGTCTCGGGGACGGCCGGGGCTGAGGGATGTATTCGGGGGTGGGAACACCAAAATTCGGGTCTGGGAAGCGGGGGTTGCATCACATGATCGTTTTAAGGGCCATGAAGGCATCGTAGCACGAGTTATGTAGGCACCCCCCGCCCCGCACCCCCCCCCNCCCCCACATACGGCAGGCATCCAGCGTCATGGCCATGTTGGAATCTACTCCATGGCGAAGGCGACGGGAACTCTAGGTTTCACAGGAAGTGCAACTACGACAGCTACATGTACTTGCCGCCCTAGCAAGGGTTCTACAATGCGTTCTACCTGAGTTTTCCAAGTCCAGGGTTTGAGCTGAAGGCCGCAACTGTCAGACGTTGAGACGCTGGGCTTGAGAAGGAGTCACATACCTAACGACCGGAACGACCTTAAGCACTTCGGACTTCGGTCGCATTTGGGGCTCTTCTGGCTGCGCTTGTCACTTAAGACTTAAACCCTAAGAGGGTTCAGATGTCATCACTGTCAGTTCGAGCCGTGAGAGATTGGCACTTAGGGTGAAAGTCTTTGGCAAGCAGTAGCTATCTGGGGCCTTTGCGATCCTTCCAAACCCCTTACACCACAACTCGTACACCACTGAAGTCCCAGCCCCCAGTGTAACTCCACCTACTTCCCACAAGCCCCAACACCACCAATGCTAAAGCCCTCATAGCCCAAAAGCCGGGGGAGCCTTAAAGTCCAAAAAGACACATCGCGCGCTAAGCCCAGCGGCAGCGGCCCTGAAGCCTTCGCCAAAGATCAGAAGCCAGGGCGGCGTACTACCGGCCCCGCTGCATCGTCGTTTACCCAGGGCTCAGTGGCAGATTCTGAGAGCATAATCATGCGATATCCGAAAAAAGCAAGAAGGTTCGGGGTACGGGGATTTACTGGTTTAGCGGGTGGGGGTTTTAGGGTTTTGCTGTGTGGGGTTGGGTGTCTATGGCATCAGCCTCTCTCCTCTCTGTAGTCCGGGCCATGCTTTCAGCCTGCCTTTATAGGGCCTTTGGTCCTGAACTCGAAACCTTCAGCCCCAAATACAAGGGTTTGGGATTGGGGTTTAGGGAGAGCTTGGGTGTAGCGTGCTTGGAGGATCAGGGGACGTAGCGATACTGGTTATGAATGCCTTGATTGTTGTTCTGAGTAGCTTCTACAGCGAACTTTGTCAAAACCCTCGTCGCCGAGTTGATGCGTCCGATATCCCTGCAAGTATAGTATACCTCTTAAGGCCGTTCTATTAGTGCTGGGGAAGTAAGTATCGTTTGACCCCAAAGCCTGCAGTGCTAAAATTCCTGCTCCGAAGCTCTAAACCCTGAACCCTGAGCCCGTAAAGCCCCCATACAACGTTCAACAACTTTAAAAGGACCCCAAACCCCTCAGATCAGACATCCGAAGCTTTACAAAACCCCTTTCAACACGGCATACCATAGTACAATTATACGAACTATTGGGCCTGAACCTTTGTAGGACCTGTAGAACTCATATAGAACCCTTAAACCAGAAACACCCCCATAGAAGAACCCTTATAGAACCCTTAGAACCCTTATAGCGTTTATAGAAATCTTATAGAACTCGAAGAGAGCTTTTTTGGAGCCCTTACCCTAAACCCTAAATCCTAAACCCTAAACCCTAAACCCGTAAACCATAACCCTAAACCCTAAACCATATACCGTAACCCTAAACACGTAAACCCTTACTTTAGAAGCCTTACGACCAAAGCGAGGTCCGACTGCAGCTCGAGCAGCGAGGCTGCGTAGAGGCCTCCGTGCTGGCGGAGTGGTGGCTTCAGCAGGCCACGGAAGCGGGTGGGTTTAGGGTTTCGGGCCTAGGGTTTAGGGTTTAAGGCCTAGGGTGTCTTCTTGCGCAGTGTCTGGTCATCCATGCTAGGATGGCGCCGCCTCACACCAGGGTTTGCGGGTGGCGGCATATTACGTGTAAAGCGACCTTCGTTGCATGTGTCATGGAACTCGGTGAAACCGGAAGTTCTTTTAAACCCACCCACAAGGCGAGCCCGGAAGTTGGGGCCGAAAAAACAGCCTGGGCCCTAGGACCGGCCCAGCAGACCCGGGTTGCTGGAAGCGAGCCCGCCCCGGGTCCCTTTTTGGCAGAAAACACCACATGGCTCTGAGGATCTAAGGCCCAGCTGTGGCTGGCCGGCGACGACCCGGAACACCCCAGATCGGGCTGTATTCCACCACTCTCCATAGGCTCCACCCATTGTTTGGCCCAGTGCGGGTGTAAAGGCTGCCGGGCATCTTCAGTTTCTGGGCACCCAGTTACGGCGCAGGGGGCCGGGTGGGAATTTAGTGTTCAGGGCCTAGAGTGTAGGGCTTAGGATTGTGAGCTGAGCTGCTTATGGTGCTTTTTGGGTTTTGTGTGTTTCATGAAAACATCCATAGGGCTTAGGGCCTTTGGGGTTTGTGGGCTGTACCGCTTTGACCCGACAAGGATTCGGTACAAGTTCTACCAGGTTGTTAAGGGATCTACAACAGTTCTATTATCAGAATACGGGCATCATCTGCTGTAATGTATACCCCAAGCATCTAGTGGCTGTAACTCGTTGTAGCCACCTCTCAATGCAAGCTTCCTGCAATGCAGCAAGTGCCACCCCGAGGCCGGAATCGCTGTTCCTTGTTCTCACCTTGTTCTCAGCCCCATGACCGCAACCCTAAGCAGCAAAACCTCATCAGCAAACTTCGTCCTCCTTTCAGTCTTACGTGGTGAGCCTCTACAGCTCTTGAGCAAAGAGCCCGACAACCCTCGAAATGTGGAGCTTGATTCCTAGAACCCTAAGAATACGGCCCTGAACCTTCAAACCCGAACCCCCGCCCCTTTAAATCCAGAAGCACTCAACCCCCGTGACTTTGCGTTAACGCTTATAACTATAAGACCCTGATTTTCTTAAGCTCTAACACTCCAGAACCCTACCTCCCTCAGACCGTCAACCTCATAGCTCAGAACTGCTTCAACTCCTTGAAGGGGGTTCGAAGCCCGCCAAGAACCCCCAACCCTTAAACCCTTAAACCCCAAACCCTTAAGCCCTTAAATCCCAAACCCTCAAACCCTAAAACCCTAAACGATCAAGCCCTAATATGTACACTCACTAAAGCACCCTACGTCCTCCGCACTGGAAGGCCAAAGGCCATGCCATCGAAGAGTTCCTGCAGTCTCTGGCAGGCGCGTTCCGTTTCAGAGTTTAGAGTTTTAGGGCGGTTTAGGGTGAAAAAAGGTTTGGGGTTAAAGGTCTAGATTTAGGGTTAAAGGTTTAGGGTTTAAGGGTTTAGGGTTCAAAGGTTTCAGGGCTTAAGGGTTTAAGGGTTTAGCGTTTAAGGGTTCCTTCAGGGCTATGATTCTAGTACGACCGGCAAAGTACGTGGTTTGTGTTAAGAACCCGACCGAAGAAAGGCATTGACGCGCTCAGGTTCTCCCTAAACTCTAATCCTTGTCTTGCCAACTTATAGATTGGGACCAATCGCGAAGCTTACGGTTAAGTGGGGTTTGGGTCGTGCTGTTCCCGAAACGGTAGGGTTTAGGGTTTAGGGTTAGTATCCCGAGGAACCCGAACGCTTCATCCCGAAACCACCGACATTTGCGAAGCGTCAGCCCTGAACCAGGTGTAGGGTCCGCGTTTTTGCTGAGCCCGAGGAGCACTCTCAACCCGAAGCAAGTGCAACTTAACAACACAAGCAGAAGAAAAGGAAACCACCCCACACCCAGAACACTCTGAATCCCAATCCCTGAGCCCCCGCATACCCAAAGAAAACGAGCACCAAAACAATTGCTGGCCGAGGCGATCGTGTGGAGTTGGCCGAAGACTTCGGGCTGTATTGGAGGCGTCTTAGCGGGTTTTGGAACTAGGATGCCGAGTATACTCTGTGTTTTGGGATGTGGTTCGCCCAGCGTGTAGAAGTTAGGGTTTGTGAATAAGAATGCAGGATCTTGGATTCAGGGTTGATCTGTCGTCGAGGGTTTTTGGGATGTTTGGGAAATCCAGGCCCTTCGCTGTTGAGCTATGGGCAGCGTACATGTTGAGATGGGAGTTTCCGAAAATAGGGGACCCTAATATAGTACCTTTTAAACAGTAGGATCCTTATTATAAGGACCCCAACATAAGGTACCCCTAATTTTCGGAAACTCCCAGATCGGCTCTGAGCTTCACGGCTAAGGGATGGGATCTTTCAAACCTGGGCATTTGATCAGGTCTTGAAATGATAAACTTTCTCTTCAGCCTCAGTTCCCGTTCCGAGTGAAGCTTTTGTGTCTCGATCGCTCTCTTCCCTGGGACCCAAGTTGGATCGTTCAGGGCTTTTTTGGTGGAGTTCAGCCGAAACCCGCAAGCTCCGGGCTCTTGCTTATCCGATCGGAAGCCATCGGCCGTAAATCTTAAGCCCCAATAAACCCCTGAACCTGAAACCGGAGTAGATCCCAAAACCCTCAGTCCTAAGACCTTACTTACTGTCCCTTCTATAGCTTCTAAAGAACACATCCCCAAACCCTATAGGTGGCTTGGAGTTTAAGGTTTCCCTAAGTCCTAAAATACTGCGGCAGGTTTCGCTTACCGCGAAGCGGTTTAAGCCTTCCTCAGCTCTTCCGACAGCTCGAGGATGGGCCTGACCTGGACTTCAGATTCGGTCCTTGGGTTTAGGGCTTAGGGTTTAGGGTTTATTTAGGGTTTAGGTTTAGGGGTTAGCGTTTAGGGTTTAGGGGTTAGGGTTTAAGGTGTACGTCAAGCAGTGTTCTTCGAGGGTTTTATAAGGGTTTCGTGCACACAGGTTCGATAGGGCATTAGGGCATTGTTGAGCGGATCAGTGGATGTAGTAAGTTTGTAAGTACTGCAAAGGTGGATCGAAGTTATTACAACTATAGTTATCTTAAAGCTATCACCCTAGGTGCTAATTCCTATGACCGTTTTTGTAGGGTACAGTGTCCATGGGGCTTAGTGGTTGAGGGGTTGCCTCGGGACCTTGGGGGATTTCGGGGAATCGTAGACGGTAGACGCACTGCAACGGAGGGTTTGACTGTCAAGCCATGCCGAGGGGAAAAGTAAAGCTGAACGACCTGGAGTGTAGGGTGCAGGGTTGCAGGTGTTTGAAGACTTAGGAGACGAGAGTTTGTTGAGTTTGGGTCGTTTAGGAGGCATAGAGTCAGATGTTGCTTCTCGAAGCCATCCAGTCCTCGTGTCATGGGCTTGCCCGTTTTCGGTTACTTGAGCTCCCCACACTGAGGCTGAGCACGTAGATTTGGTAGAGCGCTAGGTAGTGGGCTAGATTGCAACTCATGCTTAAAGCGTTCTTGCAACTATCCTGCTCGTTTCCTTGCAACCCATCCCTCACCATAACTCCCAGTAAGTCCCAAAGCCCCATAACTGGCTTGTGGCAGCCAGGCGTTCATAGCGACCTTGCTTTTTGATCCTTCGATGGCGGCTCTTTCTATCATTGAGATGCAGAAGTCCCAAAGTGTCGGATTGGTCACCCGCCAATAGGGAACGTGAGCTGGGTTTAGACCGTCGTGAGACAGGTTAGTTTACCGTACTGATGGACTAGATGTTGCGACAGTAATCGAAGTCGGTGCACTAGACAGCCTTCAGCCCTCAGCCACAAGCGCGAAAAGGAAAGACCCTGAAGGCTGAGCTCTAAACCCAGAGGCTCGAACCTGAACCTGAGACCCCGAAAGGAGAACTCGGCCCGCTTGGGCATGGACGAGTGCGCCGGTGATAGACATCGACTTGTCACCCTGAAGGGTTGGGGTTGGGGCTTTAGGTTCTATGTGACAATACAGGTCTGCGGAGCGTATTTTGCAGCTGTCTTGGGCGCTATACGTTTCTAAGACTTTTCTGAGGGTTCTACACGATTTCAGAAGCCGTAGGGTTCAGGGTATAGGGTTTAGGCTTTGAGGGTGCAGGATGTAGGGTTCAGCCGGGTTCAAGATATGGGATCGAGGTTCAGGATTTGGCGTTTACGTTCATGTAAGGCATAGAAAGTGGTCAGAACGATTGAGGTCCTGTCGATGCCGTGGGAATTTCTCCATAACCCATGCAGAACAGTCTCACCTAACCTGGCATCCTGTTCGGGTCCATGTTAGGTAGGCCCTAAACCCTAAACCCCTAAACCCCAAACCCCTAATAAAGCCCCAAACCCCTCAACCCCAAACCGCTAAAGTTTAAACCCCTAAACCTTAAACCCCTAAACCCTGAACCCTAAACCCTAAGCTACAACATCTTCAAAGTACTTTCAGACTCGGAGGCGCCTAGATCGCAAACCTTGGATGCCGTGTTTTGCGCTTTCTTATGTGTTCGGGTTTAGGTCGCCTTGGGATCCATGAAAGGGGTCTTGATTCCGAAGCTATCTTCGGGACCGGAAACCTGTTGCTTTAGGGGCTCAGAGTTAGACCCAGAGTTATAAAAGCCAAATACAGAGCCTTAAAGACGAAGATAGCATGGATTGGTGAGTACATGTGGTGGAAGAGCCTTCTTGTCAAGAAGCCAAGAACTGAAGAGCTCCACTTGGGCTTGACAGGGACACTCTCCTAGACGGCGGCAGCAAAGAGAGGGCCAGTCAGGCTACGGTCGCATGTGCAGGGAGGCTGCGGTGTTCCAGGCGGAGCCTTCGGCTTCCGACGAGGCCAATGCCCTGGCGCCTGCTTGGAGAGTAACTAACTACGTACTAAAATACAAGGACAAGAAGCAACAAGAGCAGCAAGAGAGGATGCATGCTTCGGGTTCAGGAGTTTAGTACTGTAGTGGAGGTTCTCCAGACGCTATGGCCCCTCCCCTTTTGGAGTAGACTTCGGCACTGTCGGAGCGAGGTACACCGTGTCCCAAGCAACGTTGGAGCAGATTTTCAATAGCATCACCGAAGGCCCTTGCTGGGGGGGATCCGGGCTCGCGAGCACTCAGATTATCGGGTGTGACCCAATGGCCCAAATAGATCCCTCCATGGCCTTGCGACCAGCGAGATCGGCGGCAACAGAATTCGTATCAGTATTCATATGTATTCATATTTTTATTCGTGTTAGCATCAGTTTTCGTAGTAGCACAAGTAGTAGTAGTAGTAGTAGTAGTAATCGTAGTCGTAGTCGTAGTCGTAGTAGTAGTTGGCGTAGGCGTAGACGTCGGAGTGGGAGTAGGAGTTATAGGAGTAGGAGTAGGAGTAGCAGTAGTAATAGCAGTAGCACTACTACTCCTCCCCATCCTCCTCCTGCTGCTGCTACTGCTACCACGACGAGGACGATGACTGTTCGTATTCATATTGTTGCTTGTTAGTTTTGACGATGATGACGATTTTCATGGTGCTGCTGATGATGGCGGTGATGATGACGATGGTGGTGGTGGTGGTGATGATGACGATGATGGCGATAAAGCCCCTTGGTCCGAGCCGAGTGCCTGAGAGTGTGGTGTTTTCTTTCTTCGTTCGTCGGGTGCTTGTGGGGTCTTTTCGGGGTGGGGTTCTTCGGCGAAACTTCCTCGAATGAGCCATGGTTCCTCTGATGGATCTGCTAGAGAGCGGGTGGGACCATATGATCGGACACCAGCAGTGATTAGGGTTTCTTTGGTTGTGAGTAATACTTTATATGATGGTCACATTGGTGATATCAGCTTTATTGCTTAGCTATGATGGCGAATAGTATGTTAGTTTTGATAGACGACGTGTGCCCTTGTTTGTCACCAAGCTTAGCCGAGATTGTCCAAGGAAGATTTTGGGCAGAAGGAGATCAGTTGTATGATGTCGTCTTTTTTCGGCTAAGGAAGACCTCCTGGGCAGGGTATGTACGGTTTCAGAGGACAGAGCACACGTGTTGCAGCCAGGTTCGTTCAGTCAGGTTTAGGGTTTAGGTTTAGGCTTTAGAATGCCAGACATCAAAAGAGGTTTAGGATTTCGAGTGCCAGTCATCAAAATGCATAGGAAGCTCCATCAACATTCGTCTTCGGATTTAGGGCCCACGATTAGTAGTCATGCCCTCTGGCAGTCACTATGTATCTGTGCGATGATGTAACTGCGACTCCCAGACGCCACCTACATACCCCTGAACTAGCCCTATAACCCGAAGACCATAGCGTCTTTCAACTCGTGCTCAGGTGTGGACTCTTCTTCTGCCCAGGTGCAGTCTCTAAAACTCGGACCTTCAGATGTCGCTGCATTTTGGGTGGTCTTTCGGGTTTAGGATTTTGGGGTCGAGGCATGCAGTGAACCCAATATACATCAACTGCAGCTTGACTTTCCTCACCGAAAAGCCCAGAGCCCGAAAGCCTACACCCAAGGGACAAGTGCCCAAATGCGCCCATATACAACATGTTATTTCATATCGTATTCGGCTGTTATACATTAGTTTTCCCAAGGGCCCAAATTCCAAAGCGTGGGGTGTCGGCAGGGGGAGCTTTTGCGGGCCTCGGCCTGAGCAGCGTTGTGTTTGGATACCATGACCCAAGGCTTTAGGGGCATGGGGTTTAAGATGTTCAGTTTTGGTCTTTACGGTTTCAGAGGAATTTCTTCATGTAGCTGAACCCGTTAACCCTAAACCCTGCGAGGCCTAGGGCTTCGGGTTCAATATAGAAGCCTGAATAATTACCGATATCTTGCAGAGGGCACCTTTTCAAACTGGTCCAAAGCAAGAAGCCCGACACCCCAGACAGAAAGGACAAGACAAGATTATTGCTTGGCTTAAGGTTTATATAGAAATTGTTAAGGGTTTGGGTGCCAATAAGTTTTGAGCGAAACGTTTTGAGCGAAAGTTTTGAGCAGGTTTTCTGACTGAAACCTGATTTTGGAAAATGCTGGGCTGGCCGACCGAAAGTGTGTTGGAACCATGATTCGGAATTGGTGGGTTGGGGCTACGCCGGAGATGGGATGGGAAAGACGAGAGAGGCATTCCGTATGGGCGGCAGAAGCTGGGCTGGGCTGGGCGGGCTGGGCTGGGCTGGGCAAGGCTGGGCGAAAGTTTTGAGCAGGTTTTCTGACTGAAACCTGATTTTGGAAAATGCTGGGCTGGGCTGGGCTGGGATTGTTAAGG
Organism: Symbiodinium sp. clade A Y106; assembly: GCA_003297005.1. Taxonomy (NCBI): domain Eukaryota; class Dinophyceae; order Suessiales; family Symbiodiniaceae; genus Symbiodinium; species Symbiodinium sp. clade A. The sequence continues at coordinate 29,007 of BGNK01000819.1, read as the reverse complement.
GTTTGGGTGCCAAAAACGTTTTGAGCGAAAGTTTTGACCGAAACTTCCATGTTTTGAATTTGGCGGGCCGGGGCTGGGCTGGGCTGCCTTGGGCTGGGCTGGGTT
>BGNK01000819.1:6126-25571 GCA_003297005.1 Symbiodinium sp. clade A Y106 | reverse complement strand
ATATTGCTTTATCGTAAAACTTTATATAAATAATAAATATAATTTTTAAATCTATTTTCTAATTTTTCTTTATTTTAAATATATTAAATTTTATCTACTCTATGAAATGCTACGGCCAAACAAGCCCTATGCGGTGCGTCACGCTTCGGAATACCCCGATCCTGGAATTTTCTGGACCCCGGCGAGCAAGCCGATTTGGTCTACCCGGGACCCAAAATTTCCGGAAAATTTTGGGGCCTGGGTTGTGCCCTTTGAAAGGCTGGGCCTCTTCGGCGGATTAGAGCTACACCCGCTTCCCTAAATTTCTGGCTCCGAGTAGCCCGAAGCCTCGGCCCCTAAATTTCTGGAAAATTTGGGTCATCGCTTTCCGAAATTTTCCGAAAATTTTCAGCTCCAATTTTCGGAAAATTTAGGAAACGGCTGAGTCATGCAGATTGATGTATTATATGGTCCTCACCTTATCTATCTGTTGTTTATTTCATCCGATTTCCCTACTACCTAATTCATAGGGAAATTAGTAGCGTACCGTCTCTCTGTTTCTCTCTTTCTGTGTCTTTCTCTGTCTCTCTCTCTGTCTCTCTCTCTATCTCTTTGTCTCTCTCTCTGTCTCTCTTTCTCTCTCTCTCTGCCTTTCTCTCTATTTCTCTCTTTCTGTGTCTCTTTCTGGGTCTCTTTCTGTGTCTTTCTCTGTCTCTCTCTCTCTGTTTCGTTCTTATTGTGTCTCTTTCTCTATCTCTCTCTCTGTCTCTCGTTCTGTCTCTCTCTCTCTCTGTCTTTCTCTGTGACTTCCTAATTCGTGGAGAAATCAGTAGCGTGCCGTCTCTCTGTTTCTCTCTTTCTGTGTCTCTTTCTATATCTTTCTCTCTCTCTGTCTCTCTCTCTCTCTATTTCTCTCTGGGTCTTTCTCTGTGACTTCCCAATTCGTGGGAAAATCAGTAGCGTCCCGTTTCTTTGATTCTCTCTTTCTGTATTTTTCTCTGTCTCTCTTTCTGTCTCTTTTTTTTTCTCTCTCTCTCTGTTTCGTTCTTATTGCGTCTCTTTCTCTATCTCTCTCTCTCTCTCTGTCTCTCTCTCTGTCTCTCTCTCCGTCTCTCTCTCTCTCTCTGTCTTTCTCTGTGACTTCCTATTTCGTGGGGAAATTAGTAGTGTTTCGTCTCTCTGTTTCTCTTTTTCTGTGTCTCTTTCTGTCGCTCTCTCTCTCTCTGTCTCTCTCTCTGTCTTTTTCTCTGTTTGTCTCTTTCTGTGTCTCTTTCTATATTTTTCTCTGTCTCTCTCTCTCTCTCTCTCTGTCTCTCTCTCTCTCTCTGTCTCTTTCTGTTTCTGTCTTTCTAAATCTCTTTCTGTATGTTTCTCTAGTGTACCGTCTCTTTGTTTCTCTCTTTCTGTGTCTTTCTCTGTCTCTCTCTCTATCTCTCTCTCTGTCTCTCTCTCTGTCTCTCTGTCTCTCGCTCTCTGTCTCTCTCTCTCTCTCTCTGTCTTTCTCTCTATTTCTCTCTTTCTGTGTCTCTGTCTGGGTCTCTTTCTGTGTCTTTCTCTGTCTCTCTCTCTGTCTCTCTCTCTCTCTCTGTTTCGTTCTTATTGTGTCTCTTTGTCTATCTCTCTCTCTGTCTCCTCTCTGTCTCTCTCTCTCTCGCTCTCTCTCTCTCTGTCTTTCTCTGTGACTTCTTAATTCGTGGGGAAATCAGTAGCGTGTTGTCTCTCTGTTTCTCTCTTTCTCGGTCTCTTTCTATGTCTTTCTCTCTCTCTGTCTCTCTCTCTCTCTGTCTTGCTCTGTGACTTGCCAATTCGTGGGGAAATCAGTAGCGTACAGTCTCTTTTTTTCTCTCTTTCTGCGTTTTTTGCTGTCTCTCTTTCTGTCTCTTTGTCTCTCTCTCTCTCTCTCTGTTTCGTTCTTATTGTGTCTCTTTCTCTATCTCTCTCTCTGTCTCTCTGTCTCTCTGTCTCTCTCTCTCTCTCTGTCTTTCTCTGTGACTTCCTAATTCGTGGGGAAATTAGTAGCGTTTCGTCTCTCTGTTTCTCCTTTTCTGTATCTCTTTCTGTCTCTCTCTCTCTCTCTCTGTCTCTCTCTCTGTCTTTCTCTCTGTTTGTCTATTTCTGTGTCTCTTTCTATATTTTTCTCTGTCTCTCTCTCTCTCTCTGTCTCTCTCTCTCTCTCTGTCTCTTTCTGTTTCTCTCTTTCTAAATCTCTTTCTGTATGTTTCTCTAGCGTACCGTCTCTTTGTTTCTCTCTTTCTGTGTCTTTCTCTGTCTCTCTCTCTGTCTCTCTCTCTGTCTCTCTGTCTCTCTCTCTCTCTGTCTTTGTCTCTATTTCTCTCTTTCTGGGTCTCTTTCTGGGTCTTTCTCTGTCTCTCTCTCTGTCTCTCTCTCTCTATCTCTCTCTCTCTCTCTGTTTCGCTCTTATTGTGTCTCTTTCTCTCTCTCTGTCTCTTTCTATGTCTTTCTCTCTTTCTCTCTCTCTCTCTCTCTCTGTCTCTCTCTCTCTCTCTGTCTCTTTCTGTTTCTCTCTTTCTTTGTCGCTTTCTGTATTTTTCTGAAGCGTGCCGTATCTCTGTTTCTCTCTTTCTGTGTCTTTCTCTGTCTCTCTCTCTCTCTCTGTCTCTCTCTCTGTCTCTCTGTCTTTCTCTCTATTTCTCTCGTTCTGTGTCTCTTTCTGGGTCTCTTTCTGTGTCTTTCTNGTCTCTCTGTCTTTCTCTCTATTTCTCTCGTTCTGTGTCTCTTTCTGGGTCTCTTTCTGTGTCTTTCTCTGTCTCTCTGTCTCTTTCTCTGTCTCTCTCTCATCTCTCTCTCTCTCTCTATCTCTCTCTTTCTCTCTATTTCGCTCTTATTGTGTCTCTTTCTCTATCTCTCTCTCTGTCTCTCTCTCTCTCTCTCTCGCCCTGTCTTTCTCTGTGACTTCCTAATTCGCGAGGAAATCAGTACGTGCCGTCTCTCTGCTTCTCTCTTTCTCTGTCTCTTTCTATGTCTGTCTCTCTCTATTTCGCTCTTACTGTGTCTCTTTCTCTATCTCTCTCTCTGTCTCTCTCTCTCTCTCTCGCTCTGTCTTTCTCTGTGACTTCCTAATTCGTGAGGAAATCAGTACGTGTCGTCAATCTGTTTCTCTCTTTCTCTGTCTCTTTCTATGTCTGTCTCTCTCTCTCTGTCTTTCTCTGTGACTTCCCAATTCGTGGGGAAATCTCTCTCTCTCTCTCTGCTTAGCTCTTATTATGTCTCTTTCTCTATCTCTCTCTCTCTCTCTATCTTTCTCTATGACTTCCTAATTCGTGGGGAAATTAAAAGCGTTTCGTCTCTTTAGTTCTCCTTTTCTGCGTCTCTTTCTGTCTCTCTCTCTCTCTGTCTCTCTCTCTGTCTTTCTCTCTATTTCTCTCTTTCTGTGTCTTTCTCTGTCTCTCTCTCTCTCTCTCTCTCTGTTTCGTTCTTATTGCGTCTCTTTCTCTATCTCTCTCTCTCTCGCTCTGTCTCTCTCTCTATCTCTCTCTCCGTCTCTCTCTCTCTCTCTCTGTGTCTTTCTCTGTGACTTCCTACTTCGTGGGAAAATTAGTAGTGTTTCGTCTCTCTGTTTCTCCTTTTCTGTGTCTCTTTCTGTCGCTCTCTCTCTCTCTGTCTTTTTCTCTGTTTGTCTATTTCTGTGTCTCTTTCTATATTTTTCTCTGTCTCTCTCTCTCTCTCTGTCTCTCTCTCTCTGTCTCTTTCTGTTTCTCTCTTTCTAAATCTCTTTCTGTATGTTTCTCTAGCGTACCGTCTCTCTATTTCTCTCTTTCTGTGTCTTTCTCTGTCTCTCTCTCTCTGTCTCTCTGTCTCTCTGTCTCTCTGTCTCTCTGTCTCTCTCTCTCTCTGTCTTTGTCTCTATTTCTCTCTTTCTGGGTCTCTTTCTGGGTCTTTCTCTGTCTCTCTCTCTCTCTCTATCTCTCTCTCTCTCTGTTTCGCTCTTATTGTGTCTCTTTCTCTCTCTCTGTCTCTTTCTATGTCTTTCTCTCTTTCTCTCTCTTTCTCTCTCTCTCTCTGTCTCTCCCTCTCTCTCTCTCTCTGTCTCTTTCTGTTTCTCTCTTTCTTTGTCGCTTTCTGTATTTTTCTCTAGCGTGCCGTATCTCTGTTTGTCTCTTTCTGTGTCTTTCTCTGTCTCTCTCTCTCTCTCTGTCTCTCTCTCTGTCTCTCTGTCTTTCTCTCTATTTCTCTCGTTCTGTGTCTCTTTCTGGGTCTCTTTCTGTGTCTTTCTNGTCTCTCTGTCTTTCTCTCTATTTCTCTCGTTCTGTGTCTCTTTCTGGGTCTCTTTCTGTGTCTTTCTCTGTCTCTCTGTCTCTTTCTCTGTCTCTCTCTCATCTCTCTCTCTCTCTCTCTCTCTCTATTTCGCTCTTATTGTGTCTCTTTCTCTATCTCTCTCTCTGTCTCTCTCTCTCTCTCTCTCGCTCTGTCTTTCTCTGTGACTTCCTAATTCGTGAGGAAATCAGTACGTGCCGTCTCCTTGCTTCTCTCTTTCTCTGTCTCTTTCTATGTCTGTCTTTCTCTCTCTCTCTCTCTGTCTTTCTCTGTGACTTCCCAATTCGTGGGGAAATCTCTCTCTCTCTCTCTCTGTTTCGCTCTTATTATGTCTCTTTCTCTATCTCTCTCTCTCTCTCTATCTTTCTCTATGATTTCCTAATTCGTGGGGAAATTAAATGCGTTTTGTCTCTCTAGTTCTCCTTTTCTGTGTCTCTTTCTGTCTCTCTCTCTCTGTCTCTCTCTCTGTCTTTCTCTCTTTTTCTCTCTTTCTGTGTCTCTTTCTGGGTCTCTTTCTGTATCTTTCTCTGTCTCTCTCTCTCTCTCTCTTTCTGTTTCGTTCTTATTGTGTCTCTTTCTCTATCTCTCTCTCTATCTCTCTCTCTGTCTCTCTCTCTCTCTGTCTTTCTCTTTCTGGGTATCTTTCTGTATTTTTCTCTATCTCTCTCTCTATCTCTCTCTATCTCTATCTCTCTCTCTCTCTCTCTGATTCGCTCTTATTGAATCTCTTTCTCTATCTCTGTCTCTCTCTCTCTCTCTCTGATTCTCACTCTCTCTCTCTCTCTCTGTTTTTCTCTGTGACTTCCTAATTCGTGGAGAAATCAGTAGCGTGCCGTGTCTCTATTTCTCTCTTTCTGTATCTCGTTCTTTATCTTTCGCTCTCTCTATCTCTCTCTCTCTCTCTCTCTATCTTTCTCAAATCAGTAGCGTACTGTCTCTTTGATTCTCTCCTTCTACATTTCTTTTCTATCTCTCTTTCTATCCCTCTCTCTCTCTCTCTCTGTTTCGTTCTTATTTAGTCTCTTTCTCTATCTCTCTCTCTCTCTCTATCTTTCTCTGTGACTTCCTAATTCGTGGGGAAATCAGTAGCGTGCCGTCTCTCTGTTTCTCTCTTTCTGTGTCTGTTTCTATATGTTTCTCTCCCTATATCTCTCTCTCTCTCTCTCTGTCTCTCTGTCTTTCTCTGTGACTTCCCAATTCGTGGGGAAATCAGTAGCCTACCGTCTCTTTGTTTCTCTCTTTCTACGTTTTTCTCTGTCTCTCTTTCTGTCTCTTTGTCTCTCTCTCTCTCTCTGTTTCGTTCTTATTGTGTCTCTTTCTCTATCTCTCTCTCTGTCTCTCTCTCTGTCTCTCTCTCTCTCTCTGTCTTTCTCTCTATTTCTCTCTTTCTGGGTCTCTTTCTGGGTCTTTCTCTGTCTCTCTCTCTCTGTCTCTCTCTCTGTTTCTCTCTCTGTCTCTCTCTCTCTCTCCCTATCTCTCTCTGTTTCGCTCTTATTGTGTCTCTTTCTTTATCTCTCTCTCTGTTTCTTTCTATGTCTTTCTCTCTTTCTCTCTCTTTCTCTCTCTCTCTCTCTGTCTCTCTCTCTCTCTCTCTCTCTGTCTCTTTCTGTTTCTCTCTTTCTTTGTTGCTTTCTGTATGTTTCTCTAGCGTACCGTCTCTCTGTTTCTCTCTTTCTGTGTCTTTCTCTGTCTCTCTCTCTCTCTGTCTCTCTCTCTCATTCTGTCTTTCTCTCTATTTCTCTCGTTCTGTGTCTCTTTCTCTGTCTCTCTGTCTCTTTCTCTGTCTCTCTCTCATCTCTCTCTCTCTCTCTCTCTATTTCGTTCTTATTGTGTCTCTTTCTCTATCTCTCTCTCTGTCTCTCTCTCTCTCGCTCTGTCTTTCTCTGTGACTTCCTAATTCTTGGGGAAATCAGTAGCGTGCCGTCTCTTTATTTCTCTCTTTCTCTGTCTCTTTCTATGTCTCTCTCTCTCTCTGTCTTTCTCTGTGACTTCCCAATTCGTGGAGCTCTCTCTCTCTCTCTCTCTTCTCTCTCTATTTCGCTCTTATTATATCTCTTTCTCTCTCTCTGTCTCTCTCTCTCTCTCTCTCTATCTGTCTCTATGACTTCCTAATTCGTGGGGAAATTAAAAGCGTTTCGTCTCTCTATTTCTCGTTTTCTGTGTCTCTTTCTGTCTCTCTCTCTCTCTTTGTCTCTCTCTCTGTCTCTCTCTGTCTTTCTCTCTTTTTCTCTCTTTCTGTGTCTCTTTCTATGTCTTTCTCTCTCTCTCTCTCTCTCTGTCTCTTTCGAAGTCTCTTTCTGTATTTTTCTGTAGCGTATCGTTTCTTTGTTTCTCTCTTTCTGGGTCTTTCTCTCTCTCTCTCTCTGTCTTTCTCTCTAGTTCTTTCTTTCTGTGTCTCTTTCTATGTCTCTTTCTGTGTCTTTCTCTGTCTCTCTCTCTCTCTCTGTTTCGTTCTTATTGGATCTCTTTTTCTATCTCTCTTTCTATCTCTCTCTCTCTCTCTCTATCTTTCTCTGTGACTTCCTAATTCGTGGGGAAATCAGTAGCGTGCCGTCTTTTTATTTGTCTCTTTCTATATATATTTCTCTCTCTGTCTCTCTGTCTTTCTCTGTGACTTCCCAATTCGTGGGGAAATCAGTAGCGTATTATCTTTTTGTTTCTCTCTTTCTATATTTTTCTCTGTCTCTCTTTGTCTCTCTCTCTCTCTGTTTCGTTCTTATTATGTCTCTTTCTCTGTCTCTCTCGTTCTCTCTCTCTCTCTCTGTCTTTCTCTGTGACTTCCTAATTCGTGGGGAAATTAGTAGCGTCTCGTCTCTCTGTTTCTCCTTTTCTATGTCTCTTTCTGTCTCTCTCTCTTTGTCTCTCTCTCTGTCTTTCTCTCTGTTTCTCTCTTTCTGTATCTCTTTCTATGTCTTTCTCTATCTGTCTCTCTCTCTCTCTCTGTTTCTCTCTCTCTGTATGTTTCTTTATATTTCTCTTTTTGTAAATTTCTTTCTGTTATTTTGACTCTCTATCTCTCTATCTCTCTATCTCCCTATCTCGTTCTCTCTCTCTGTCTTTCTCTGTGATTTCCTAATTCGTGGGCAAATTAGTAGCGTACCGTCTCTCTGTTTCTCTCTTTCTGGATTTCTTTCTAGATCTTTCTCTATCTCTCTGTCTCTCTCTGTGATTTTCCAGTTCGTGCGCAAATTAGTAGCATTTCGTCTCTCTATTTCTCTCTTTCTGAATTTCTCTCTCTATCTCTCTCTCTCTATTTCTCTCTTTCCCATATCTCTTTCTGTATCTTTATTTCCCTCTTTCTATATTTTTTATCTATCTGTATCTCTCTCTCTTTCTCTATCTCTCTCTCTGATTTTCCAATTCATGGGGAAATTAGTAGCCTATCGTCTCTTTATATTTCTCTTTTTCTGGGTCTTTCTCTGTCTCTCTCTCTCTGGCTCCAATAAATTATATCGTTTCGTCTTTCAGCACTATAGCAAAAGGAATTTTATCTTTGCTGACTCTTTGACGTGATCCATGACTAGCATTCCGATAGCGAATACTAACTCACGGGTTTGTTATACGACCGCTGCAAGCAGCAGCACGACGCCTGCGGCCGCCGGGCTATGCTCCGCTGCTGGAAGTAGCGAGTCCACTCTAATTCAAATAGAATTCTAAAATTTATGTTTTTTTATTATTATATTATATTTATATTTATATTTATATATATTAATATATTTTATAATTATTTTCTATANAATTTTTTTTATTTATTCTTCCAAATCTATCTTTAAAAGTCTATCTTTTTAAATCTAGCTTTTCAAATTTATCTTTCCAAATCTAGCCTTATAAATCTATCTTTTTAAATTTTGTCTTTCAGATTTATCTTTCCATATATATCTATGCAGGCCTATTCTTGCAAATCTGTCGCTATATTTTGCTATGCAGGCCTATTCTTGTAAATCTATCGCTATACTATGCTATGCAGGCCTATTCTTACAAATCTATCGCTATATTATGCTATACAGGTCTATTCTGGCAATCCTATCTATATATTATACAGGCCTATTCTTGCAAATCTATCCATATTTTATGCAGGTCTTGTCTTCTAAATCTATCTATGCCGACTTATTCTTCTAAATTTATCTATACAAATCTATTCTTGCAAATCTATCTATATATTATGCAGATCTGTTCTTGCAAATCTATCTATACACTATGCAGGCCTTTTCTTCGAAATCTATCTATGTCGATATTTTCTTCTAAATTTATCTATGCAAGTCTATTCTTGCAAATCTATCTATATATTTTGCAACCTTATTCTTCTAAATTTATCTATATAGACTATATAGGTCTATTCTGCTAATTTTTGTAAATCTATCTATGTAGGCCTATTCTTCTAATTTTTCTAAATCTATCTATGCAGGCCTATTCTTCTAAATCTATCTATATAAGCCTATGCTTCCAAATCTATCTATGCAAATCTATGCTTCCAAATTTATCTATGCAAGCTTATTCTTCTAAATCTATCTACGCAAACCTATAGAATTATTTTTCTAAATCTATCTTTGCAGACCTATTCTTCTAAATCTATCTCTACAAGCCTAGAAATTTATCTTTCCAAATCTATCTATCCAGACCTATTCTTCCAAATCTATCTATGCTATAAATTTATCCTTCTAAATCCATCTATTCAGGCTTATCCTTCCAAATCTATCTCTGCAAATCATATTTCCAAATATATCCTTATAGATTTATCTTGCGCGCCTGCTGAGTAGTTGCTTTGCAAGGCTATCGCTATCGGAATTTCACGGTGGGAGACCCATCCAGCCGCTCAGTGTCAAAGCAACGGAGCCGGGGACACCCAGCGAGCCGAAATGAGCCCTGCCTTCCTCTGCGCGGGCAGCGGAGCCTTAAAACACTGGATCAGCGCTATCAGAGCAAGATTCAGATTCGAAATAGCAGTCGCGACTGAGAGATGGACGCCGGGCGTCTAGATTTGGAAGGATAGACCTGAATAGATGGATTTAGAAAAATAAATTTATAGTATAGATAGATTTGGAAGAATAGGACTGTATAGATAGATTTGGAAAGATAAATTTCTAGGCTTATAGAGATAGATTTAGAAGAATAGGTTTGCAAAGATAGATTTATAAAGATAATTCTATAGGCTTGCGTAGATAGATTTAGAAGAATAAGCTTGCATAGATAAATTTGGAAGAATAGGCTTATATAGATAGATTTGGAAGAATAGGCTTATATATATAAATTTGGAAAAATAGGTTTATATAGTTTGATTTAAAAGAATAGGCCTGTATAGATAGATCTAGAAAAATTGGAAGAATAGGTCGGTATAGATAGATTTAGAAGAATTGGGAGAATAGACCTATATAGAGAAATTTAGAAGAATTAAATTGTATAATATATAGATAGATTTGCAAGAATAGACTTGCATAGATAAATTTGGATAAATTAGACCTGATAAGGTAGGCTTTAGATTTGCCCGGAATTTAGGCCTGGCACGGCAGACTTATAGATCTAGCCGGATAGGTCTAGTAAGTTGGATCTCAAAATCTGGCGATTTAAGTTTGATAAGGCAGACTTTTAATCTGGCCGGACAGGTCTAGTAAATTAGGCCTAATATGGAGATCTAGTCGGATATGTTTAACAGATTAGACCTAGTATGGCAGGCTTTTAGATAAGCCCGGATAGAAATTTACACTAAGAAAAATAAAAACGATAATATATAAGAGATATCTCTTTAAGCAGTTCTTGTAGCACTACATGGAGTACTACACGTAGTACTACAGGGAATACTACGAAACGTGAAGGGTGCAGCAGTTCTTATAGCACTATATGTAGTACTGCAGGGAACACTACGAAACGTGGAGAGTGTAGCGGTTCCTGAAGTACTATATATAGTACTACAGGGAACACTACGAAATAAGAAGGGTGTAGGAGTTCCTGTAGTATTACATGTAGTACTACATATAGTACTACAGAGAACACTATGGAAACATGAAGAGTGTAGCAGTTCCTGTAGTATTACATATAGTACTACAAGGAACACTACGAAACGTGAAGGGTGTAGCAATTCGTATAGCGTTATATGTAGATTTATATATAGTGCTATAACGAATACTACGAAATATGAAGGGTGTAGCAGGTCCTATAGTTTTATATGTAATATTACAGAGAACGCTACGAAACGTGAAGAGTATATCGGCGAAACGTGCAAGATATAACAATTCTTAGAATCCTACATATAATACTATATGTGGCATTATAAAGAATACTACGAAATGAGAAGAGTGTAGCGAATCCTATAGTTTTATATGTAGTATTACAATGAATACTACGAAACGTGACGAGTGTAGTATTTCCTGTAATATTATATATAACACTACATGAAGTGCTATAGGGAGCACTACGAAACATGACGGGTGTAGCAGTTCTTGTAGCACTATATATATAGTATTATATGTAGTACTACAGGGAACACTATGAAACGTGAAGGGTGTAGCAGTTCCTGTAGTACTACATGTAGTATTATAGGGAATACTACGAAACGTGAAAGATATAGCAAGTCCTGTAGTACTATATGTAGTATTACATGTAGCATTCCATGTTAAACTACAGGGAACAGTACAAAACGTGAAGGGTGAAGCAGTTCCTATAATACTACATATAGTATTACAGGGAACATTACGAAACGTGAAGGGTGTAGCAATTCCTGTAGTACTACAATAGTATTATATATAGTACTATATGGAACACTACGAAACGTGAAGGATGTAGCAATTCCTGTAGTCCTACATGTAGTAGTACGTATAGTATTATAGGGAATACTACGAAATGGGAAGGGTGTAGCGAATCCTGTAGATTTACGTGTAGTACTACAGGGAATATTACGAAACGTGACGGGTGTAGCAGTTCCTGTAGTATCACATGTAGCACTACATGAAGTGCTACAGAGAACACTACGAAACGTGACGGGTGTAGCAGTTCCTGTAGCAATATATGTAGTACTACATGTAGTACTACAGGGCACACTATGAAACGTGAAGGGTGTAGCAGTTCCTGTAGTACTACAGTAGTATTACATATAGTACTATATGGAACACTACGAAACGTGAAGGATGTAGCAATTCCTGTAGTCCTACATGTAGTACTACATGTAGTATTATACGGAATACGAAGCGTGTAGCGGTTCCTGTAGTTTTACATGTAGTACTACAGGGAATACTACGAAACGTGACGGGTGTAGCAGTTCCTGTAGTATTGCATGTAGCACTACATGAAGTGCTACAGGGAACACTACGAAACGTGACGGGTGTAGCAGTTCCTGTAGCACTATATGTAGTACTACATGTAGTACTACAGGGAACACTATGAAACGTGAAGGGTGTAGCAGCTCCTGTAGTGCTACATGTAGTACTGCAGGGAACACTACGAAACGTGAAGGGTGTAGCAGTTCGTGTAGCACTACATATAGTTTTACATGTAGTGCTACAGGGAACAGTACGAAATGTGAAGGGTGTAGCAGGTCCTGTAGTTTTACATGTAGTACTACAGGGAACACTACGAAACGTGAAGGGTGTAGCGGTTCCTGTGGTACTACATGTAGTACTACAGGGATTACTACGAAACGTGAAGGGTGTAGCAGTTCCTGTAGTACCACATGTAGCACTACATGTAGTGCTACAGGGAACACTACGAAACGTGAAAGTCTTGTAATACTACATGTAGTACTACATGTAGTGCTACAGGGAACACTATGAAACGTGAAGGGTGTAGCAGATCCTGTAGTACTACTACAGGGAACACTACGAAACGTGAAGGGTGTAGCAGTTCCTGTAGTACTACCTGTAGATCTTCAGGGAACACTACGAAACGTGACGGGTGTAGCAGTTCCTGTAGTACTACATGTAGCACTACATGCAGTACTGCAGGGAACACTACGAAACGTGAAGGGTGTAGCAGTTCCTGTAGTACTACATGTAGCACTACATGTAGCACTACATGTAGTGCTACAGGGAACATTACGAAACGTGAAGGGTGTAGCAGTTCTTGTAGCACTACATGTAGTACTACATGTAGTACTACATGTAGTACTACAGGGAACACTACGAAACGTGAAGGGTGTAGCAGTTCTTGTAGTACTACATGTAGTACTACAGGGAACACTACGAAACGTGAAGGGTGTAGCGGTTCCTGTAGTACTACATGTAGTACTACAGGGAACACTAGGAAACGTGAAGGGTGTAGCAGTTCCTGTAGTACTACATGTAGTACTACAGGGAACACTAGGAAACGTGAAGGGTGTAGCAGTTCCTGTAGTACTACATGTAGTACTACATGTAGTACGACAGGGAACACTATGAAACGTGAAGGGTGTAGCAGTTCCTGTAGTGCTACATGTAGAACTACAGGGAACACTACGACACGTGAAGGGTGTAGCAGTTCCTGTAGTACTACATGTAGTACTGCCAAAGGCTTACCCCGATCTTTTTTGGAATGTATCGGCTTGGAGTTGTTAAGCACTGCCGAAGTCATTTACTACGATCTTGTTTGGCATGCATTGGATTGGGGTTGTTTAATTTTTTTGTGAGGACTCGCGGCAAAAACTGTTTTCGAAAGCTTGGAGGATCTGCTGTTGAACGCTAGTTGCTAGATCCATGGGGCCCAAAGGCCTTCACTGCGAGCACTCAAAGGTCCCAGACGCTGAGCGCAGACAGAACTCGTCGGCTTTATACTGTTAAATCGATGCGCCGATGCGTGAGTTCGGCGCCTAGATATGGCCGGGGGCTGACTCGAGCATGGCAAGACAATCGATGCAATACACAAACCCCGTGAGTCCAACCGATCTTCGAAGCTACCATACACTCAGAATCTAACCAGCATCGCACACTCCAGCTGGGGGGGGGGATGGCCGTGGCCGTGAAATTCGGAGGCTCCCAAGCGACCTGGCCTCGCATCGGCTTCTACGCGTCCAGTATCCTAGTTGAGCCCACTGTTCATGCAGCCATACCTCACACCAAGGCAAAACTCCCAATTTCCATAGCACGCACTTGGATCCACCAGCTACTGCCGGATGTGTCATCTGAGCTGTCACGTTGCCCGGGCCAGGAACAGCGAGCCGCTCAAGGCGAGCCTGTGTCGCAGCCAGCGTCTGGGGCTTTTAGGGTTGAGAGATGCGGGCTGCAGCTTGATTCACTCCCTGGAACCTCAAGGCTGAAGACGATCTTAAAAGAAGGACCGGAAACGTGAGGACGATGCTGCAATCTAACTCCGCTGAGACCCTGCAAACCCTGAAGCCCCAAACCCGGAACCCTTAACCCAAACCGTACACCCTTCAAACTCTAATCCCTTGACCTTGTAGACCCTTTGTAATATTCCTTGGACGCGTTGTTTGCTGTCTTACATCCATCTATACTGCGCGGCTGTGAAGTGGCAATCTTGCACACATGCACAGGCGGTTGTTCAGGAAACCTCTTCAACATTGGTGATATGCAAGTGCGACTACCAAGATCAACATTGTGTGAAAAATGAGGGTTTTCTTGTAGTCATGGCAGACTTCTTTGCCGCCAAAGGCCAAAAAATGGACTTCACAGCAGCCTCTTTGCACAGGCAACAAAATCTGGCCCCGCTCTAGCAAGCACAAAGCTTCGACAGCTGAGATGCGTTGATGGGGATCTCGGTCCAACGAATCCACAACTGCGGAAAGCCTCATGTCAAAGCAGTCGACAAACGTTGGATGCTCAATGCCGCTTTGGATCGCCTTGAAAAGGCCTGTCAAAGTACCTGACCTGAACGGTGGCACGCCGACAAACCTCGTACAAGGTGACCCCAACTGCCCAAATGTCAACCTGCAGGTTTGAGCTCCGGGATGCACAGGTAGCGCTTCTGGTGCCAAGTTCGTCAAACTTCCCGCAATATTGCAAAAACGCTGACGGGCCAAAATGGCTGGCCGAGCGAAAATCTGCAATGCGGACTGCAAGCTCCCTCTTCAGCAATATGTTGTCGCACTTTATGTCACGATGAGCCACACCGACATTGTCAATGAACCATCCCACACCTGAGTCGAGGAATGTTTGAAGTCCATCCCTGTTATGACAAGTAAACTAAACAGCAGCCGCGCAGCAGGAGCTGCTGAGCGACTTTCAGCCAAGATTTGAAGCGAAGAGGCCCTTCCCCTGCGACAGGGGTCTGTAGTATGGATAACAAAGAAACAAATAGAACACGGAAAACGAAAAGGATAATTAATTAATTCCAGGTTCACGCTTTTGATTGAGCAAATATGGCAGCGGAAGCGTTCTTGGTTTCAGGTGTTCATAAAAGGACCGAATGTTTTAAGGAAAGGGATTGCAGCTGACGCACACTCACCTTCGTTTTCACACGTGACGCTGGGCGAAACAGTAAGACTCTACATGCATGGTCCAAGGCTGGACCACCTGCGAGCTACGGCAGCAAGGCTGGTGCCTCGCACGCAAGAAGGGCTACGCAGGCAGGCGCCTGGCAGCACAAGTGAAGCGACAGGCAGTCGCANTGCCTCGCACGCAAGAAGGGCTACGCAGGCAGGCGCCTGGCAGCACAAGTGAAGCGACAGGCAGTCGCACACACTAAAGATGCCAGACGGCATCAGAGGGTGTATAGCTATCTTCCCCCCCGCGAAAGCGGCCCAAGTTGTGCAAGGGTATGTGTCATTAACAGTATACTATAGGGTGGGTGGGTGGGAGAAAAATTTTCTCCTTGAGTCCCACACTGCAGGCAGCATGCGATGCACACTGTGTCCTCATGAGGCAACCGCGAGATCAAAGCATGCGAAGTAAAAAATTTTTAAAGCCGTGAAATTCGCACAATCAAAAGCGTGAAAACTAACCCTAGTTTTCGAACCCAAGAATTAAAACGCTATCAACCCGTTGACCGCTAGCTTAATTCCAGGTTCACGCTTTGGATTGAGCAAATATGGTAGCGGAAGCTTTCTTGGTTTCAGGTGTTCATAAAAGGACCGAATGTTTTAAGGAAAGGGATTGCAGCTGACGCACACTCACCTTCGTTTTCACACGTGACGCTGGGCGAAACAGTAAAACTCTGCATGCATGGTCCAAGGCTGGACCACCTGCGAGCTACGGCAGCAAGGCTGGTGCCTCGCACGCAAGAAGGGCTACGCAGGCAGGCGCCTGGCAGCACAAGTGAAGCGACAGGCAGTCGCANTGCCTCGCACGCAAGAAGGGCTACGCAGGCAGGCGCCTGGCAGCACAAGTGAAGCGACAGGCAGTCGCACACACTAAAGATGCCAGACGGCATCAGAGGGTGTATAGCTATCTTCCCCCTTTTGACCGTTTAGTCTAGAATGGCCTTAATAGTTTTCTCTACCGAGCTTGCTTTAATCCTTTTTCGGCCACTTAAAATTTCTTTTGTGTCTTCACGGGACAAAATGTCGGAAGGATTCAAGGGGCTAGGCACTCGAGCTATCCAGGTGTTCAGTCCGGCCAGGTCTTCCACTGCCAAGAGAAGCGTGACCAGCTGGTGGCCCATCGCATTCCTGGCTTTCCCGGATATACAAACATCACGAACACTGTTGTTGTCCACGAAAGCCACAAGAGACCTGTTGGCTATGCGGTCGCGCCACAGTATTATGGCAGCAACGAATGCTATAAGTTCGGCTTCAAAAATTACAGTCCTCTTAGTGTCAGCACCCAGGGCAAGGGTCTGACAATCACTGAGTGTGTAAGAAAAGAAGGCAAGCGGTTCCTTGTTGCTACCAAACAAAATTCCGCCGATGCCGCATCTACCTTCGTCGTATGCTGCGTCCGTGAACAAGTACAGCGATTCACTCGACGGGCGCCCGAGCACCCTGGGCCTCCCATGGTTAAGAATTTGCCTGTAAGTTTTCAGCGCATTGCAAGTATCAGAACTTAGATTTCCTGAAGCAGAGGCTATGTGATTATCCAAGGCTTTCAAAGATAGGCGACTTGATCTGCCAAAGATCTGCCCATCGGCAAACTGAAGTTTCCCGCGAAGGCTCTGGGACGCCCGGGTGTCGAGACTGCCTGCCACGGTGGCTTCATCAATGGCACGCAGAAGTTCAGCAGTCCTCGAGGAAGTGTTCAATACCTCAACGCGGCCGCTGGTGAATGGCTCCAGATTGAAGGATACTCCCAGGCAGGAGAATGTTGGGCTGAAGCGTGCGGCCTTCTTTCCCTCATCTGCGGAGCGCCATCCTAACAAGTCAAATAGGCGGGTGACTGTTGATGCTGCACTCTGCGCTGAGTTGCCGGGGGTACCCGTAGGGAAATCATCAAAGTAGCATGTCCAAAGTAGACCCAAACTACAACCTAGCTCCCAGAGCGAGTGCGACACCCTGAGGAAGCTGTGGACCGACCGCACTGCACCAAAAGGTAGCGCATTCAACCTATGGATAGCCGGTTTAGCGTCCCCGCAATCGTAGAAAGTGATATACGCGTGCCGTAAAGCATCTTAACTAGTGCCCTGCTGCAAACCAAATCTGCGGCTAATTAAAGCATCTTGCTCTAGGTTCTCAGGTTGAAAAGGGCCATGTAGCCAACCTGCCTCAATTTCCTCCAAGAATGGATGATCTGGTGGCGGCTGCGTTCTTGACGACCTCCTCAGGTGATGCTTTAGCTGGCTTAAAGGTTTGAAGGTACAATCCTGTAAGGGGGACTTGGCCTAAGAGGCTGGTTCCCTCCACTACTTCATCGAAGACACCCATGTCCTTGTACCCGATGTCAGATAGCATCTCTTTCCAGAGTAGCAGCCGTTTGGGCTTCAGTATGTTGCGAAGATGTTCGGGCATACTACTTTTGGAGTTCTGATTCTTCGGGTTCAAGTTGCTTCGCGCGTGCCTCCCATTTTTCAAACCATTTGTTTCTAAAGTCTCCCAAACCCTTTGCACCCAACTGTTTGTTTAGGTCTACCGCACGTTGAAGAGGTTCGGGCAGTGGGGACTTTAGGGTCTTAGGGTGTCCTGCTTTTACGGCAGCTGTCACAAATGAGGGACACCTCCGCAGGGATGGCTCCAACGGTGCAAGAGCAATCCGCCGGAACGGGCCAAGGTGCTTTGAGGCGTGACATGGGTGCACAAGGAAGGCTCGCCAAGGATTGGCTCGGGCCTTGAACCAGAATGACCGTACAATGCTCCGGCACAAGCGCTGGGAACTTGGACGCCTTGGGCTGGCGGTTGGCTGGCGCGGCATGCGGCGAGCAAGTTAGCAGGCTGATGGCGCACCAGGTGGTTTCCAGCCACAGGACACAAGATGACGTGCAATGGCCGTGGCATTTCAGCAGCAAGACCCAGGGGATAAGCAGTCTCGGCCTTAGTAGCGAAACCATCGGCAGACACACCCCAGGGCAGGTGATTGTGAGTCTGAGACTCACCGGGACAGCTTTTGTCCAGGCCGGAGAAGCAGTCAAGGGAGGAATCGTTGTACGTTTGGAGTGATCGCCCCCAAAGGCAGTACTGCTGTCAAAAGTTACCCTGCAAGAATAAAGATGCGCTATACCCTAGAAAGACGTATTCCGGAACCAAGACCTATGCGGATTTTCACACGCGAAGAGAACACCTCGGCTGTGGCACAAGGCTGCACCTGGGCCAGGAAGGCATATGTGCAATTGGCGACAGAACTCGCTCGCGAGCAACCCCTTAAAGCTCCTCGAGGCTTTGAAACGGAAGCTCCTACCGGGTGAGACGAGCCTACCGACCGACCGACAGCCTCGCGACCTACTTCACCACTTCTGCATCCTACTGCCAGGGAGCAGGCTACCTACGGTTTCCCTACGTCCTCTACGCAGCTACAGGTATTCGGAAAGCATGTGCACTGAACCCCCACCATCCAACAAGATGTACGTGAGGTTGGCAAGTGACTGCTGGAACTGCTGGAAGGGAAAGGGTCGGGCACAACAAAGACAACTGACTCTCACTCTGAGGCCGTGGCGCACAGGCTGCAAGGGCTACGGTACCAACGCATGCAAAACACGACTGCTGTGAGCTTCCCAAGCAAGCAACCAACCGACACAACAAGCATGCAAATGTGAAACACATAAAAATCGAGAAAATCACGGCAGTCAGTGAAAAACTGGCACGGTCAGGAGTGTCGTGACAAGTCCCGCGGCGGGAAGGACCGAACTCACAAGAAGAAGAGCCCAAAACAACAGCTGGAGTCCAAAGGGTTTTGACGAACCTGAGGACACATCATTCGTCATCAGGCTCACTGGTATTTGTTGTGAAACGCTGGAGTGACCTCAGGACGCAGAAGCTGGTCATTGCAGGTTCCTGGCTTCTTTTTGCCAGCTGCGGGACCTGTCCTGCCATTCTTGTTCAAAATGCAACTGATGATGTCCGCACCAGACGTACCGTAAGAGCCAGTGGCTCATGGACACGGCCTTGTGATCGCATCGCGATGAGCCACAGCAAAGTATGGTGGTTCGACGAGTCCAGCCTGCAGGAGCAACAAGCTGGTCTATGGGCTGCTGGGCTGAGCTCAATGGTAAACAGTTTCAGATTGTTGTTGGCTGGTGCTGACCAGTGAGCCTGCGAAGGGGGGCTTGAGAAGGGGGGACTTCTCGAAGGGGGCTTGAGAAGCCCCCTGCCGGAGGGAGGGGGGGAGGGCAGAAGGTTGAAGGGTTGAAGGGGGCTTGAGAAGGGGGGCTTCTCAATGGGGCTTGAAGGGAGCTTCTCAAGGGGGCTTGAGGGGGGCTTGAGAAGGAGCTTCAAGGGGGGCTTGAGAAGGGAGGTCTCCCAATTTTCGAAGGGGGCTTCAAGCCCTTCTCAAGCCTTTTGAGAAGGGGGAAGGCTGGGGCTTCAAGCCCTTGTCAAGCCTCCTTGAGAAGGTTTGACTCCCTTCTCAATCCTCGAGCAAGGTCCAGGCAGAATTCTTGAAGAGGGTTTCAAGCCGCTTCAGTGCTGCGCCACCAAAACCCAACGAGTGCAGCGACTCTTTTCTTGCAGGCAAGAAGTGGGCGACATGTTGCGGTGCAGAGGTTAGTCGAGCAATGGCACGATGCCCTCTGGGGCTCCGATCCACTGCTCGTGGAGAAGCTTGTGATTTTTAGGTAAGAGCATCCCCAGCGCTGCTGGTGACAAGCGTTCTGGCTGACAGAACGTGACGCGGCCACCGGGAAAAAGCTTGGCAAGATCACGGTGCAGCTCCAAGCCCAGATTGGGCAATCCGGATAAGGAAAAGGCGACG
>BGNK01000818.1:171262-197571 GCA_003297005.1 Symbiodinium sp. clade A Y106 | reverse complement strand
TTGCAAACTCGAGCTTCCGATTCTGGACTTGCATTTTGGGGGGAGGGGTCGGGGGAGAGGGGGGATGATGACGACATTGTTATGCAGACACCCCGAACAACATCCCCAGAAGAGCCGTTTTACTCGGTTTTTCCAGTACTTTCGTGATGTTGGACCATCTCATATAGTCACAAATTGTACTCTGGACTTTGCGAACTCGACATTGGACTTTGCGAGGGCTTTCGGCGAAAACTCGAAATTGGTTGGGGGAAAGCTCGTTTTTTACGCGGTATTTAAAGTACTTAGGTCATGTCGTAGTCCATCGCTGCCCACCGTTCTTTAGCAGCATTGTTGCTTCCGGGGGGGGTGGGGGGGGGGCATGATGATGTACAGGCAGCTTCTCGAACACCACGCACCACTTCAAAGACAAACCCTCCGACGCTGAGGTCTGGGCTTTGAGGGTGTTGGCGAGCCTCTCCCATGTACAGCTGGCATCTTTGTGTTTGATGTTGAGAAGATGTTGCGCTCCAGGTTTTGGGCGTGTTTAAACCTTCTTGCAGCACCTGCAAGTTGCACGGTATTTACAGTATTTTACAGTGTTTTCGTACTATCCGACCACCTGTGGTTTGGCAGTTTCGTCCCCGTCGAATTTGCAACTCCAGTTGCTGTCGCAGTTTTGGGGTTTGAGCCTCTGCAACTTCACCGGCCGTGACAGTTGAGGCAAGTGAGCCTCGGGAACTTATGCAGCGGTCACATATAGGGAGCCTCAGCCCCTGCATCTGTGACAGTTAAGGCAAGTGAGCATCGGCAACTTCTGCAGCTGTCACAGATAGGGGGCCTGCAGCCCCTGCATCTTCTGCAGCTGTCATTTTCGTTGATGATGACGATGACGATGGGTTGAGGCGCCAGGTGGTTGGTAGGGAGGGGTGGCTAGTAGTAGTAGTAGTAGTAGTAGTAGTAGTAGTAGTAGTGGTAGTGGTAGTAGTAGTAGTAGTAGTAGTGGTAGCGGTAGCAGTAGCAGTAGCGGTAGCGGTAGGGGTAGTGGTAGTGGTAGTGGCAGTGGCAGTGGTAGTGGTAGTGGTAGTAGTAGTGGTAGTGGTAGTGGTAGTGGTAGTGGTAGTGATAGTGGTAGTGGTAGTGGTAGTAGAAGTGGTAGCGGTAGCGGTAGCGGTAGCGGTAGTGGTAGTGGCAGTGGTAGTGGTAGTCGCAGTAGCAGTAGCAGTCGCAGTAGTAGTAGGAGTAGTAGTAGTAGTAGTAGTAGTAGTAGTAGTAGTAGTAGTGGTAGTAGTGGTAGTAGTTGTTGTTGTTTTGTAGGAGGGCCCTGAACCTGAAATTTTAAAACGTTAAACCCGATGGGGGCCTGAGGAGTGTGAAGCCGAGAGACACCGACTCCAGCGTGCGGCCTTCTACAAGCGCCTGGAGCGCCGGAGGCAGCTGCACCTCCCCACGGAAACACTCCAAATACCAAGGATCCTGCTCTGTAGGGTACTATATTAATATATTAGGGTCCCCTATTTTGGGAAACACTCCAAATCTATGGGCAACGATGAAGACAACGCTTGAAGCATGATCCCCAAACGCCCCAAACCCTAGCAACAACTAGCAATGACCTTGGTCACCCTGACCATCCGATTAAGGTCAATAACCGCAGGCCTTTTGGAGGTTCTTGCGGCTTTGCGCCTCTTGCTTTGCTGCCGGGGCCTAACACCAAAGACTCCGAGAGCTCTCGTCACGAATCTGCTCTTCAGTGCCGCACCTGCCGCGGGGCACCACACTCCTGGTCATGCAACTATGGATCTCCCTAAACCCTAAGCCCTTGGGCCAAAACCCCCGTCCTGGCAGAACTTGGCATTTGCCGGAAGCTCGCTACCGCACTTCCAGCAGGTCAACACCTCTTCCTGCCAAGTAACAGCGCCCGAGTCCGGAACTGCAGAGGAACTCAGTGCGACACAGAGTTGCCGCAATAACCCAAGCCTTCACCGGCGTGGGCTCTGTGCGGGCTCGCTGCCCATTCCGTATCTGAGTATGAATGTTGCAGCAGCTTCCAAGCGCTGGTCCACCCGATATCCAGCATGTCCCAAGTGCAGGGGGAACACATCTGCGGGAACATCTGTCTTCCCGGTCTCGTCGTAGCGCTGTCGCAAGGCCACCTCATGTGGAAGCTCTTCCGCGGAGGTTTACAACCCTCCTCCGTAGATCCGATCCCCTCCCCTTTTGAGGCAAAAGGTGCATTGCAGAGGATGACGTAGGCAGCTTGCAGCTCCGCGAACTCCTCTCGGCCGCCACCTGAAGCTTCGAAAACCCGGCGGGTTCAAGACTTGTCCCCAAGGCAGCGGGCCCCGGGCCCTTGTCGGGATGGAGCTGCACGGCGAGCTTGCGGTAGGCCGCGCGAATCGCAGACAAGCTGGCATCCTGAACCAGCCGCCAAGGCTCCCAAGCACCCGGTCGGGGGTCGAAAATCCCCACTGAGGCCGCGTCCCGCGCCACGCCCAGCACCTCGTAGAGGTTCCGGTTCACGCCCGCGATGCCGGGGGCCACCATGGCGCCGGCTCAAGCTTGGAAACGAAATCTGAAAGGGAAGGGCTAAACGGCTCAAGGAGGGAACTTCAGGCACTGACTTCAGGGCCGGATCTCTCCGGCTCGGCTCCGGCTGAGGAGTGCAGGGTAAGTCTGCCTGGTAGAGTCTACAGCTGGAGGTCACATACATGGTGCAGCTGGTGCAATAAAACGGCGACAATGCAAAATCAAGGAACAAGATTCTTTCCCGACATTGTAGAGCAACTTGTTGGCTGGTCGCACCGGATGCACTGCCACGCAGCATTCTTCAGGGCCGTAAGATCTTTGAACGCACCGTTCCTGGAAGGACAGGAAACCAGGAGCACGATATCACGCTGAGACTCGTTTTCCCGACCTCGTCAAGTACGTACGGAGATCCTCAACAGAGGCTGTACTTCGGCTCGACGGCTAGCAGAAGAGACTCAGAAGTCGCTAAAGAAAAGACACCGGGGGCTCCCAACCATGTCCATGAACTCAAAAACGAGGTAGCGAGCGTGCTCTTTGGAGAGAACTTCATAGAGCCTCTTGGACAGTGAATTTCATCAAAGCGACCTAGTCCAGAATCCAGACTTGTCAAAACTGCCTGATGACATTCGGATGGTCGCACTCTTTGAGTAGCGAGACCTCTCGAAAAAACTGCAGCAACCAGGCTCTCTCTCTGATCCCGCATGCCCCCTCACAAACACAGCTATCGGCAAATACCTATCTGAACTCTCTCTTTCTTTCGCAGGGCCTAGGAGCCTGAGCAATCTCTCCCTCTCGTTGCTTTGATTTGCTTTGCTCGGGGGAGGGAAAAATTTGGGGGGCACAGGCAGTCCCTGTACCCCGCCTCTTCCACTCGGCCGAGGGAGTTTGTACCCCGCTCTCTCTCGCTCTCGCTCGCTTCCTTCCTTCCACCGGGAGAGAGTCCGCACGCGGACCCGCCCCGGCCCCACCGCCGCGCCCTCTGAGGCTAGATCCTTAGTACCTCGACGGCCTTCTCCCCCCGCTCTCGCTCGCTCTCTCTCTCTCTTTGATTTGCTCTGGGGCTTGGGGACAGGGCAGGCCCCTATCCCCGCTCTCTCTCTCTCTCTTCTTCTCCCAGGCTTAAGGGGCGAGTTAAGCCCCCCGGGCGCTAAGGCCCGCCCGCGTTTACGGGCTGTTAGGGAGGAGTGAAAGTTCTGGATGTTTGTTTCGACCGAAATGGCAGGGATTAGATATTACGACTATGTTGTTTCGGTCAACAATACACCCGTTGCATCACATGTGAATCTGTATGAGGTGCGTTTGTTGTCCCCCGGTCACAACATCCATAAAGCAGAGCAGATCGAAGTACATGTAGTGTACACGACTCTCTCTCTCTCTCTCTTTCTCTCGCTCATTCTCTCGTTCTCTCACTGTTTCTGGAGTCCATGGCCTCCCTGATTGTAGCCGCGGGGACCTTGGCTTCGGCCGTCTAGGCCATGAAGGATGCAGCGTAGCTTTGTAAGAACCTGACACCATACTCACTCTGCTGGATGGGAATCCTTTTGAGAGCGAAGACCTTGCATCAAGAAGCACCAAAGGCTCTCTAGCAAGCTGCCTGTTGTTTCTGGCAACGGGACCCCCGGTTTGATGAGTGTAGTGCCTCATTGGTAGTGCGGCTTATTGCCTTGTACACCTGAGACAGCTGATGACTTTGACTTCTGTGCGAACGAAGCACACAAAAGACGGCCTTGCCATAGGTCCCTTCGCCCAACTTCTGCACGATGCGGAAGTGCTCGCTGACCTGCGCCATCCGGGCGCCGACATAAGAAAATCCTCTTCCCCCCTCTCCCTCTTTGTGGCTGTAAGATCTGTTTTCTTTGCTTCCCTGGGCATGAGTCTGGCCATAGAGGAAACACGTTTCTATACACGGTCTCTCCTCTCTGTACGTGTTGGCCGGTGATGGTAACAGCTGCCCTCGTACTTCCGAGCATGCCGTTGACCTCGGCCCATCTTCCCCTGTTCCGCTCTCTCCCGAAAAATTCGCCACGGGACCTCCGCGGCTTCGTCTGCATCAAATATGAGCATCCTCGCACACACGTGCGGCGTGTCATTACATCTCAACAGGCTGGCAGAGTGCCGGCCTAATCCTTTGCTCAACTTCGGACCTAGAAGATGCAGGCAGTCGCGACACAAATCATGTCGAAGAGATGCCACTGGAGGCTCCGGCAAATCCATCGCGGATCATCGCCACCCAGAAAAAACCAGCAGCCCCCAGAAGCCCCAAGGGCTCACTGGAAATGGGCGAACGTGAGGCACAAACAACTGGTCAAAACCAGAGAGCACCCCGCAAAGGCGCGAAGCTCTCGTTTCTTGGCCCTTGACGATTCGCACTGCCGCGCTTTTTGGTAAACGACTGACATCGCGCTCGCGCTCTCGCCGCCGCTGCTTTGCAGCGCTGTCACGCTTTGAGCCCTTCCGCTGAAGAGCTCCAGGCCTTCCAACAACCCGGACGACCGCATGCAGATCAAATCATTTCAAGCACCAGTCCCGTGGACTCCCCGATTGGTGCCCGTGCCCGTGCTGGATTTGGGAATGCTGACTGTATCTTGTCAAGTCCTGTGCAAGACGAAAGCTGAATACCTTTCTTACACTTTCGTGGTTGGATAACGTCACTGGCACCGAGGTGGGCGAACGAGGGGAAATGCCCTGGCAACGTTGGCCAGAAACGGACGATTATGGCACCTCAGTTGCACCCATCGTCATCGTCCCATCATTCGCCAGAGGAGTCCTCGTTTCTTCTTCGCAGAGGCTTGCGGACTGCCACTGAAGGACTCAAGGAAGGAAGCCACCTGCACATCACCTTGACTCGTCTTCTGCGCGAGCCACATTGCCATCTGAATGTTGCTAGGAGGCACACCTGCGTTTGCCAGGGCCTCCATGAAATCACTTGGCTCCAGGGTTCTTGACTCCGCCTCAATTACCTGATGGTGTAGGACCTGCCGGAGCGCATGGCCCGGGATCTGGCCCTGTGCCCACTCCACGTGGCTCTTCCAGATCCCTTGGCTCTGCACTTGCACCATGTTGGCGACCAGGGCCTCCACGCTGCCATAGCTCAGCAAAGCCACGGCTTCCCGTCTGGAGAGGCCCAGGGGGAGGGAAGCGATCACCGCCGCCAGGCTCGGGAGTTCCAAGCTTCCCCACAAAGCTAGCAGAGCCGGCAGGCGGTCGCAGTGAAAGCCGTGGCTCTCCATCACGGCGGCGGTCCGGGCACAAACCACCTGGATCTCGTCGGCCGAGGCATCTGCCGCCTCCACCGCGGGGGGCGGAAGCGCCCCTCCAGGAACCCCCAAAGAACCCCCGGAGCCGCCAAAGCGCTCCGTGAACTCCTCGTAGTCGACGAGGCCTCCGGAGTTCTTGTCCGCCAAGAGAATCAAGGACGTCAACTGGTCTGACCTCATTCAGGCAATCTGCGACAAATGCTCATTCCACAGAACGTTGAACTTGGGAGGTAACGTAAGATACCTCTCCGTCTCCATGATCACACGCCTTCGAGCATGAAAGCTTCCAGGCACATCTCGCAATCAGCTACAGAGCACGAAACGAATTGAACGAAGGGACAACCGAAGCATAGCGATTATCGTTCGTCACCTACTCTGACTCTGAACCGTGCGACCACGCAGACAACAAAATCACGGCGCATGGCAAGCTGCAGCAGAAAAAGGAAAAAGCCAAGCTTATGCAGCTGGTTTGAAAAGATAGCACCTGTTCGCTTGGACGACTCGTTTGTCTGCGCTACTAATCCGTATATACCTAGTCTACAAGAAAATCGAAACCCTCCTTGCGTTACTGTACCGTGTAGTGAAATATCCCCTGAAACCCTGTTCCCCCGACTAAGGCACATAAAGCAGATGCATATACATATTCCATACTCCATAAACATACAAGCGATACATAAGATATATATATATATATGTATACATATATACATATGTCATATTATGACATATCTGCATACGTATACTCTATTCTTCCGTTTTGTGTAGAGACGAGTCTATGTCTCACGGTGGTCCTGAAGGCCCCCTCCGGTGCCAGCCGGGAACCGCCGGTGCATCGTCGCTGCAGCTCTGAGCCTCGGTTCTAGAGACATAGATATAGATATAGGTATAGATATAGATATAGAAACCTTTCGAATATATGTATGTGTATATATATATATACGAATGAATATATATATATATATATACATGTTTTGCAACGGATTCTAGGGGCTGGGTGCAACGAACCACAATAGCTAGCACTCTTTTTGCGCCTTTGATCTCAAGACGTCTGCGATGAGTGCGCTCAATCAGAACTTCAAAAAACTAAAGCTCTTCGAGCGTAGTCAGTTCAAGTACTACATATAATACAGGACTCAACGTGAAAGGTACGTCAACACGGCCCAGACATGAAGTGATTTTCACACCCGTCTTACCTGTAGTGTGACGTACGGAAACATGCACGAATTGACCGCATTGTGTCGATCCTGCTACTCCGATCTATGTCGGGTTGCACGCAGTGAAAGTATGCGATCAGTCTATGCTGATCTCAGGGTGCTGTCTCGCTTGCTGTCTCAGCGGGCATAGTTTGCTTTGCGGGCGTAGACACCGTTGGTACATCTCGAACCTGTGCGATATTGCTATCGCTGGTTTGGTTGATCAGCAGGATTTGCTTTTGGCCTGGGCAAACCGCGTAGGCGAGTTGCCCAGACTGGGCATACGAGTCATCCAAATCACCGAGCTCGGCCTCGAACGCAACGGCCGTATAGGCCGTCCCCAGGCGCGGTGGCCGGGTAACCTTCATGCCCGTAGCCATCCCCCGACTCATCTTCGCCACTCGGGTTCCCAGTGTCCTGGTATTCAGGATCGTTACCGTAGCCCATATACCCGAATTGGGGATGGCGCTCCTGTGGCCGATCAATTCGCTTCCAAGGCCTACGTGGGCTCGACGTGTGCTTTGACGTCAGTAGTCTCTCCTTAGGCTCTCCTTCATGTGGACTACTGAACGATGTTGGACCAAAACTTTGGCACACTCGTCGAAGCTATGCGCTCGAGCCGCGGTTTTCACCATCAACTGTTCGGCGCGGTCCAAACCGGACATAACCGGACAACTCAACCAATAGGTTGGCCCTCATGGCTTCGGACAATCTAATGGCCGGGCCCAGCTCACGGAGCGTGGACCACCACCGTTTAAGGCGTGCGATATACGACAACATAGGCTCTCCTGGCTGCTTCGCCAGGGGACCAGTGATGAGCTGGCCTGGCATGAAAAGCTCGGAAGCCTCTTCGGATTGCAGTGGAAATGCTTGCTTCCGGATTTCCTCGACCAGATGGTCTATACCATCGAAGCGCAAGAGTCGATCGAGGCCAATGTCTCGAGCGATGCAAAACGCGTCACCACGCAGGCGCTCATATCGAGCTCTTCATCTTTCACGTCTTTCAAAGTGTAGACTGCCGGATCTGTGCCCGGCGCATCTTCGTCGCCTTCGACCTGGCTTGGGTGCGACGGCAGTGACTCCGCATCCTCATCTTCAGCCTCGGATGCGGGCTTTCCCTTCCTGGCACTTGAGGGGCTGGCGGGTATCCCGCTACTCGACTCACCCTCAGTGGGGTGGCTGCTCGTACCACAGCTGGACTTGCCTTTCCATTTTCGCGGAGATGCTGAGTGGGACTTGGCACTTGCGGCGGCTCTCAAGTCCCCAACTTGAGGATGAGGGACTGGGACGAAAGCTAGAAAGGGAACTGGGAGGAGTGGCAGAGCGCACGGCCCACAAAGCATGCCCACATGTGCTGACAGGTGCGTTGCGTCGGCGCGTTCTTTTGCCAGCAAGTACGCAGTTAAAAGAACACGGTCATCGGAGCACCTCTGGGCTACAGAAAGTGAGGTCGTCGAGGGCCGACCCGACAGTTTGCAGGGCTTAGGGCCTTAGGGTTCAGGGTTTAGGGTGTAAGCATGTAGGGTTCAGGGAACTGTCCCTCTCAAGATGTCTTCCTGTATAACCCCGAAGTCCTCAAACCTTTGATAGGACAAAGCAGGTATGTGTAGGAGGTGTCCGATGTCTTTAAAATCTTCCAGTCACCACGGGCAAGAAGAGATTTGCACTGTGGAGTGGATGTCGGGGTTTAGGGCTAGGGTCCAGGGCCTAGGGCTTGGGGCTTAGGGTAGTCAGTGTGCCAGGGAAGGTGGCTTCGAATTGGATGCTCTCACAGCATTGCCGCGGCGGCGAGGCCCTGCAAACTCTGGGGCAGCAGAGGCAACTCTGGCGGTGCCAAAGCGAGCAGCGCACATGGGTATGGAAATGCGAAGTCAGAGAGATCCAGGCTCGAGAGCTGCTCGCGCAGTCCTTGTTTGAACGTGAACTCTGAACAGGCTCGAGAGATAGGCCCCATCACCGAATGGCTATATCCAAGTAATATCAGCCGAGCAGCGGCGGCCACAGAACCAAGGAGATCTCGCAGCAGCAGCGCTGCTGCATGTCAGCACGCAGCTAACCAGTACGTTTAGAAGGAGTTCATGTGCTGGCACGAGAAGCTGCGGCACACTCTGAGGCATGCTTGCAGGCCAAGACCAGAAAGCCGTGCGCATCATCTTGTGACGCACCTGCTGGGTAAGCACACCCGAGATTCTTTTAACATGTTGCGATCTAATGGAGCACAAAAAAACCAGCAACACGGTCGCGCAGTGGCCTTGCTCCAATGAAGTAAGGAAGTGCGATCCATCATTGGTGTAAACTGGCACAATTTACGCGAGCGAAACCGGGGCTCGCGTAGCAGCTTTGCGGCGCCCGGCCTGGTAGCTTGTGCTTCAGGGCAGAAGCAACGCACAAACCTCACCAAGAGACCTTCCAGAAAGTCCAAGAAGTGGGAGGCAACGGTATCCTTCGCGGGACCAGACCTCCGCAAAGCGGGGACCTCATATGGGATTCGGAGTCCATGATGATCCGCGAAATCGCGCACCAGGGCCAGGTACTGCGCAATGGCAGCGGTGGAAGGGGTGGCTCGGCAATCCACGGTGTCATCGTGATATTTGCGTAGCCTTTTCGGGAGCTGAGGCTTGGACGTGAGCAGTGAAATATCCTAATCAAGGCTATATCTGTGTTGTTTCTTGCCCAGCAGCTCGCAGGCCAGGTGCTGTAAACCCGTGAATCCGAAAAGACCTTCCCAGCCAGGAAGATGCATGCGTATCAGGGCCGTCGCTGCCGGCAAGAGGCGCAAAAAGGCGCGCTGGATGGCCTGTCGGGTGCGAGGACCCTTGCAAGGAAGAATAGTAGGTGCTGCACCGATGCCAAGCGGCAGCTGCCACACTCGGCGTGGAAAAGCTGCCCGTATCTAGCCCGGCCAACCTTAGATGATTCCAAGTAGAAACGGAAAAGCAAGCAGCAAGTGGGTGTTGCCCAGAAGCTTACGCGCCCACTCGGCTGCTCCGTCTCCTATGTGTAGAAGCGGCACGAGAGCCAGGCCGAAGTATTGCAACTGCCTGGCAAAGTGGCTCGTTAACACGAGCTTTCATGAAACCCGTGAACGTTGAGTCCTAAACCCTAACGGCCAAAACGCTCTGCCTGATGGTGAGGTACCGCAGGAACGGTGACCGGACACCACACGTCACCAGCACAGAATGCACCCCAGCCGCATCCGTGAGGTCCGGGCTTGGCAGGCCTCGGCAGGACATGTCAAGAACAAGTTGCGTTTCACAGTCACCCTTTGAGGACCCGTCGTTATGCTGGCCGAGCAGCTGTAGAGTGTCGCACTGGCCGAGAGCAAGAAGCGACAGAGCAGGACCGTCAACTGCACGGCAGGCGCAGGTACAAGTTCCACGGCGGTCTCCGTCTCGGTCTGGGTTACACGGCCGCGACTGCGTAGGTGGTATGCACGGCCTAAGCGTTGAAGGCGCAGGCTACAAGCAGCTGAAGCATGATACGTGTCGATGATCTACGCCGGCCTGGTCCGAGCTTCCATTCCCGCACGGCCGCACGCCATTGCTTGTTGGTCCAACTGCTTCTGGTGTCTCGCAGACGTTCTAGAGCCTCCCGTACTGGTACTGCATCTTCAGGAAGGCGCACCCATATACGCGCACCTTTCCATTGCACGGAGTGTCGCCTGGTCAAAGGCTGCACAGGATGCAACTTAAACGGCTCACACAAGTCACTGCACGGCACACACCTTGGCGGGTGCCCATCCTGGTGGGACCTGACATCTCATCACGTGCCGACGATGCGGAGACCCGTGCTGCTGTGTTACTTCTGCTCTTCAAACCATGGAGTGGACCTGCGGCGACTGTCCTGCGGGATGCCGCATTCTCCGAGGATGCTGCCGTGTCTTGCACCCAGGCTTGGACTGCGAATTGCAGTCGCCTTGAAGTTCTAGACAAATCCTTGGACTCACACACGCGGCCAGCTCCTTTCACGAAGGCGTACTGGGCACGACGTATCTTGCATGTAGTGCGCAACATCGACAACTGGACCTGTCCTGCTACGGAAGCCGCGAATGCGGGTGTGCGCCAAAACCCGGATGCCGCTGCAGGAGTGAAAGATACTACGGAAATTACACTGGGGCCTCGCGTGTTTCTTCCGGAAGAACCTGGGATGGACTCCTGCTCGTCCTCCAGCGAGCACGAATGTGACAATTTTGCCGGCAATGAGCCACATCCTGGATCCGTGCCGGAACAAACAGCTCGTCAACGAGCACTTGTCACAGTTTCTGCAAGCCTGGTACTTGAAGCTGCTGGTTCTGAGCC
The DNA here is from genome assembly GCA_003297005.1 of Symbiodinium sp. clade A Y106. Lineage (NCBI taxonomy): Eukaryota > Dinophyceae > Suessiales > Symbiodiniaceae > Symbiodinium > Symbiodinium sp. clade A. The sequence continues at coordinate 186,321 of BGNK01000818.1, read as the reverse complement.
AACATCGTCGGGCGCTACTTCTGGCTCTCGCATTCTCCGAGCCTTGCGCACATACTTCCCCCTGCGACACCCCGCCGGCGCCGCAGCTCGCAACGAGCGAAGCTCGTGCAACGATAGCGCTGCTCTACGTGCGACCTGGCGCCGGACATGGGTCGGATTGGACGGATGTCGAACTGGGATGTGTGTTGAACACTCGCCTGACGCGGATACATGCTCGACCGACGCTCGCGGTCCCGCGCCGGCCGTGATATGCGACACACACCCAGCCGAGGTGCTGCAGGCAGCTTGGAAACACATCCGCAGTGGTCTATGCAATCAAGTGGATGGCTGCGTCAACGCCAAACAAGCGGCGTATCACCTCTTGTTCGCCGCTGCGCCTGGCGAAATTTCTCAGTCCATCCACCGCAGCTGAGCGCCGCTTCCGTGTGCGCTCCTTGGAGGGCCGGGAACTGGCAAAACCCATATGCTGAATCTAAACGCACGGCTACTTCAACAATTTTGCCCTGATGCAACTGTTTCTTGCGCCTTCATGCATTCTGCAGCTCGTCTCATCCAGGGTGCAACCTTGCATGGCGAGTTTGGGATGGGCTTGGATGCTCAGCAAACTCTCTCTGCGACTGCTCTCCGCAGTCTGACACAACGTTGGCGTTGCAAGCGGGTCTTGCGGATCGATGAGATATCAATGGTGTCCGCCGAGCTGCTGGGGCGCACCGAGCAGACAGCCCGCGTGGCGAAACAGAAGATTTTCCAATCGTGGGGTGGTCTGCTAATTGATCTCAGTGGTGACATACAACAACTGCCACCGGTGTGGCAGTGCAGTCTGCTGGTTGACCCACGCCCCGTGTGCCGGGCCTCTGCAGCGGATTCTGAGACATCGCAGACAGCTCAGGCCCTCGCCCGCCGTGGGCGAGACATCTGGTTGCAGGTGGCTTCCGTGGTCTTTTTGGATTACAGCCGACGATGTTCGGACGACTTGGCCGATGTTCTGCGAGAAATGCAGAACGACACGGTGCTTTCTGATGCGTCCTGGAGCACGCTGCAGAGACGTGTGCTCTCGCATCCCAACGCCGCTAGGGTCCGGGCTCAGGTTCGTGCCGGCTTGTTTGCAGACCGCAGCTGTCGCGCGGGCGTGCTGCGACATGACGTACGCGCAGCTCTGTGCCAGCATCGTGAGCTGCAGCATGCTGCCAATGCTGGGTCTCCATTGTTCGTCTCCGTCGCGGCTGATCGCTGCACAGACACAGGTTGTCCGCGCGACCTGACCGAGAATGATTACATCGAGATGCTGCGCGTGACGAATTTATCAAAGACCAAGCAGCTTCAAGGCTTCTTGTTCCTCTATGAAGGAATGACCGTGGTACTTGAGGACAAATTGTCCCCCAAGCTGGGTCTGGTACGCGGCTGCCCGTGCATCGTTTCCAGGATTCTGTTCGATGTCCGAGAGCCAACAATCGACAACGCCCAGCCCGGCGAATTACACGTACTCCGCTACGTGCCAGAAGCGTTGATCCTCCAGGTTGATGCTGCCGCTTGGACGAAGGAGCGGGCACTCGGACCCGGTCGCTTCTATTTGCCCTTCCGCCGGCGCTCTTGGAATGCCCGCTTGCCAGACTCCACGAATAGCACAATAACTATCGAACGGCTACAGCTCCCCGTGACGAACGACACTGCTGCAACTGCCTATGGTCTACAAGGTCAAACCCTTCCGCGGGGAATATTTTCGCTGGGTCACCCAGACTCTATGTCCAGAGACGAAATGTGGATATCCTTGTTTGTCCTCTTGTCTCGAACACCTTCGCTGGATGACATGGTGTTTCTGGAACTGCCCAAGCGCGCCTGTTTCGAAGGCGGTCCCCCAGCCTTCCTTAAGGTTGAACTGCGGCGGTTGCGTGCGCTGGAGGCAACGACTTTGCGGCAGTTGCACACTGATCTCCTGCACTGGGGGTTCCCCGATGCGGCGGAGATTATCAGCTCTATCCTCTAATGAGTGCCTGAGGTTGGTCAGAGAGTACCGATTTTTGCAGCGAATCCTACGCCTGGAACCCGGGACCTGCGCCACATCCGCGGCTTGGTTGTGCTGGTAAAAAAGGTTGTCCTCATACTCTGCAGGCTTTAAGCGAGAAAGGGTCTCAGCTTGCAAGCCACGAGCTTCGACTGCTTAAAAGCTGTTCTGCCTCGCCGCCATCTGTCGCCATTTGTTCCATCGCCTAGCTACAGCCATGCCGCAGCCTAGGAAAAAGCCGGCGCGGTGCGTCAGGCACGGATTGCGGAGCAAGACTTGGCCGTGACTTGAAACTTGCGGATGGTCAGCATCGAAGGCGTAGGCGTCAGTGTGTGGAAGGTGAACGCGATCAACGGCCGCCACGTAGAAATACCAGGGAAAGTCCTGCAGCACGTGTCCGCGAAACTGGTAGTTTGCGTCCATTTGCATGAGCTGGAACCCGGCAGTCCTTAGCTTGACGAAAGGTCTGGATTGCACTTATCGTGGGAGCAACCCCCCGAGAACTCTCGCAGCACCCAAGCGAGGCTTCCGGGCCCAGGAGAGCCACACAAGTGTGTTCTTTTGTCGCCCGATTGTGCTCTAAAAGAACGCAGCTCCAGACAACAGGTAGTGTATAGAACGACTACAGGGTTTGCGGGCCCCTCCCCCCCCCTTTCTCTCTTTCAGAGGTTCTCGAGCCAGCCCCGGCACTCGCCCCTAAATGAGCCCGCGACCCAAACGTCACCAAAACAGACAGGCGGCACTGATTCGTCACCGGACTCGCTTAGTCTGGGTTGCCAAAGTGCAGCGTATGTAGGTTCAGGAGCACGGTCGCCGACCAGAAGATGGACATGAAGAGCATTCTGCAAGCTGAGCAACGCATTCGTGAAGTACAAACGCCGGAAGGCATGTGAGCAAATGGCCTCAGGTTCCCGCAGCAGGAGTGCTATCATTTCTTGAAAAGATTTATGTTTTTGTTTGTCGCAGCTTGTAGCCATCCGCATGAAGCATCGCTGGGCAGCGGCTGTAGGGTCATTCGCATCAGTAGGCAGCGAGGTCTGTTCGAGTCGACGCTGTCCTTCGTAAAGCAAGTGCCATAGCTCACGGCTGTGACCCTGAAGTTTTCCAGCGTAATTGGTCGTGTAGTAAGTTGCCGATTTCATACCGTTGATCATGTCATGATCATCATGATTCGCAGGAAGCTCGTTTCGTCAGTGGTGTCGGTCAGCGCGGGCCAACGTAGAAGGGGACTGACGTCATGGTTGCATTTCCTGCACGCGACCGGGCGGAAAAACACGGAGCAGGGGGATGGTTATGGATATGCATGCCATGGCACGGAAATGCACGTCAACAAGAACCCGCCTGGTCAACAGAATAGCCAAATTGTGCCGCGCGATCCAGTGGTGGTGGCGTTCAGTTTCGAACGTCCCCAGCCCGGGGTGCTGTTGCCGCACAGACGCCGGACAGCGCAGTTCGCGCCCATGACGTCGCAGCCAACAGTACGGCCGGTCGGGCGAACTCACATCCTGCCAGTGCCAGAAGCCAAGCCTGCAGAAACCATGTCGACCGAGCCAGCCCTTGGAGCAAGTTCCCGCACGGCATGCATGCATCTGACATGCCAGAAGACTCGCGCGATAGTCCCACAAAAGGCACTGCGCGAATTCCTCCGCCGGCGCCTCTGGTCCCCAGGCAAGGTACTGCAGGGGATACGGGAAGAAGGTGCAGCACTCTGTCGCGTCCGGAAGAGTAACCGAAGCCGGGCCATACCAGGGTCCTGGGCAGGAGACGAAGGATTCCCGCTGGTCCTCCCCCAATGCATCTTTTTGCCAGTCGTTGTAGGGCAGGGGCCGGAGCATGGCTAAAGCCGCGTCAGGCTGGGGAGCCTAGGTGTCTGCCACCTGCTCGACGCTGGTTTGCAAGATGGACTCCACCCACGCCGCCAAACGCTTCTCAAGGAGCGGTTGCGTGGCTTTGAAGCGCTCCAGAAGAGATTGCGGTGAGTTAAACCCGTAGATGTACAAGAGCATATGCACATGGAGAGATCCGCGTAATTGTGGTTCCACGGCCCCGAAGAAGGCCGCGATCGGACCGAAGATCCCCGAGGAGCTCGTGCTGGCCAGGTTATCCACAGCCAACATCGAAGGATCCGTGCTACAACACAAGAGCTCATCCGCAAAATGCCGCACGTGAGCGTAAAATGCGCGGGTTGCAGCCACCGGGTCGCTGCATGGCCACGGCGTGTGCAAGCTCGCAACTACGCAGTGCTTCTGAAAGATCCGGGTTCAACATGGAGAACGGTACAGCTTGGCAGGCGCCGCTGGAGTTACTGAAGTGGAGGGTGAACGGATGCAGCACATCCGCCGGGTTTAATGTGCAGAAAACAGCCTCAGATTGCGGAAGAAGCATGGGACAGTACAGGGGCCGAACCCAAAATCAGAGGCACCGCAATTCCAGAATCTCGCCAAGGCGCCGGGAATCCGTGCCAGAAATGTAGCGCCGTTAGTTGCCGCCGAATGTCGAAGCGAGCCCCTTCCGTGCCGGGCACAGTGCTTTGGACAATTCGCAATGCTCGGAGGAGCTCCTTCATGTCACGGGAAATATTGCAGCCGCCGTCAGAATCAGAGTTGTCGCCGAGCAAGTTGTAAATGTCCATGAAATCAGCACTTCGTAGTGCATTCAATTTCTTGACCGTGGCCGTCCAGGATGGAGAGCTTAAACGAATGCGGATGGCGCGAAGTAGACGTCGACGATGAATGGTATTAAAGAGGACCGCAATGAGCGACAAACTCCGGCACCATGCAGTCTCGCCTCGGCGATCGCCACGAAGCAGAAGATGCCGGCACCATTGCTCGTCCGACAAGGGGGCCAAACGGCTAGCGCCATGCCCCCCGATCCCATAAGGGAAGTGCAAGGGGTGGCAAATGGGCCAGAAGGATGGGTCGTAGCTGTTCAACGGCACCCCGGAATGCGGCACAATGCCAACCTCATCCATATGGGAATCGGTCGTGTCCGACCCGGAACGATGCGCGCGAGTCATTTCTGCCGCGGCTTGTCCCGAAGTAAGATGCTCGAAAGCCTGGCAAGCGCTGGCTGCGTGGAGTGCCGCAGCCAAGACGTCGGAAGGTTGTCTCTCCAGGCACGAAGACATTTGAGTGGCCGCCACGGAAAGGGATTCCCAAGCGTTCAAGGCGAAAGATGAGTCCGAGGCGTTGGCCATATTCAAACAAGCTGCATTCAACAAAGCCTCCTGGTTCTGCGGGTCGGCCACCGCATCGGCAGGACCTGGTAACCCAGGGCTAAACGGCGATGCATCAGCGTAGAGGAGGGAAGGCCTAGGATGCAGACACCGACACAGGCACCGACACGAGCTAAATACATACAGACACATACACAGGTACATATACACATACAAACACACACACACACACCCCGCGAGCCAGCCTTGCTCCTGGTGGGCAGCAGCCTGGGAGTCCGAGAAAGCCTGCAACAGCACGCCCGGAACCGCTGACTCCGGCAGCGCCGCCAGATTGTCCGTCGAGATGATAATGTCCACGTAGCATTGGTTGTGGATCTTCAACCACCGCAACGCAGCGTGTACATAGGAACGGCGAACCAGAAGTGCCCGATGCACACGAACATCATCAAAGTCCTCCTTGCTGAAGATCACAGAAAAGTACTCGGCAATCTGGCTAGGATGGTGTGGTAAGAGATCCAGCAAGAGACTTCCGTCCTGCGGAAAAGCCACCGTTCCGCCCAAAAGACCGCGCTGTCGCGTCCTTGGGTCGCCAGTAGATCGCAACTGCCGCAGGGTCATGTGCGAAAACCCCCGAGCAACAAACAGTAGTTCTGTTTCTGTGAGTTGAGAGAGTTCTTCAGGAGCCGGTCCAATCCAATTATTGTTCGCCAGAGCGAGAGGAGGCATCTGGGGGGGCACCTCCGCAGGCACGAGAAGCAGCCGGAGCAAAGCTGGAGTTGAACAGATGCACGTGCTGCGACGGCACGCTCGTATGCAGCGCGCTCCGCACGGTGGAGAAGTAGAGCATCCAGCCATCCACGGCGGAGCACGGCGCGGATTCGCTGAGCATGTGTCGGGGGACCACAACGCAAGAGTTGCGCAAGATTGTCCAAGGGATACCGGCAAAGTCGCGCAGGTAGTCGGTCTCGGGGCAGAAACGCTTGTGGAACTGCTCGGCGGATAAGAGATCGTGGACATCGTCCAGCACGGCACGTCCCGGGTCCCAACGAAGAGAACTAGTCTGGGCGGCAGGATGCCGCGTAGCACAAACGTTACAAGTGGGTTCTGCGCTGTCCAACATGGTTGCGTCGCGCAGGCATGCGCGGCGCATACGCTCACGGAGGACAGGAGCCGGAACGGGACCAGGCCACGCCAACGCACTAGCCGCCAAAAACTGCGTCCGGAGGAAGCCATCGCAATCCCTGACGTCCTTCGGAGCTGCAGTGGAGAAGTGCTCCAGGAGATGCTGGCGACGAGCGTCTGCACGCGTGAAGCCTTCGAAACACCACGGACACCAATGGTCGTCGAGAACGGTCCCAGGGGGAACTGGTGGCAGACACAAACTACAATCGTTAGGATAGAAATACGGCTCAACAGCAGCAGGGCAGTCAGAAATCCCGAGATCGGAAGGCAACGACTCGGTAGTCGCTTCATCAATGGTAAGGGAGGCATCTTCCAGGCGCGCGAGCCAAGCAGTGAACACCGCCGCAACGGTTGGTTTCGGCACTGCGAGCTGTCGCCGAGCAGCCCAAGAGAACGCCAGCAGGTAGGCAGGCACATAGAGCCGTCGCAGAAGTTGGGGATGTCGAAAAGTAATACCCGACAGGACCTGGCGAAATGGAGTGAGCGCGATATCGTCGGGCAGTTCCAAGACCGATCGGACTGCAGGCCACAGCAGGTCAAACATAACAGTGGCTTCGATAGTTTCGCGTTCCCAGCAATCACTATCCATGAGAGGCAGAAGATGTGTTCGAATAGCTGACGGTGTGCTCTGCGGGTCGAAGTCCAGACGTCGATTTTTATACCACACCGAAGGAGACACAGGCAGAGGCTCGGCCTTGATGTCGCGCACATATTGTCGAAACTCCGACAGAGTTGCAGTTCTATTGCGAATAGGAGCGTGCGCGAGAAGTTCACGAGTTCGAAGAACTGCCCAGAAGTAGGAGCTCCGTGGAACGTTCCAGTTCAGGCGATAAGGCGTCCTAAGTGTGACGTTGAAAAGGCACGAGGCTTCACCTGTAGAGTGCCATTGCACGTTCAGTGCCTGCCACAAGTACCCGACATCTTCAGGGCTCCAGAAAGTTAGGCGGAAACACGGATGCCGAAGCAGTAGTTGGGCATGCGCAGACACGAATGGATTTAGAGAGCGCCAGCGGAACTGTCGGTTCCGGTAGGTGAATCTGACTCCGAACTGTCCTGAGTCCAAGGCTGCCACGCCAGGACTCACGTTTTCCGTCATGGAGCCGGCGAGGTCGAGGATCTGCAATCTGCGAGCAGCAGGACGCGTTCCTTTGGGGACAAAACATGCAAAGTTGCGAAGGGAACTCGGTGTTTCAACGCTCCGGCTACGGGGCTGCGGCTGAGACCCACACCGCGGCTTCGCAGAGCGCGGACCTCAGCTGGCGGGCTCGGCTGCACACAGCGTGGAAGTACTGAAGGACTGGTGGGACCCATGTTGCAGTCGATATGTTTCTTTTCTGTCACGTTGGAGTCGACATGTTTCTTTTCTGTCACGCAGCGGGAGGAAAAAGCTTGGCATGTAGTAGTAGACATCCTGCGCGGCCGCGTCGGGCAGCATGAGCACGTATTAGGCATGGGACTGGTCGCCACAGCTGGGGCAAGAAGTCGAGGGGTCAAGAGCAGAAGTATGTTACTCAATCTAGGCATCAACAGCACGGGCACAGGCATGGAGCAGGGATAAAAACCTGCAGGTTGCAAACGGATGCAAACAATTGTCAGGACCAGCGACGCGACCTATCTCGTGTTGGAAGCTGTAAGCGAGACACGTCCGAGGCTGTTCAGGCAAATGTACAACCGCTCAGAGACAAGACTCACTTAGGCGCGCTGCATCAGAACATAGGGCAGGTCCAGCAAAGTTTGGAAAGTAGTCATGGCTGGATCACAGGTCACGAGCAGAGGTGTTTCCTCGAAAGACTGCAGAAGATTCTTCAACCACTGATGCCAATTTGTTTCCGTGACGGGAGGCGCCTGGAAGACTTTGCGCGTGTACAGCGGACCGTCTTCCGTGATGTCCTGAAAGCCGGCCTCTTGGAGAACAGTCCTCAAACCCCACCAACAACCAGTGAACTGGGGGATCCAGACGGGACCGACGTCCTCGTCCGCCAGTGTCGGCCGCACCTCCTCGTCGACGTCAGTGGGAGCGGCCAGGAAAGTGAGGTGTGCGTAACCACGACGGTCGGGGTGACGCAACTCACAGGGATGGAGCGCCAAAGTGTTCGGTGAAGAGAGCTGGGTAGTCAACGTCAGGGATTCGTTCATCTTCACATCGAAGTTGACCATGGGGTGCTTGGTGCCGTTCACCACGTGGAGAGCGAGTGTGGCCAGATTCTTTTTGTGTGTTGGAGCACAAGTCAAGAACTCGACGAACCCTCGCATCAACCAATACCCATCACGGAAACCAGCGGCGTCATTGTCCACGAACAGCAGGCGGTAGTACTTCGGTTTAGCGCCAGAGATGTGAACCATCCCGAAATTGACCAGGTCATCCAAGGTGCCCGGGAAGTCTTGGTTTTTCTGGTTCTCGAGCTTGAGATATTCCACAAAAAGTGGGCTGGCATCGTAGACTTTAGTAGCCGCGGCATTGACGTCCAAGACCCAGACGCTGCAGGCAGAGTCAGCCAAACTCTCGGCGACGTAGGAAGCATTGTTCCCGAAAGGAAGCGCCGTGAGAGTCATACTGATCTCCAACTTGGCCACTTTAGCCACTCGAGGGGTAGGTGCACGTGCAGACGAGGAGGCGGAGCCAGCACCGCTGCTGCGCCGGGCGCCGGCAAACTTCGGCGCCATGTCGCAGGAAAGCTTCGTGCGCGTAGGACGTAAAAAGCTGCGGCATAGGCGGACGAGAAGTGCATCCGTGCATGAATCGTGCTAGTTTCCGCATACGATGCACGACGTGCTGTCGAGGTGCACACGAGGAAACAGCTGCAGAAACAACCCGGGCACACCAGCAGGCGCTACCAACGGCGAGGAGCAAACGCGCAATCTCTTTCCTTCCTTCAGCAACAGTGTACCTGTACAGGAAGCGAGGCCGTAGCGTGCACGAGCTTGTGTCGTGTTAGCAAGAAACTACTGGCAGGCAGTGCTACATCCGCGAACTCGAAACAACGGTCGTCGTACCCAAAAGTGGTCCACGTCGGAAAGAAGAAAGTCACGGCACTCATCGAGCAGCGGGTCGGCACATGGAAGCACAGGTCCGGGACGAGAGAGCATGCAGGCAGGCACAGCATTCCAGCCGGGTCGAAAGGAATCCACGGCAAGTCGGCAAGCACAGTTGACTGTGCGGAAAGCACGCAGCCAATGCCAATGGACGAAGTCAATGGAGACCTTGGTGACCGGACGACCTCGCCCCTGAGATAGTACATGATGCCAATGCACGGCAGCAGCCGCAAAAGTGCCCCTCGAGGTCGGTTAACCAAAGGTCAAGGTTTTCAGTCAAGCAATCAATGGGGCTGTCCCAGTGAACGACCAAGAGCACTCGCGCCAGCCAGTACTGCAGCAGCAACGGGCGCAATGACGTGGAAAGTAGAACATCCATGTTAGTTGATGGAGGACCGAGTCAAGCCAAAGGGGCTAGCGGCCAGCAGGCAGTGGACAGCAAGCCATGCAACCGTGATCACAACATGCGCTGGAAAAACTGTGCTGAGGCACGCGCAGGTTGCGCACGAAGTCTCCCGGGTCTACAACTTGCGGAAGCAGCTGCGGTCAGAGAGGCAAGAAGCGAAATCACTGCCACGTGTTATATCATGAATTATACTTGCGCAGGACCCTTGTATAACCGCAGCGCTAACCGGAGAAGGGAAGAGTTACTCCAGGGTTTCATGAGCAAGGACGAATTTTGCCACGTGCAGACCCAAAGGATGACGCACATCCGAGGCCCTGAGCGAAGCATACCACGCAGTGGGAGGAGCGGCAGAGCACTGGGCCCACAAAGGTGGCACATATGTGCTGACAGGTGCGTTGCGTCGGCACGTTCTTTTGCCAGCAAGTGCACAGTTAAAAGAACACGGTCATCGGAGCACATCTGGGTTACAGAAAATGAGGTCGTCGAGGTTGACCCGACAGTTTGCAGGGCTTGGCCATCGGAGCACATCTGGGTCACATAAAATGTGACCGTGCAGCGCTGACCCGAAAGTTTGCAGGGTTTAGGGCTTTAGGGCTCAGGGTTTAGGGACGGTCGAGAGGCCGGCAGCATGCGTGGATCCAGGAGCGATGGTTCGCCAGATTCAGGCGTATGGTTCAAGCCTCGCACTCAGAAGTCTCTCGGCGAGGGGCGGAGTCAACTCCGCAATGGCTACTGCATGTCACCTTGGCAGTGTTCTTTAAGAAACAAGGACATAAAAGAACACCGTTTCGAGGACCGGCATGGGAGCTGCTACGCTCATTTCGGCAAAGCACCCCGCCGAGTAAGGTCGGTACTCGTGGCCACGATCGCAGTTCTCATTTGGTTAGATCTTCTGGGACACTGCATTTTTGGATGGTTGAGCAGTACTGGGACGCCGGTCGCATTTCGGACCGCCCAGAGGTCGCCGATCAGTGCAGCCGACAGGTCACGTTTCGGACCACTTGGATCTGGACCCAGACCTCTCCCAAGAAGAAAGGCAGCAAGGGAAGGCTATTTCATAGGGGTAAGAATTTTATAGCGTAAATCCGTGAACCCGGGACCCCACAAGGACTACTACAGATCCGAAGTCCCGTTCCGCCCCTGGCGACTCAGACGCAGCTCACACATGGAGTGCAGTCCTTAGATACAGCGAATCGAGAACCACAACGAGACGGCCGAAATCAGCAGCATGCTGACATGTGTGCACGGTGATGCCAGGCGACATCATCCCCAAACCCAGCACCCGAAATCGCCCGTTTTGGGCGCTCGTACCCCACACCCCTTGCTGCAACCTAACGGTTTCGGAGGCTAGCTTTCGTGACATAAACACCTCAGACACCAAGTCCGACCAAGTACAGCAGCCTACCCAACCGCCCTACCAGCTCTAAACCATAAACCTTAGTCAAGCCCCTATACCCTAAGTCCTAACCCTAAACCCTAAACCTTAAACTCCAAGGGTGTATAAAGGGGCTGGGATGTTGAAGACGCCGGGCTTGGCAATGCACCGGCGCACCCGGCCGACAGCCGCCTTGAACCGGTGGGTTTAGGGTTTAGGGTTTAGGGTTAGGGCTTGGGGTTGAGGGTTTAGGGTGTGATGTTCATTGGGCTCTTCGACATCCGAGGAAGGCCGACACAGGATGTGCCACTACCTACAGATCCCCATGGGAGTCGAAAGAAGAGTTCTTTACTCTTCTTTAGGATTGAATGTTCAGGTTTAGGGGTTCTCAGCCTGCGCCAAAAAGATGCTCTAAACCCAAAGCATACCCAGAAAGCTGCAAAATCCTGAGGAAGGGTCTAGGATTCCATGTTTTTGGGCTTGCCGTAGATGGGGTTGCAACCGGGTTGTTCTCCACAGAACCCGACCTGCAACGATGTGTTTTTTTGGGGGGGGGGGGGGGGGGGNTCAGTGTTCTCTACAAACGGAGAAACCGAAAACCCAACCCTTGGAGCCTAAAAAATCCAAAACCACCTGCAACCGCACAGCCCGAAACCCCAAGAAGGTTAAGCCCAACAGCCCGACGCGGAGGGGCCTTATAAGTACAGTTTTAATTAGGGTTAAGTATACCCTGGGTTTAGGGTCTAGGGTTTAGGCTTTAGGCTTTAGGGGTTAGGGGTTAGGGGTTAGGGGTTAGGGGTTAGGGGCTAGGGGTTAGGGGTTAGGGGTTAGGGGTTACGGGTTAGGGGTTTAGGGTTTAGTAGCTAGAACCCCTTGCACTCTAGGTGCGCCAAGGCCTTAGGCAGCGCTACGTGGAAGACGTCCACAGGCACCCGCCGCCTTGCACCCTTCCTGGACTGCTCTAGCCGGGTTTAGGTCCAGGATGTTAGGGCTGTTCGGGCTCTTGGGGTTTCAGGGTGCTTGGGATTTTGGGGGGTTTTAATGGTTGTGTTGGGGGCTGAGGGGGGGTGGTGGTGGGGTTTGGGGATTTGGGGGTGCCCAATGCCCCTTCTGGGCTTAAGCCATTCCAGCTTTAAAAGCTATAGGACCAGAACGAAAACGCTTCTCACACTCCCGAGCTGCAGGGACACGCGAAGGCACTGGGGCGCAGTCTCCTCACTCCTCGCTTCCTTGGAAGGTCGGGTTTAATTCCTAGGGTTTGGCCGGGGTTGAGGGGCTAGGGGTTTTGAGGTTTGTATACGTCTTTGTTGGGTTCTTTTAAGGTTTTGGGGGGCTATCTTCGGAAACGAGGCAGAGCTTTGGTTTAGGGTTTAGGGTTTAGGGTTTAGGGTTTAGGGTTTGGGGTTTGGGGTTTAGGGTTTAGGGTTGAGGGTTGAGGGTTTAGGGTTTAGGGCCTTGGATGAGTCTTGGACAAACCTGTCGAAGGTCTTCACGGCCTCCTTATCCTCCACAATCAAGTCCGCAAAGGCGCGGCCCGTCACGTCCTACCGAGATCAGATTCCGGGCACCAGGCTCCCAAAAAGAGTCCCAAAACCCCTTAAGGAATAAGGAATAGACGTTCAAATTGTATAGGGCTTCTTCTGAAGATGAACTCATAATCAGACCTTTGGGGAGAACCCTCACGTGGCTCTTCAGGCTACTTACCCAATTATAATTCTACGTGTAAGGCCCCGAAGTCCCCTAAGTAGACCCAGAAGCTCCAATACCCCTTAACTAAGGAATATTCCTTAAAATATAGTAGGGATCCTTAATAAGCGACCCTTTATCAAGGGATATTGGAGCCTCTGGGGACTTGTAATGTGGTGATACCCACGAACCTCCAAGTATGGTCCATGGACTTTTAGGAGGGGTTCGAGTGTCATGATATGATCCCCAGTCTAAGAATCGTGCAAACCCACCCGAAACCCTAAACCCCCAAGGTTTAAAAAAGCCTAAACCCTAAACCCCTAAATTTGTAAAAACCCTAGACACGAAGATCCCAAAGATCCCCTAAGATCGCCACCAAAAGGCCTCCGGGATCTCGAGGAGGCGCTTGAGACACGCGGGGCCACCGCAAATCTTAAGGCCGCTATCCAGCAGCAGGTCGCCGTCGAAGACGCCTTTCGTTTCCCACTGTGAGCGGTTCAGGGCACACCAGAAGGTTTACGATAAGGGAACCCCTAATGCAGAGGCCCCATAATAGGATCTACTTGCAGGTTGAGGGTACATGATAACCCGCAATGATGGCTAGAAGTAGACGTAAATTTGAGGTTGCAAGTACCCATGAACCTCCAATGAACCTTTAAGCAAGGATGGCTTTTAGAGGAACCCATAACTGGATAACCACGTGATCAATTCTCTACATGATATGCCTTCGTCTTGGGTCCCTACCAAGAAACCAGCCCCCCAATATTTAAGGCAGAGCCAAAAGGGACCACAGTGTCACAGTTCAGAGAGCACCTTCACAGGGATTACGTATAGTTGCACGGGGTATGTGAACTCTAAGCTTTAAACCGTAGACCCCAAGCCCGTATACTATAAAAATATATACATATACATACACATATACATTTATATAAAAAATATGCGTATATATATATATAAATAGAGAGAGAGAGAGTAGCATCAGGCATATTATATGATCCCAAACTCTTCGGGTTCACCCTTTCGGGTCTCGGAATCTCTGACAACTAAATTCAAAAAACAACGTCCGACAATGTTACAATCCCGGACAATCCCCCACAAGCCCTGTTGAACCTTGAGCCCGTCAAAAGCCTCCTTCCGAATGGTTTAGGGTTTAGGGCTTAGGGTTTAGAGGCTTTGCCAAAGGCCCCTCCTTCTGAGCGCAAAACGCCCAAAGAACCCACACCTGAAAGGTGTTTTCGTACAGAGCAAGAGTTCGGAAGATCGGAGTGAAACGCATGGCGCTGGGACGGTGTGAGAGACCCGCGCAGACATGACTATACCAGCTACATGTAAACCCTAAACCCTGAACCCTAAACCATGCGTCAAACGCGGATTCTGATCAACCCTAAACCCCGACATCGTAACGCCCAACACCAAACTCCACACCCTTGCGTCCCTCCTGCGCCAGGCATGTGCAAGCTCTAACAAAGATGGACAGTGGGAGTCGTTGCCGTGGAGGTTTCAGGCCCGTGCATCTGTGAGGGTTTCGGGCAGTTGTGTTTGTGGACGTCCAGGGTCCCGGGCATGCCTCCGCACACAAACCTCCGACTGGCAGACAGAACAGCGAGCCAAATTCAAAAAGCCGCCGAAGAAACAAGCTCGAGGCGGAAACCTCCCTGGCCAAATCCGCAGTTTACAACAGAGGGCCTCTATAAGGTGCAGGGTCTGGGGTCCGACTTACAAACAGGTAACGACTAGGTTTCGGCGTGAAGGGGCGTCAGGTCCAGAGCCATGGTTTAGGGTTTGGGGCTTAAGGCTTTAGGGCTTCAGGGCGTTGGGTTTAGGCTGTAGGGTTTAGGGTTCAGGGTTTAGGTTTCAGGGTGTAACGCCCAACGCTAAACACAACACCTTTGTGTCCCTCCTGCGCCAGGCAGGTGAAAGGTAACGAACAGTCAGTGGGAATCCTTGCCGTGGAGGTTTCAGGCCCGTGCACCTGTAAGGGTTTCGGGCAGACTGGCAGACAGAACAGCGAGCTATACTCAAAAAGCCTGCGAAGAAACAAGCTCGAGGCGGAAACCTCCCTGGCCAAATCCGCAGTTTAAAACACAGGGCCTCTATAAGGTTCAGGTCTGGGGTCCAACTTACAAACAGGTAGCGACTGGGTTTCGGCGCGAAGGGGCGTCAGGTCCAGAGCCATGGTTCAGGGTTTAGGGTTTATATT